>PKML01044847.1:146263-233688 GCA_002933935.1 Eutrema yunnanense | reverse complement strand
TTTATTAAATTACTTGTTATAAAATAATTAAAGATGCCAAAAACCTTTAAACTAGTTTACTTAACATTAATAGTGAGCTTTATTATGGTTATGTATTTTAGAAATAGAAATAGGATGATTAGTTTCATTTACCAAAAACAAATGAATTCTCATAGGGGTTAGCTCACAAATTATGAAATAATTTTGAAAATTTTAGTTATCTTGTTTTAATACATAGTCGCATCCTACATGAATATTGAAACTAGATCATAAATGTTTGGGTCCTTAATTGTCCCCGAATCTCCAAAAAATTGAGATCTCATAGTGTTGTCAACCGATTTAAAGCGAATAAAAACCTTTATTAAATTACTTGTAATAAAAATACTTAAAGATGCCAAAAAACCTTTAAACTAGTTTACTTAACATTAATAATGAGGTTTATTGTGGTTATGTATTTTAGAAATAGACATAGGATGATTAGTTTCATAAGTTATTGCATTTACCAAAAACAAATGAATTCTCGTAGGGGTTAGCTCACAAATTATGAAATAATTTTGAAAATTTTAATTATCTTGTTTTAATACATATTTGCATCCTACAAGAATACATGAAATAGATTGTAGATGTTTGGATCCCTAATTGTCCCCGAATCTCCAAAAAGTTGATATCTCATAGTGCTGTATACCAATTTAAAACGAATAAATTTTTTTATTAAAAGACTTGTTATAAAATAATTAAAGATGTCAAATAATCTTTAAACTAGTTTACTTAACATTAATAGAGAGGTTGATTGTGGTTAGGTATTTTAGAAATAGGTATAGGATTATTAGTTTCATAAGTTATTGCATTTACCAAAAACAAATGAATTCTCGTAAGGGTTACCTCACAAATTATTATATAATTTTGAAAATTTTAGTTATCTTGTTTTAATACATAGTCGCATCCTACATGAATATTGAAACTAGATCATGGATGTTTGGGTCCTTAATTGTCCCAGAATCTCCATAAAATTGAGATCTCATAGTGTTGTCAACCGATTTAAAGTGAATAAAAAACTTTATTAAATTACTTGTTATAATATAATTAATAATGCCAAAAAACCTTTAAACTAGTATACTTAACATTAATAGAGATGTTGATTGTGGTTAGTTATTTTAGAAATAGACATAGGATGATTAGTTTCATAAGTTATTGCATTTACCGAAAAAATGAATTCTCGTAGGGGTTGTTAGCTTGAAATTTTTAGTTATCTCGTTTTAATACATATTTGCATCCTACAAGAATACAGGAACTTGATCGTAAATGTTTGGGTCCCTAATTGTCTCCGAATCTCCAAACAAATCGAGATCTCATAGTGTAGTCAACCGATTTAAAGCGAATAAAAAATTTATTAACTTAATTGTTATAATATAATTAATAATGCCAAAAACCCTTTAAACTAGTATACTTAACATTAATAGAGATGTTGATTGTGGTTAGGTATTTTAGAATAGACATAGTAATACACCCCTTGTCCACGGGATCTCTCAAAAGGAACGGTAATGATGGGATAATCCTTGAACGGTGGTTCAAGGCGATGAAAACCGTAGCTTCGGAACGTGGAGCAGGCTTGAAGGCGTGGGAATCCACCCGAAAATCCTTCCAACACTCAGCTCGCTATTGACGCTCACGACTCGACGATCGTTTGAATGGCTAACCACAAAGGGAGATGGAAATCCCTTTGATAAACCGAAATCGAGACCCTTAGAATCCACTAAAGAAATCGACAAAGAAGAGAGATAAAGGATTTTTATTGCTTAATTGTTGAGAGATCAACAATGATCTCAAAGAGTTTAAATAAACAAAGGAGTTCGAAGGGCAAAAACCCTTCTCGAAAATTAAAGGGGAATTCTCGAAAATGACAAGAGAAATAAAAGAAAGTTTGAATGAAAAGACTTTGACTTTGACTAATGATATGCGAAATGCCCCTTGGTCTTCTTGGTCGAAAATGTGAAAGGATAATGGGCTGGATTTGGGCTTGGGAAAGAGGTGCCAAGGCCTCGTTAAAAACCTTGTCACGTAAAACCCAATGGGTAAAAACCGTGACTAAGGAAAAGAGCACACTTGGGATTGAATCAAAACCAATGTGGTTTGAAACACCTCTTCCTTAGCACCCAAATATGTTGAACGGTTGTGCACTTGTTGAATAAGTCCTCCTAATGCTTCCTTGAGTCTCTTTGCCTTAGCTCTCGTTATTGCTCCCTCGAGAACGATCAAAGCATCGTCCGGATCGCCCTTAACCTCAGCTCCAAGCTCGGCAACAAGCTCCTTCTCCTTAGTGCCATCTAGGATCATATCACATAGGATGATTAATTTCATAAGTTATTGTATTTACCGAAAAAATGAATTCTCGTAGGGGTTGTTAGCTCACAAATTATGAAATAATTTTGAAAATTTTAGTTATCTCGTTTTAATACATATTTGCATCCTACAAGAATAAATGAACTAGATCGTAAATGTTTGGGTCCCTAATTGTCCCCGAATCTCCAAAAAAATCGAGATCTCATAGTGTAGTCAACCGATTTAAAGCTAATAAAAAACTTTATTAAATTAGTTGTTATAATATAATTAATAATGCCAAAAAACCTTTAAACTAGTTTACTTAACATTCATAGATGTTTGGGTCTCTAATTGTCTTTGAATCTCCAACAAATGGAGATCTTATAGTGTAGTCAACCGATTTAAATCGAATAAAAACTTTATTAAATTACTTGTTATAATAACCTTTAAATTAGTTATCTTGTTTTAATACATATTTGCATCCTACAAGAATACATGAACTAGATCGTAGATGTTTGGGTCCCTAATTGTCCCCGAATCTCCAAAAAGTTGATATCTCATAGTGTTGTTGCATTTACTGAAAATGTAATTCTCGTAGGGGTTAGGTCACAAATTATGAAATAATTTTGAGAAAAATGCTTAGTTTCATTAGTTGTTGCATTTACCGAAAAATGTAATTCTCGTAGGGGGTTAAGGTGTCCATGATACGAATACCTCTTTCCTCTAAATATGTATTTACCTTTTTACAGTCTTTTGTGCTGTAACAGTAGTCGCATCTGGAATATCGAATCTAGCTCTTGGCTGGTCTAGTCCAACCTTTAAACTAGTCTATTTAGCATTAATAGAGAGGTTTTTTGTGGTTAGGTCTATAAGAAATAGACATAAGATGATTAATTTCATTAGTTACTGCATTTACCAAAAAAGTTAATTCTCGTAGGGGTGCTCGTAAATTATGAAATATTTTTGAAAATTTAGTTATATTTTTTTAATACATAGAAGCATCCTACATGAATATAGAAACTATATCATTGACGTTTGGGTCCCTAATTATCTCCGAATCTCCAAAAAATTGATATCTCATATTGTAGTCAACCGATTTAAAGCGAATAAAAACTTTATTAATTTGCATGTTCTAAAATAATTAAAGATGACAAATAACCTTTAAACTAGTTTAGTTAATATTAATAGAGAGGTTTATTGTGGTTAAGTATTTTAGAAATAGACATAGGATGCTTAGTTTCATTAGTTATTGCATTTACCGAAAAAATGAAATAATTTTGAAAATTTTGGTTATCTCGTTTTAATATATAGTCGCATCCTAAATTAATATTGAAACAATATCATAGATGTTTGGGTCTCTAATTGTCCTTGAATCTCCAACAAATTGAGATCTTATAGTGTAGTCAACCGATTTAAATCGAATAAAAACTTTATTAAATTACTTGTTATAATAACCTTTAAATTAGTTATCTTGTTTTAATACATATTTGCATCCTACAAGAATACATGAACTATATCGTAGATGTTTGGATCCCTAATTGTCCCCGAATCTCCAAAAAGGTTATATCTCATGGTGTTGTCAATCGATTTAAAGGGAATAAAAAACTTTATTAAATTACTTGTTATAAAATAATTATANAACTAAAAAACTATTAGCGTGTGTCTTAAAGCTAATAACATCAGTTAGACAAAAGACAATAATAATTCTCAAAGCTATAATCCAAATATTTTTATTTTTTTTTGAATTAAAATAACTATATAAAATGAAATATTATATGATACATATATACATAAGTCAACTGTAAACCACACCTAATCGTTGATAGAAAAAAAAAAAAAAAAAAAACACACACACACTTAACCGCACCTATTTTGATTCTTTTGCAACAGCACGTGCGTTTCATGTTTTCTTTCTGTTTCTGAAACGCACCCAGCTGTTTTTCATAACCGCAACCGCACCTAACCGCACATGCGTTTGAACGGTGAATGGTGACATGTTTTGTAAAACACACGGCGTTTGGAAAAAACGCACTAAACATTCAAGGCCATAGAATGAGAGATATAAAGATTTGTGTTTGTAAGAGTTATTTCTATCAACCAATTCCAATAGCAACAAATTATTCTAAACACACAAGTACAAAAATACTAAAACTTGAATTCTAAAATTATGGTAATTTCAGCAAGTAAACTCCCAAAAAATCATATTACTTAAATTTAAAGTGCTGAAACTTCTTACACACTCATAATTTCAAATGACAAACCGTTAAAAATTAATAACGATTAATAAAGATCTTTTTCTTTGATTTTCAGGAAAAACTTTAGAATTCACTTTCTAGAAGAAAAATATGTTGACCACTTCCAAACCCATATTCACTCGGATTATGTCATACTTCTTTTCAAATTCGATCTAAAACTAATCTCAATAAATTTTATATGATTGATACTTTGTTTTCCGTCTAGTCACATGGTCCTTTTTGATTTGAGCGTCGAAAATATTGTTGCAAACATTGCAATGAAATGTTAGTTGCAAATATGTTGCTGTTGCAAAACCTCCGTTGCTAAATTCCGTTGCTAAAAATTCGTTGCAAACCTGTTACAAAATGGCAACGATTTAGCAATGGAATATTTTAGCAACGAAATATTTTAGCAACAATGATTTTGCAACGGGGTTTTGGATGTTGCAAGTTCGTTTCAAATGATGATTTGCAACGGATTTTAATGTGTTTGCAATTGAACTTTCCATTGCGAATTAGCTCATTTCTTGTAGTGGCTGGACCTTGAATTTCAGTGGCGTGTTTCTTCAGTTCTTATTTCATGGCGAATCCTCGAGTTTATGGACCCATCAAAGAGCTCTTGTCTCAACAAAACCCTCCCAAGTATAGAGACACCACCATTACAGAGTTTGCAAACCTCTACGGATCCAAAGGATGCGATGGTACCTCTGGATTACTATATCTCAAGATATGAGACATGCCATATATCATTGTGTCTAATAAAGATTTGATTTTCTTTGTAATACTTTTTGTTTAATAAGACTTGTCTGGGGCAAATAGAAGCTGTGAGCAGATGACAAAAAAAAAATGACTTGTCTGGGGCAGGCACTGTCGTTTTCTCCTTATCAACCTTATCTCCTATCAATGGTTTACTTTTGCTGTAGCGACTGGTCCCATCTTCGAACCAGAAAAAAGTTTCAATTTTTTTCTTTGTGGGCTATGTTTATGTGTGATTGTTGTTAGTCAAAAAACACGTTTCTTTTGGTGTGAAAGGTGAGGGTTGGTGACAGTGCCGTGGTTAGACTCAATGTGATTTAAGGCAAACAGGAAAAAATGTGGCCTTTTTTATTTAACAAAATATTAAAGTAATAATATTGTCTATATAAACTTACACAATATTGATAATATAGAAATTTAAAGCATATTTTTGTTTCTTTCAATTATTTATATTAGCTATTTTTTTCCTTTTTACGTATTCTTTTTGACTAGATTTATTATTTTTGTTTGTTATTAATCTTAATAAACATTACTATAAAAAATATGCATAAATTTTCATTTTAAAAAATAATAGTAATAATTTTAGTGTTATTGATTTCTCAAACAAAAACTTCAGCCATATTTATCAAATTAAATATATATATACATATATATATAAAGGTAAACTAGAAAAAAATGTGGCCCTCTAATATTATAATATTTTTGGTGGCTTTAGGCAAATGTCTATTTTTTCACGGTACTGGTTGGTGAAAAGGTAGGTAACAAAGAAAACTTCAACAAAAAAAAGGCTTCATTTGTCAACAATTGTTGTTAACACCAAACCTCACACTACCATAAAAATACCCATGTGAGGTGAAGAAGAAAATCATCCCAAAATCCCAAACAAGAGAAGAAGAATAAACATGAGAGAGAAAAAATTCTTGAGAAAATTAAGAGTAAATTTTTCTTGAATGTTATTGGGTTTGGGTGTGAATTGAGAATTGTGTAAAATTTATCTCGTTAATAATAAAAGATCTGCAGCAGATGAGGAGACGTAGACAAAATTGGCCCGAACAAATTGTAGTGTTTTTCGTCTTCTCGTAAATCTGGTTTCTCGGAAATTTGACGTTATTTCCGAACAACTGGTATCAGATTGTTCTGTTTTCTGATAAACAAAAAACAATGGAGACGACGAAGATTGATTCGTTCGATCGTGCCAGTGAGCTTAAAGCTTTCGACGAGACGAGGACGGGTGTGAAAGGACTCGTCGACGCCGGAATTTCACAGATTCCACGCATATTCCATCACTCATCTCTCAAATTAGCAACCCCTAAGCCACTTTCCTCGGACTTGCTACATCTCACGACGATCCCAACGATCGATCTCCGAGGACGAGTCTTCGAGGACGCGATTACGCGCAAGAACGCGATTGAAGGGATTAAAGACGCAGCGGAGAAGTGGGGTTTCTTCCAGGTGATCAACCATGGAGTTTCGCTTGATCTTCTCGAGAAGATGAAAGATGGAGTTCGTGGGTTTCACGAGCAATCCCCAGAAGTGAGGAAACAATTCTACGGCCGCGATTTCAGAAGAAAGTTTCTGTATTCAAGTAATTTCGATCTCTATAGTTCTCCAGCTGCTAATTGGAGAGACACTTTCTCTTGTAACATCACTCCAGATCCTCCAAAACCACAGGAACTGCCAGCGATTTGCAGGTAGCTTAATCTCCATTCACCTAGGTTTTAGTTTGACATGAATCAACAACAACAGTCTGAAATTGTTTCAGGGATGTTATGTTGGAATACTCAAAGCAAGTGATCAATTTGGGGGAATTTCTCTTTGAGCTTTTATCAGAAGCTCTAGGCTTAAACCCTAATCACCTCAATGACATGGATTGTTCCAAGGGTTTGCTCATGCTTAGCCATTACTACCCACCGTGTCCAGAGCCTGAGCTAACTTTAGGCACAAGTCAGCATTCCGACAACTCTTTCCTTACCGTCCTTCTTCCAGATCAGATAGGAGGGCTTCAAGTTCACCGTGAAGGGTACTGGTTCGATGTTCCTCCGGTTCCCGGCGCACTCATCATCAACAACGGAGAACTTCTGCAGGCACGTTTGCACAATCAATGCAGTTTTGCTCAATTTTGCGTTGTATAAATTAATGATCTTCCTCTTGGTTAAAAGTTTTTTTTGTTTGGTTTTTGATGCAGCTCATAACAAACGACAAGTTCATCAGTTTGGAGCATCGAGTATTGGCGAACAGAGCCACAAGAGCTCGAGTCTCCGTCGCGTGTTTCTTCACCACCGCCATGAGACCGAATCCTAGAATGTACGGACCCATTAGAGAGCTAGTGTCTGAAGAAAACCCTCCAAAGTACAGAGAGACCACCATTCCGGACTACACCACTTACTTCAATGCCAAAGGACTTGACGGAACCTCTGCTTTGCTCCATTTTAAAATATGAACATGGTGAGCTACTTCTTTCTCACATATGTTCGACATGAATATATATAAGATGTGAGATTAAAGTGGAGAACTGACCACATCAATTATTGTTCCACTTACGAGAAGAACTGACCACCTCCTCTTCTATATATATATATGTGTTGTATGAAATAATAAGACACCACCTCCTCTTGTATATATATATGTGTGTTGTGTGAAATAATAAGACACCCCACTTCTTCTCTCTTTCTCCTCTCCACACATAATCCTCTCTCTCGTCTCTCTCTCTCTCTCGTCTCTCTCTCTCTCCCCCTTTCTCTCTCTCTCTCTCACATATACATTAATATATTCAACACCCTCACCTATATACATATACATTCATATATATATATATATATATTATATATAGTTTATAACACGTTATCAGCATGATCGTTCCCTGATCCGTTCATATACCGAAAAATGTGAGGTTTAATTTATATTCAATCTTTTTACGTTTATATGTTGTTTCGAGGTGATAGGCGATGCCTTTCCCCGAACCGATCGTTATGAAAGACTATGCATTCACGATCATGATTATGGGACTATGTCTCCTCATATCATATGGCAGACTCTGCTTCCATGGAATGAATGTCATGAAGACATTTTCAATTTCATCTAGAAGACGAAAATTTTACAGTTATTATTATCGGAGCGCGGCTCGGCCGCCCCATTATTAATTTATTATTTTCGCAATAATTTAAATGGATGACTTTAGTCACCATGATTAATTTATTTACTGTCAATATTATATTGGACGGCTGAGCCGCCACATATTTTTTTATCTGCTGTTTAAATATGGTTGATAAATTTGCTGTTAATATTTGTTTATATTATGGTTATTATATAAGGAGGCTCGTCCGCCTGTATATAACCATTTTATCTGAAATCTGGTAAATTTATCTGATTGATTATCAAAAGTTTTCAGATCGATTTTTCGCAATTTCCAACAGTCATAAAACGGCTAGTGAACAATATTTTTCAATTTATAAATATACTTATATTTCATTCATTCTTTTCACTCAAAATCTATCATCTTCACTCAAAATCATTTCTAAGAAAATCATTTGTTTTTACAAAGAAGAAGAAGAAAAATGATTCATCTGCTTTTAGTATTTGCAATAGGTTTTATGCTTGTTGCTTTTTACGGTTTACTCGTCGGAGAATTTTCTCTTGGGGAATATGTGATGAATTATATTTTGATATTTCATGCACTTGTATTTCTTTTAATTGCGCTACTTATTCTGGCGCCTCCTATGTTTTAAATTGCTATGTATTCCTTAAAATCGCAATATCTTATTTAAATTTATGATTAATAAAATATTAATTTATGATTTCAGAAATTATGTCAAACTTGGCAAAGCTCGAGATTACTGCCCTTGATATTTTTGGAAAAAATTATATGACATGGGCAGTAGGAGTAAATATGCATATGAGAGGAAAACAACTCCTTGATACCATCGATGCGTTAAAGACGACATCATATGAGAAAAAGGCACAATCTATGATATTTTTGTGCCATCACATCCATGATGGTTTAAATGACCAATACATCATAAAAGAAGATCCTGCGGATCTCTGGAAATCGCTCAAAGATAGGTTTGATCACCAAAAATACGTGATCTTACCAAAAGCCAAACATGAGTAGATCCTGATTCCCAATCTCTGGAAATCGCTCAAAGTATACTGTTTCTTACTCCGCCGACGTCGTCTCCAATTCCCAATCCTCACCGGCGATCTAATGAATAGATCCTGATGCAGATAAATTCGCATTCCTCGTTTTTTTATTCAATCTTCGCTTCCATGAACATTTCGGTTTTCTGGATATATGATTTAGGGTATAGAGATAGGAGTTAGGTTTTTTTTATGTTTTTTCATTTTGGGAATATTAGTAAATGTTGAAAATGAGGAGATATAGCAGGTACTTATGATTAGTCTGTTTTATCCTTTGGAATGTTTCTTGGTGCAGCTATAACTTTGCTATGCCGAATCTTCCGGATACTCAGTCTGAGTGACTTTTGAAATAAGCTTCTTTCTGATTCAATCAATTCCCTGTGATACAATTCATTTTTTTTTGCATTGTTTCTCCGTTTTTGTTTTGATTTTCTCACCAAAAATATTCTTCTTTCAACCAAAAAAAAAAAAAAAAACTAAATTCTTTGTGATGCTGTAAAATCTTGTTTTAGGTTTGATTATGTAGTTTTTATAAACGAATGTTCTTATTTAACCACTTTTTAGCACCCACTGTTTGTTGGTTGGGTGATTGATTAGAGTTTGATTTTTTTTTATTGATTATTAGTTGCAAAAACATTACAAATTCAACTAATAGAGTATTTTGTTGTTTAGATCTTATTAACAACTTTAGATAGATGAAAAAAACACAAGTTGCTCCTCATGTTAATGGCTCGATCATGGCGAATCTTTACGGATGGAATGTGAAAAGTATACAAGTGATACCCTCTTTTTTTCAGTAATTGAATTTTAAAGGTGTGGCTTTCGATGTTAATTCCTATCTGATAGGTAATTGAATCGCTAATCACTTCAAATTAACGTTTTTGATTTATTGTTAATTCCTATGCGAGAGCCGTCGATGCTTGTGAGGGAGGCCGCGGCGGAGCAGCTGGAAGAGGGGCAGAGCGATTGGGCTTATTCGAAGCATGTGGTGGTGTTCGACATTGTGTGAAACCTGTCATTCGATACGATTTCGAATTCAGATTGTTTATATTTTTTTTTTCAATTTCAGATTCAAAGTTCCAGATATCTATTTTGTTTCTTCTATGTTTTTCATGATTTTTGAATTATTCTCCATAAAATGTAAGGATCAGCTTAATAATGATGATGATGATGGTTTTCCGATTCAAAAAAAAAAAAAAGATGATGGTTTTCCAGAAACGAATCTGAAATTTTTACGTGTCGGGCGAGTTTAAGAGTCGGTTTCCAATTGGGTCTAGTGATCAGGTGGGTGGGGATGATTATTGGTTAGTTATTTCAAATCTGGTTGTAATTGGTTTTTTGTTGATTTTGTTTCGTGTTATTTTAGTTAATTAAGAATTGGTATATAGTAAACCGACACTATTATCGGAAAATTGGTTTCGAACTTTCAACATGTGGAGAAATTGGTTTCGAACTTTTAGAAGGTGGGGAAATAAATCTTAAACTTTCAAATTGTGGGGATTTGGTACGAAGATCAAATTTTGTGTGGAACTGGTGCTATATCATAGTTCAGAAAGAAACTCATAAGAAGTCTTTTGCGGTGTTCTCAAAGTTTTTCGTTGTTTTATTCTTTTTTTTCTTTATTTAGTTTTTCTTATTTTTTAAATATAAGAAATCCATTGAGATATTTTCAAGAGAGATGCTCTGATAACAAAACCTAAAATCAATGTATTTTATTAATTTTGAAAGAGCTGGTACATTTTAAAAATCTTTTATTATAGTCTTTTTCTTAAATTGTTCGTCTGTTTCGATTTGGTTTAGAATAGAATAGAATAATAGATAGTACCGAACCAAAATCGGTTTAGTCTATTCCGTTTTGATTAAAAGAAGCATATTGGGCCGTGAAAGGTCCAAGTTTATTCCACGGGCTTTAGCGTAGCCTTTTTGTTGGTCTCTACGACGACACGGCGTTTTGTTTTTCTTTGGTGGATCTGTGAGTCTTCAATAAACCGCCGGAGTGAGGAAGACGAAGACGACGACGACGACGAAGATGAGTTCATCGACTGCTGTTCGAGATTTGCAGAGAGACCTAGAGAACAAGGCCAATGCTCTCGGAAAAGTTCAAAAAGGCAGGTTTCCCAGATTCCTTTCACCTTTCTCGATGAGTTTGTTTTGGAGGCAGGGAACCCTAGTTTTCTGTGTTGAAGATCCGAGAGACGAGAAATCTTATTTTGTTGGTTTCTAATGTTCATTATTCAGAAATCGCACAGAATCACCAGCTGAGGAAGAAGTATACGATCCAACTCGGTGAGAACGAGCTCGTGCTTAAGGTATATATATATGTGTGTGTATCACTGTTTCCTCTGGGTTTAGTGGCCACTTGCTTGCTTTTTGACTGTCCTTTCCCCCATTCACTTCCAGCTTTAAGTTTGTGTCTGTTGTCTTGTTTTTTACAGGAGTTGGATTTGCTGGAAGAAGACGCAAACGTCTACAAATTGATTGGTCCAGTGCTAGTGAAGCAGGATTTGGCAGAAGCAAATGCAAATGTTCGCAAAAGAATCGAGTACATCTCTGCTGAATTGTAAGTTTCTTTCTTTCGTTTTGGATTGAAGCAAATGCAGCTAAGTTACGTCCTTTGCTCATTCATCAACCCATTTGAAGATTAATGCATATTATCTTCGCAGGAAACGGCTTGATGTAATCCTCCAAGATAAGGAAGGAGAACAAAACAGCAAGAGAGAAGCGGTAACACATCCTTCTATATACTTATTTGAATGCATTTCAGCATGGATGCTAACGCTATTACACCAATAATAGTCCGGACATTGATGCTTTATTTACTAAGCTCCAAAAATATACTCAAGTAGACGTTTTTATGCATGTCCTGGAAGAAAAAGACTTAAACTGAGTTCGCTCCTCCTTAGCACCATCTAAGAATCTATTGTTTTGAAAGAATAGAGACAGATCTATGGACACAAATGAAACTTGTTCCTTTGCTTGAACTGTTGATGATGATCTATGGTTTCAATTCATGGAATCAAACTCTTGCAGATGATGAAAATACAACAACGGCTACAATCTATCCAGGCAGGAAAAGCAAAGGCTTGATTGAGCTAGTCAGTTGCAACCACATTTGTCCAAGTCCTTCACTTGTGCTCGGCCATGTCTTAGTGGTGTCATATTCAGTTATTGAGGGTTCCTGTGGTTTCAGTTTTGTGGTGATTGATGTCTCTTTGTGTCTCTTATCTTTTGTCTTGACAACTGCACTTGAATATGTAAACTTATACAGATCTTTTAGCCCTTTCTCAGTTATGAATTTGGAGATTTACACAAGTATCTCTTTGTGTGTGTGCCTTGTACACATGTTCCAAATCGATTATGTATAAACAAAAAAACTTGAAAGATAATTCATCTCCATGGTGTCTGATTACAATTTACCAAGGGTAAGCTCAAAGAAAAGAGACTAATAGTCGCAAGAAACCTACTATTATAAAAGAAACAAGGATCTACAAATCATAAATTCAAAAACTTTTGAGTTAAATTATGATTTGGATGCTGAAACTTATCTTACATTGGAAAGTTATGTGTTTTCCCTCTCAACCAACTAACCTCTTCTCCAATTGGTACTGTTACTATACATAACTTTTCTCCAAACATTTTCTTCAAGTTGTGTATCTCTGTGTGTGTGTGTGTATTTTCTGGAGCAGTCTTCAAAAGTAACCTTTCAGGTGTTTCTTATTGGCAATGGATGAGCTTCAGTGTTGAAAACAAACTTATCCAAAGGTATCACCGAGTCATCTCCAAAGAGCAAGTATAAGTACTTCAATGTTTCACCAAGGAAGAATGTCTCCATCTTATCTCTCCTATGAGGAGGAACTTCTGTTACATCATCCAATGATGTGTATCCACCTGTTTTCACCTTTGTGTACTTTTCAAATGCTTCAAAGATCTGCCACCCTTGATCTCGGTATCTGCAATTTTAGAAATGTGTTAGGTTTAAAGAGTAGTATAATCCCCAAGAACTCAGATAATGAGAGAAAATCCCATGAACAGTCTTCATACTTTGTATCTTTTGTGATACGATAGAGGACAAAGAGTGATTCGACAGTTTCAGGGCGCAGTAGATTATGTCTATCAGCGTGCTTTATGATTATGTCGTTTGCATACATTGAACTCTTATTCCCACCTTCAAGGCCATCCTCAGAGTATTCCTGTTTTATTAGAATCCAAGAATTAATAAAAACAAGAAGAGAAAGGATAACGCACAAAAGCAAGATTAAAGTTTTGGAAAGAGGTACGCGCAAAACTTACCTCTGTGTGAAAGTAAGCAATTTCTGGAGCAAGGCCAGTGGCAGTTATTTCATACATCTCAAAGCATGCTTTCGCTAAATCTTCTGCAAGTTTCAAATTTTCCAGATCCTCAAAGGACAAAAGATTTTCCTTCAGGGCTTTCTCCTTCGTGAGTCCCTTAGTAGCACCAAGAGCAAGAGTACCAGGCAAGAAGCACACCTAGACAAAAAATAATTGAATTAATCATTCCTCATGAACAACAAACGTCGCGAAATCTCTCAGCAAATGAAAATGGCATAATCCTACAAAATGGGGTTGATTGATTTTTCAGTAGGAGGTAGCGAGTGACGCTTACCAGATGATCCATTTTTGGACTGAACTCTCCCTTAGACCCGTAAGGTAACTCTCCTACAAAGACCAGACCGTTTGGAATAGATTTGCGCACAAGCAAATGCCTGACTCCTTTCATCGCCTCAGTATACATATCATGCAAATATGTGAAATTACTGTTCAACTTGGCTCCTTGCTGAAGCCACACCTTAATTAAATACTCGTAGTAGCTATCACCACGGGATCCCAACCTGATATTCTCACCAACAAATTCACCTGATTGAGGGCTGCACCAGGTAGAAACAACATCTCAGATCAAAAGAGCCCGGGAAAGCAAGAGAAAAATTACTACTAGTTGTAGTATTAATAGTTGAAAGAGCAATCATTAGTTACCTGATGTAGATTGGAACAAGACCTTCTGTCTTTGGAAGAGTTTTTATATGAGCTAAGACCTTCATGGCCTCTGTACTATACTTTGGATCACCAGAAATAGCACTGAGGTAATTAAATTCAAGCTGTACAGATGCAACTTCTGCTGTACTGCTCATTCCTCCTGGAGCTGGATGAGCGGTTGAGTCACGCAATATGACATCACTAAAGGGAACTGGAGTAGGGCTGGAGTTGAAAGCTGAAAGTAGACGGTCAGCCAAATCCTTAGCAACATTTAGATAGACAGCTGGATTCGGTCCATTATGGGTCATGTTCATTGTACCCTGCTCTCCTCCACTCAGGTGGTATGCACTAAGAAGCCCACCCAAAACACGTATTGTCGTTTCAAACAAATTAACTTGACCCTTTTGACTGATTCTCTCCAAGAGATGAGCCTCGACCCATGATCCTGCTTCAGAAACGATATTATCAAGCCCCATTATCATGGCTGTATCAAGAGCATCCACCACAGTGGCACCGAGTCCTCCTAAGCCATCCACGCCTCTCTGGCTAATAGGCATCAGCTCGTCATAACCCATGGCAAACTTTCTATAGCCAGACCATGCATAGTCAAAAGCATCCTTCACACTTTGCTGTCTGGCTGCCCATTTTGGGTCAGAATTCGAGCTGTTAGTGGAACTACCTCTTAATTGTCCTTCGTCAGGTGACAATCGAGGTGGAATCCTAGGCGGCTTTCTCAAAAGTCTTCCTAGCCTAAGGCCCGCCACAAAAGTGACCTTTCCTTTTTCATTAGTGGAAGAATCATTTGAACTCTTACTCATCAGCATTAGACATGCTAATCCGAAGAACAATATTAATATAAGGAACTTCCCCGTGCTACAGCTTGCGTAGTTACGTTTTGTGTTTAGAGTAAGCAAGCTTTGAGAAAGAACCTAGAACCAAAAAAAAATGAGACATTGCAAAAAAAATGTCAAAAGAAGAGCAACAGTGAAATAGTCAAGACCACATTTCATAAACAGATACAAACAGAAGCTTCAAGCCATTCCATTACTAGAGTTGGCACTTTCTGCGTGTCCAATGACTGCTTCTAGGCAAATCTTTTACAGCTCACTTAGTAACAATATTTCAGGAGTCTTACACCAAGACGCCTAACATGTTGAGTGAAGATTATCTAAATCTAGAGACTGTAAATACTAAAAGCACAAACGAAACATGAACCAAAAGACTAGAGTTAGATCAAAATGAGAATGGCTTTTGGTCGAAAGTTAAGGGAAAGAAAAAGACAGTAGAAAGGTTGATGCTTGAGAGATGATAAATTTGAAGGAGAATCTGTATCTTAACCTGAAAGCATACAACTTCTATCCAAATCTAAGAATTTTGCCGCAATTCCAAATCTAGCTTTCTGTAACTCTCAGAATCCATGGTTCCAAAACCCTGTCAAAATTTACCTCACTGAGTTTGCAAATTAAGAGCTATGCTATGGAAAAAGAAAACGTAATTTCGTATTTCCCAGGTCAATTTTCACACAAAGCCATTCATGTAAAACCAAAGACCAAACCAGAAGCAAGAACGAGTGACATCAAATCCATCCAAGCATGTAAATATCAAAAGATAAAAAAGGAGAAAACTTGGACAGAACCCATATCACATATCAAGATCTAAAGAAAAAGCTCCAACCTTCAAAGGAGATCGATGTCTGAACTTGGCATTGTCGTAATGAACATCTTTCACAGAATATGGTAGAGATTTCGACATGCTCAGATCCCCCGTCAAATTGAAGATGGTTCAGATGATGCCGCCGATCTAGAACAAGATTCGATTTCCTCGGGAGCAGAAGTCTCTCTGAAATATTACGGCAAGAAGCATTGACCCAACACAAGCTCCCACCCAATTTCTTTTCTCTTGTTTGTTTTTTCTTCGTCTAATATTTACTTCCCTCCGTTTCTAATTAGGAGAATTAAATGATTTTGTGTTTTACCCATATATATATTACTATATGCATCGTGTCCACATAAAATTTTAAATAATCAATTTTATTGATTCATATCAAAAGTTTCCAAATTCTAATATTATTTTTTATAAAAAATATAAAATATAAGAAATTTTTTATTATATAAATCTGAATGTTTCAAAGTTAGTAATTCACCTGATCATGACACATATCAAGTTAACCGATCAAATTTTAACATTTTCAAATTTTAACATTTGTAAGAAGTTTTTCAATTAGATATTGTCACATAATATTAACATTAAAAAAAATATAATTGATTTCTAATCATAAAATGTAAAGTTACTAAACAAAAAAAAAATAAAAAAAAAATGTTAATTTATATTAAAAAAAGAGAAAAAAAATTATATAAAAAAACATGATGGTTGTTTATGTAAGTAATTTCAATATTTCATAACAAGAAAGATCATAGCTCTATAGAACTTTATTGAAATAGAAAATAGTTCATATGAGCTTTATTCGATGCAAAAAAATAAAGAATATGAAAAGGTTTTAAGTTGTCACGAAGATCAAAAGAGTTTTAGATCGATTTCATAAAATGAGAAGAGGAGAGTTGCCCAAAGTTGTTTCTATCAATGTCATTACAAATATTTATAGAGATAAGAGACTATCTTGCTAAGAACCCTAGATACATGGATTAATGGGCTTATCATGAAAACAATATCTTGAACTTCTTATGGATTCTCTAATAGTTTATAGGCTGAGAAGCGACAAAGATCGTTGGAAGCAGAGCTTATTTCTCTTAGGGAGAGGGTGTCAGAACTTGAAGACGACTGTATACAGAAATCCGAGTCAACATCAGATGAAATTGTAAGTATGAGAGAAGAAAGCTTAGTAAAAAGGTTAATGTTCTATTATGTGGCAAATGTATGTTTTTACTCATGGACACACACACATGTTCGTCCGTAAATTTGATATCATGTAATTGATTGCAGTTCCCAGATCGAAGCAATGGAATATCCAATTGTCCATTTTGAAGAATGATGTGGAGACGGAACATGAAATGTGGCGTGTTGCTCAGAAAGAGATTATGAAAGAAAGGTTTGTTAAGGCTCTCTTATTTTAAGAAACCATCATGCACATTCTTTTTTTTAAACGCTGATTCATTCATTAAATTTTAAGAGAGTTTGACAAGAGTACAAAGCTAAAAATGAAGATAAGTTTTAGAAAGATAGGGAGAGCAGACACCAGTAGACATCTGAAACAAGAACAATTCCCAGGGATTAATAGATGCAGCCACCTCGCGCAATTGTGTATGAGGAGAGCAGAGAACTAGAGAGGAAGTCCAGGAGGGATGTGCCGATAGACAAAGTGTTACCCGTTGGACGCCTCAAGCGCAATGAGATTTCGCAACCAGCTTGGTCCATATTTTGCAATGTAGGACTGATAGCGGCGATCTCTTGTGACGCTGATTGCGATTTCTTCAGCCACTTTATTTCCTTCTCTGGCTATGTGGTTTAGGCTCCATGAACCAAAACTGGGGAGGGATGTAATAATTGTTGAGAGAAGTCCTTGAAATTGAGGAAAAAGGTGGGGATTAAGGAGAGCTTCTCTGGCTTGTATGTGGGATGATTCAAAAATAATATCTTTTTGCTGCATATCCCTCATACATTCCATCATGCACATTCACGTTGTTGACTATAACGTTGGTTTGTTATTGGATAATTCTAGAAACTGACATGATTTCATTACCCATCCCTACTGCTCTATTTCATGAAACAATTATCTTTTCTGAAAACTCTTATTTATTGCACTTTTATTTTTTAGCAATCTAAGTTTTTTTTAAATTCTTTCTGGGTTAATTTATCGTCGTGTGAATTTGTGTATGCATCAGAATAAACAACTTGAGGCTCTACGATCAGAGGATGAGAAACTGGTCGCAAAGATAAAACGACAGCGAAAAAACTACAAACTGCTCAAAAAATCTCATGATCACGAGATGGAACGAAAATTGTTAATCTATAGTGACGGTTATAGTGACAGTTTGGACAACAAACCGTCGAAAGAAGCGGCAGCCGTTGTGAATCCTGCTTCTTCCCTTCCCACCACCCATTGGGAGACGGTGATGAGGCGCCAACTATATTAGTCTACTCAGTTTTCAAGGTTTGAAATTGAAATGGTATATCTATTTGCGCTAATTATAGCGCATGGTAATTTAACGCGAGTTTGAAATTGGAATGTTATATCTATTTGCGCTAATTATAGGCGCCAACTACATTAGTCAATAAACGGTGATTTATAATAACTGAAACCGTATTAACCATAACCGTATATTAAATGGTTAAAGTTAAGGTTAAGATAAATTTGTAGCTGTAACCGGTGAATATGAAATTGTAACTGTAACTGTAGTCATGCCTAAAAGCCATTTTGGTTTTTATATGTTATACATAGCCGCCACCATCATTTTTCCTTCTTACACTCGTGTACCATTTTGGTTTGAATATGTTATACATAGAATCACCATTTAAAACTCATAATGATTCTTTTTCTCCATTAAGTTATCAATAATATTTACATAAATTTTGGCTTATATATAGGGTGTAGTTCTTACTTCTTATTCGAACAAAAAAAAGTAGGGTGTAGTTTTTAATTTCAAAATCTAAGGCTTAACTTGTAGTATTTTAATATTTTAATTAAATATTATATTTAATAATTGAAATATGATCCTACTAATTTTTTTAATAAAATACGATTTTACACTTTTTCGGAAAATTTTACGGAAAAATGCAGAATATTTTTGGCAAGAAAACGTGGAATCGCGTTTTTTACGAAAAATTATGAAATTACGTTTTGACAAAAAAAATGCGGAACACCATTCTGACGAAAACAAAAATGTATTTTCTTAACATGACAGAATTGAGATCCAAAGGGGGATCGAAACCAAAAACAGCATCAGGATCAAAAGAGGGTCAACTTTAAGTGGTGGAAACATTCACCTAAACTTAAATCATGTTTTAAATTAGTTATTTTAATTGAATTATATTGTACAATGCAAAATAGATCCAAATTTATTAGTTATAAAAATTATATAAAAATATTTGAAATTACCCTTGCTCGTTTTTTCTTCGTCAAATATTTACTTCGCACTGTTTCTAATGGGGAGAATTACATGATTTTGTGTTTCACCCATTTACTACTAAAAATTCAAATCTTATTGTTTCAAAATAAATTTCTATACTAAAAAGAGTCATAGATTTTATGAAAACATAATTATGATTTTTGTAAAGATAATGAAACATATAGTTTGAACTTTGAATGGTGATAACGATACTTGGATTAATTCAATTGGATTTTACTAATGTTTCAAAAGTTAAGTGGTAAACTCTAGTTGGAGCATATAACAAATTCTTACATATCCAGAACATTTAACATAGTGGTTTTATAAGTGTTGTACCTATTTTATCATTCGAACTCAAATTTGTTGACAAAAAGAACTAACACGTTCTCACTACAAACATTTTTTTTGGTACCAAAAACTTGCGAATTATAATTGAAAACAGGCTAGTTTAAAAAATGATTAATACATAGAATCACCATTTACAACCCATAATGATTTGTCCGATTTTGACACTCAACAGTACGACATGATGTATTATGTACAGTACGCGCACGAATCATAAATAGAGACAAAATCGACATTTTCTCCATAAAAAATATCAAAAAGTATTAAAAACTAAGAATTAAAAATTAACTTTGTTCAGATCAAACAAATTCTGATAATATGTGTTAGTATCTACGGTATCTTCAGCTGGCTTAGAGCTCGAACACGACCAGCATCTGATAACTCTGATCCACCTTACTCTGATCCACCTTCATCAGACTTGATCCACCTTACTCTGATCCACCTCCATCAGACTCTGATCCACCTTCATCAGACTCTGATGACTCGAACCAAGCAGTCAATCAAGAGTTTATGATAAAACGACAGCGAAAAGACTACAAACTGCTCAAAAAATATCATGATCACGAGATGGAACGAAAATGGTTAATCTATAGTGACGGTTATAGTGACAGTTTGGACAACAAACCGTCGGAAGAAGCGGCAGCCGTTGTGAAACCTGCTTCTTCCCTTCCCACTACCCATTGGGAGACGGTGACTAGGCGCCTTCAAGGTTTGAAATTGAAATGGTATATCTATTTGCGTTAATTATAGCGCATGGTAATTTAGCGCGAGTTTGAAATTGAAGTGTTATATCTATTTGCGCTAATTATAGGCGCCAACTACACTAGTCAATAGACGATGATTTATAATAACCGAAACCGTATTAACCATAACTGTATATTAAATGGTTAAGGTTAATGTTAAGATAAATGTGTAGCCGTAACCGGTGAATATGAAATCGTAACTATAATTGTGGTCATGCCTAAAAACCAAAATGGTTTTTATATGTTATACATAGCCGCCGCCATCGTTTTTCCTTCTTACACTTGTGTACCATTTTGGTTTGAATATGTTATACATAGAATCACGGGAGAACGATCTATTTTCTCCTGAGAAGTTTCATATAATAACATATATTCCCAGAATTTAAGCATAGTTATGTTTCCCCATCGAATCAAAGTTCCAAACCTGTTTCCTTATCGAATCAAAGTTCAAAACATATTTGTCCATGAATTTAAAGTTCTAAATCTATTTCTCCACGAACCACAATTTAAGTCGGTTTAGCAACCTCAAGATCAATTGATTCTACATAGTTTCATGAATTTCTAACATGCGCTCTCTTGATTTTGATTTAAGTTTAAATAGAGATGATTTTTTTATTATATTTGTCAGCGTCTCTTTGCTATCCAAACATTCAAACCGGATACAATTTTTAAAGAAACCAAAATCCTGTGAATTGAGTGACCCAAACGAACCGGTTGATCCGGTTCAATTAATTTCTCAAAATTTAAATCATTTTTTCATCTGACGGTCCTCAACAAACACAAAATCTTGTGGTCCACGAGGTTCTATTTAGGGGTGGGCACTTCGGTTTGTGGTTTAGTTTCGATTTGGTTTTTTCGGTTTTTCGATTTTATAAAAATTCAAACCATATAAAAACTATATATATTTCGGTTTGGTACGGTTCGGTTTTTAACGGTTTTCGGTTTATCGGTTTTATAAAAAATGAAATCATTTAAAATCCATATGAAATTTTGACTCGGTTCGGTTTGGTTCGGTTACGGTTTTTAGTTTGGTTCATAACTTTTGATAAGGCTCATACAATAAGCAAAAATAAAATGAATATATAAATAATATATTAAGCTAATAAATTTCACATGAGGAAATGAAATATTTTCAAAACGTGCATACGTAATCAAACACGAGCTTGAACAATAATTAGAAAACAAACACAGAAAGAGAATAAATTAGATACCTAGAACTAGAAGATGAGTTATGAAGAAGAAGATACGATTATTAGAGGAACCACCTACAGGCCACAACCGCATTTTAGTTTGTTTTGTACTAGGGTTTAGGGTTTTTTTATTTTATAGATTTTGTTTTTAAGTCTTAAATTTTAACTCTTAAACTAACTCCGAAGATATTGGCAACTCAACCAAAAAAACAAGAATAGATAAATGATAAATCTAAACTAAACCAAAAAAATATAAAGTTATATAAAATTAATCTAAAATGTAAAAACCGAAAAAACCATTCGGTTTTACGGTTTTAAACCAAACCAAACCAAACCGAAACCGAACTCTTAACAAAAATGATAACCAAATGGGGTTTTAGATTACACCATAACCAAACCATACGATTTATTTTGGTTTGGTTTGGTTCGGTTTTTTTGGTTACGGTTTTTTTGCCCACCCCTAGTTCTATTGATGATTCTCGAATTTTTTTTTTTTNATGCTTGCTTTATTCAATAACGAGATTAACGTAATTATACACATGGAATATCTACTTGTATCTTCTTAGTAATTTAACATTAAGATTTGGTTACAAATAAGAAATTAAGCGATGAAAAGATCGTTATTGTTTTATGTTTCTTAATATGTTATATTATCAATATCATTAGTGGAAAAAAGAGTTCACCGAGTAGAAGGGGAAAAAAAATGATCCATTTATAGTTTTGTTAACCAGTTGAGTGTATAAGTTGACGAAGGTATTTCACTCCAATAGTGAGCCATTATTTTACTAGTTCAAGTACACACGATTACATATTTTTAAATTATATATTTATTTTAAATCATCACACTTTATTCAGCTGTAAATTGTGGTTGATACACATTTCACACATAATTTTATATTGTGTTTATTAACGTAGTTAAAAGAAAATTTGGCGATATCAAACCTTTTTATTAAATTTTGTATTTTACAAAATAAAAATATAATTTTAATATTACTAATTTTAATGGTTTATATTTATTTGATGTAATATTTTATATATACAATATTAAGAAAACAATTACATAAATATTAATGAAAACTTTAAAATCAAATTTGGTTTATAAATATCTTAATATTTAGGTAGGTTTATGATTTCTGAATATCCAATTTCGGATAGCTCATCAATGTCAAGTCATTTCTATATAAACCACCTTGGAGAAAGTGTTAAAATTTTAAAAAACTTAAAAAAGTAATTGTTTGTAAAAAATTCCCTGTATATCCATCATCCATTTTTAACTATTTACTTTGCTTCTTAGAAGGGAAAAGGCAAGATTCGCATCAGTGGTTGCTGCTTCTTCCGATGGTTTGTTATCCAAACCCTCACTATAGATTGCCCATTTTCGTTCCATCTCGCAATCATGAGATTTTTTAAGCAATTTGTAGTTTTTTCGTTGTTGCTTTATTTTTGCGACAGCTTCTCATCCTCTAACTGTAGAGTCTCAAATTGTTTGTTCTGATGCAAACACAAATTCGCACGAAGATAAATTATCCCAAAAAGAATTAGAAAAACCCTAGATTGCTAAAAAGTAAAAGTGCAATAAAGTTCGGATGCATACAATCTAGAGGTGTAGTTGAGTAGTTCTTACTTCTTATTCGAACAAAAAAAAAATATAGGGTGTAGTTTTGAATTTCAAAACCTAAGGCTTAACTCGTAGTATTACCAAAACATTAGGGCTTAATTAGTATTTGTAAAACTCTTTAAAGTATTCACGCGTTCACCTTCTGGTCATCCTCCGGTGTAGAGAATGAGAAGACTGACATATCCTCTAAGCTCGGTGAGGAATATCGTCGAACACTTTTGCTGCAACTCCTTCCTCAAGCCAATCTCTTCCCTTTCGATCCACCCAAATCGCGAATCACGAGAAGCTTCCTCTAGCCAGGACCCGTATTCACTGCTCAAGCAAGATCCTGTCGATATCTGTCTCTCCCTCTGGGTCAAATCATTCTCTTCTCCCCCTTCTGCTACTTTCTCCAACATCACAGGTTTCCTCTCCAAATTCGACTTATGGGTCTTAGCTTATCAACGGACTTGTGCTCACGTCACCGGAACTTTCCCGCCGCGCAATGCCATTCATTCCAACGCCCTCCGCTCGCTTCTCTCCCTCCAACGAGCCGTCACGCGTTCCGGTGGTCAATTCCGGTGGAACGACAAGATGAATCAGTATGTGAGGAGCCCTAGCGATAAAGTCTCGGCTAATGGAGGAGAAGCCATGTCGAAAGGAAGGCTAAGAAGGATCATGGAGTCGGAAGAACCGATTTTTCAGGATCGTGTGGTCCACGAGGTTCTATTGATGATTCTCGAACCTTTCTTCGAGGCTAGGTTTTCGAGTAAGAGTCATGGGTTTCGTCCAGGTAGAAATCCACATACTGTGATTAGAACTATCAGAAGTAATTTCGCTGGCTACTTGTGGTTCATGAAAGGTGATGTTAGTGAACTGTTGGATCATGTTGATGTCGATGTAGCGATGGACTGTCTTCAAAAGGTTGTCAAGGATAGAAAAGTTCTCGGCTTGATCGAATCCTCTTTAAAAATGCCTGATAAGAGAGTGTTAAAGCGCGTCGTCGATGACGATGGATTGGGAGCCAAAAGGAGAATCGAACGTGAAAAGAGGATGAGGACGAAAAAGAAGATTTTGAGTGAGGATGAGCCAAAGCCGGATCCTTATTGGCTGAGGACTTTCTACAGTTTTGCTCCAAAGGAAGCTGCAAAGGTGCCTTCTTATGGTTACTGTGGCATATTGAGTCCTTTTCTTGCTAATGTATGTCTTAATGAGCTGGATCGCTTTATGGAAGCGAAGATCGTTGAGTACTTTAGACCTTGTAAAGACGATTCAATATGGAAGGAGTCTATTGAAGATGGTTGTCATAACCCAGCCTGGCCGGAGTTTGTTCCATCAAGTGGGAAGGAGAAAACCAGGAAAATGGATTACATTAGGTATGGAGGCCATTTTCTGATTGGGATTAGAGGGCCTAGAGAGGATGCAGTAAAGATGAGGAAGGAAATAATTGAGTTTTGCGATAGAGTTTTCGGTTTGAGGTTGGACAATTCAAAGTTAGAGATTGAACATATAAGCCGGGGTATTCAGTTTCTGGACCACATCATTTGCAGAAGAGTTATTTACCCTACTCTCCGTTACACAGGAAGTGGAGGCAGCATTGTGAGCAAAAAGGGTGTGGGAACGTTGCTTTCTGTGTCTGCTAGTTTAGAACAATGTATCCGAAAATTTAGGCGGCTTGCTTTTGTTAAAGGTGACAAAGATCCCGAGCCTTTACCTTGTAACCCAATGCTTTATTCAAGCCAGTCTCATAGTAACTCTCAGATGAATAAGTTTCTTGAAACAATGGCTGATTGGTACAAATATGCAGACAATCGCAAGAAGGCTGTTGGATTCTGTGCTTATGTAATTAGAAGCTCTTTGGCTAAACTATACGCTGCAAGGTATAGGCTTAAATCTCGTGCCAAAGTGTACAGCATAGCCTCACGGGATCTTAGCCGTCCATTAAGCGAGAGTAGCAATAATTCTGCACCTGAATACTCTGATCTTCTGAGAATGGGACTCGTCGATGCTATAGAAGGAGTACAATTCTCTCGCATGTCTTTAATTCCATCATGTGACTATACTCCATTCCCTAGGAACTGGATTCCAAATCATGAGCAAGTTTTGCAGGAGTACATCAGGCTACAAGACCCTAAATTCTTCTGTGAGTTGCATAGGTCAATAAAACGCGAGGGTCTAACCTTGCCTCAGGATGAGATCTCAGAGGTTGTGTGGAATTTCAAGACTCTTGGTGCTTGGAGATCAAAGTATGGGAGTAAAAGAGAAGCAGATGATGGGTTGGAGAAGTTAGACTCTTCACCATGATTATTTACCATTACTTCTTTTAAAATTGGTGGTTTGGATACAAGGATCTTGATCCTTTAGGGATAGACTGAGAGCTTTGGCTGGCAGTTTCTTCGCGATCCTTTTTTGTTTCTCTTCGCAAGAAAGTGCCTCTAAATACAAGGATCTGGCTTCCTTACCCAGCAAAACAGTGGACATGGTAACCTGACTCTATACATTGTCTCACTTCAAAGTTACTTTCCCAGATATGAGTATTTTCTAGCGTTGATTATGTACAAAAGACGTAGGCAAAGGTCCTTATGCATTATGTCTTGTTTAGCTAAGTTCATAGATTTCCAGATAAGTTGTTTAGCTGTTTGAAATCTTTCTTTTTTCCAGATATATCTATGCAAATTTCCATAATTTCGCAATCCAAGCGTAACATTTCTTTCTTTATTTGTAATCTTTGCATCTCATTAGTTTTTCGTTCAGATATATAGTCAATCGTTTCTGTTGTTTCTTTTATCCTTCTGATTGTTTAGGCTAAGTCTTGTCTTTGCTCATTTATATGAAACCATTGTTTGGCTTATAGTTTACAGATCATGAACTTAACTTGTATATTGAATGCAGCAATACTGAAGAAACTAATGACATATAGATAGCGAACATAACATACATATATTTAGCCATCAAATTGATTTAATATGTTGAATGGAAATTCAGTGTTGTGCTTCAAGGCATGAATTTCAGAACTTGTTCACTAATTGTTATGATCAATAAGCAATTCAATGTGAGAAGGCTTGTCTTTATGATATTAATTAAACCGTGGTCTATTGATATGGAACAACTTGTGCTCTTTATTGGTTTGCTTACATCATGGAAGTTCAGTTTCTCCTCTTTTCCTCCGTCTTATCAATCCCCGCTCTGAAATGCTGAAACTTTGAATGTTCGTGACAGGCCGGTGGTATTAGCAAATGTGATCTTCTCAGGATCTTTCTCTTTGATGAAGATATCATTCACAGGAACCCAGATCATGAGCTCCTTGCTTTTGACTCCGGTAAGTCTCTTCATCCGACGGTCCTCAACAAACGCAGATATCTCCGTGTCATATATCACTTTACGACCTATTTCACGGAATGTATGCTCAATCTTGCTTCTCATCCTCATCCACACAAACCCTTTTGTTTTGTTGTACCCAACTTCTGTCATATCTTTCAATGGCAACAATCCTGTGGGTAGATTGATGAGAGCAAGAAGCTCCTTGGCTTTATCCAGACAAAGAGATGGCTCACTATAGCTCTCTATATCATCACTCTCATCTATTATCATCGCTCTTAAAGCCATGATAGATAAATCACTTTCTTTTTTATTGTCGAATGCTTCTTCTACTCAAGTTTTGGTTTCTTGACTATATAGTAATTATGATGTGTTTGAGAACGTAAATTGGAACATGATATTTGTGTGATGAGCATTTTCAGGCCCCATTTTTGTATGCATCACAACCCTGTGATTGTTATAGAGGCAGAATCAGCCACTACATAATAGTATATAATTATGATATGTTTTTTGTTACCTTCTTCATTAATATCTTGCTTGAGAGGCTCCATGGTTTCTCTCTACTTGTTATTTGATTCCAGGACTTTGCTTCTCAGATTCACTTAAATGGGAAATAATGGATTACTGTGAATATTACTTTTTTTCTTTGCGTGCAAGCAAGATCATATCGTCAATGGGCTCAATGATCTGGGCCTAATTCCACCCAGACTATCGAGTTACTGGACTTTTGTGAAGGCTTCCAGTTAATTTTTGTTTCTCATGGGTTAATTCTCAACTTCCGTCGTATCGTCGCGACACGTCATCAATTTTTTGGGAAGGTCTTGGATGCTAATGGTCTAAAGGAATATATAAGATGCCTCCCGAAAAACCGACAGAAATCTAGTGTTTCCTTCTCGAATCTAAAACGGCCAAAAACAAAAATATAAAAGACAAGGCACATTGTAATAAAAACGAACATGCATATCCATTTGCTTACGAATGTACACGTAACGCGTAAATGTGGCCATAGAAATTATATATATATATATATCGAGTCGACGTGTAAATATAAATGTGTCCAAATGACTCAGCCTCTGCAGGTAGCATGAAAGCCTGTTTGAAAATTTCTGTCGGTTACTACATAAAACGAGACTTGTATATACTACAATAACGAATTTGAGATTGATTGACTTAGTACAAGTACTTCAATGTAGTACAAACACTAGAGTAACATGGTGACCTCCTGACATTTCATCTGTTCAGAGGTCTTCTTATAACCTCCTGACATTTCCTGAAATTTTTCTTATGAACAAGATTCATATTTTATATTTAAACACTAATAAATTAATCATTAAAAATGAAGTACCCGTCAAAATTTTCATTAAGGGTTTTGAATGAGGTCATGTGCCACGTGAATCACGTGATAGTGTATGGGTTTCGGTTGGGTCTCGCATATGATACGACCAAGAATTTTACTGATTATATATGTATGTAGTTCTATAAATTTACCCTTTTTTAGCGAACTTAAAATATTGTATTCTTTTTTTTTCATTGACGTACTTTAAAATATTAATATTTTTAAAAGAAGTTTCAATATAATATAAGTTTCAAGTACGGTTTTGTTAAAAAAATTTTTGTTGTTTCCAGATTTTTATCACCCGATTAATTTTTTCAAAATGAATGTAACCATCGTATAGCTCACTCATCGAGTTTTCTAATGATTTCAAGTATGACACTATTTCAACTAGTTAAATGAGAATGGTTAGATAATTTTATATTGGCAAATAATATATCAATTCATCATGACCTAAATCTATTTGGCAACTCCTCCACATATAGAAATCAGTAACCTACGACAACTTGATTATGGCTATTAAGATGAATTATCCTTTTAGATATAAGTCATATAAATAGTTTAATTTTTTGACTGTTGAGGACTGTTTTTGTTCGGCCTTCCTCCGACTTCTTAGAGGAAATGTTCAGTTGCGGGTTGTCGGATGAAGCAATTTCTGATTTGTACGATGAGTGTTTCCCAGTCCTAATTTCTTCTATCTTTTTTTTTTGACTCTATCTCGGTCTCATCTTTTCCTCAAGTTTTCAAATTCTTTATCGCTAGTCGATACTTATTGCTTCTGAGCTTCGGTGTGAGCAAAATACCAATTGAATTTGCTTTTAATTATGTTTGTTTTTTTTTTGCCATGAAACCAAACTTTTAAATCCATCAATTATTAACACAATTTGTAACACCCAAACATTTTATTTTAATAAATATTTACAATTTAACATTAAAAAGTTTTTTTTTTTAATATATCATCTAAATCTTATTGGGAAAAAAATGAGAAGTTAGAATAGTGTTACGTGTATTTGTAGGCGCATAGCAATAGAAGGGCACGGAATCTTATAATGACTCTAGTGTTTTTGGAAATTGGGAGAGAGACAAAAATCTCTCTCGAACACACAAATTGTCCAAACTCCAAAGTTACCAAAAAATAAGACGATATATGGAAAGCCACGCCATCTCCTTTTATTTCAAGCACCCTAGCTCTCCACGTGTCATATTTTTCATCAGCTATTTCATCAGCTATTTCATCAGCTATTTCCTCTATAATGCATAATAAAGAACTTTTGATAGTGATAAGTGAAGATATTATTTTCGGAGAAAAAAAGTTTAAAAATATCTGACATATATAAAATTTGCCATAAAACTAAACTAACTTATTAGTTATCAGAAAACTTTTTGAATTAGTTTTTCGATGCAATTAAAAATTCAAACTATTAAAATTTTCAGTTTTCTCCCATCAAATTAATGGTCGTTAACAGCTTCAACAATATCGAATTTGCCATAAAACTAAACTAACTTATTAGTTATTAGAAAAATTTTTGAATTAGTTTTTCGATGCAATTAAAAATCCAAACTATTAAAATTTTCAGTTTTCTCCCAGCAAATTAATAGTCGTTAATGGCTTAAATAATATCGTTAATCGTTGTTAATTTTAATTACAAAATTCCATAAAAATACTTCAACTGTTTTTGTTTTGCTAGAAAACTACACGAGCTTTTTAGTTGCATAAAAAGACTCAATCATATATTTTGGTTGCATAAAAAAACTACACGAGCTTTTTAATAGTTTGGGTTTTTGATTGCATCGAAATATAAATTCGGATAGTTTTTTGACAACGAAATAAGTTCGTGTAGTTTTCTGATAAATATTAAATATGTCATGTATTTTCAAGTTTTTTCTCTATTATTTTTTGATAATTTAAAAGAAATTATTTATGGGTGGGAGTGTTTCACTCACCTTATCAAAATGACTTTGAATCGATTATTTACACAAATCGATCCAAATGTTTTGATAGATAATTTTATATTTTATTTGTTAAAATGTAAAATTTAAATTGATAAAGACAATGTCTTACAACCATCAAGATAACTCGCTTATTTTATTTTTTTAAACAACAAAACCAATTGGTATAACAATACCCTTATCCCTTGCGACGGGACTTATGTGATGATGTCTTTCCAATGCTAGCAACAGTTGGATGGGATGATCTAATGGCAGAGATCTTGCTCTTAAAACTTAAAACAACATTTTGGGTTAAAACATTAATATCTGAATGTTTATATATTAGCATTTTTGGGTTTATTATTTAGTTTTCGTGGGTGAATTGCTTTTACTCTCCAAGTTTGATTCCTCAATTCTACGATAACCCTTTTTCTTATTATTAAAATGTACATATTTATACTCGCTCCACACAAAATAACGGTCCATCACCGTCCATCGAATTGTCTATTTGATATTTATTGCTACTTTCAAAAGATGAAAATTATACAGTTTACATATTCATGCACATGCATCCACCAGTCCCTCTCTGCATTCCAACATTATCATCTCATTTTTGCGTTTATAGCATTTGAACATTTTTTGCAAAAAAAGAAAAAGCATTTGAAATTTTGAACATATATATGCAAATATATATAAGCATTTGTCGCGTAAATATACGAACCATGATAAGATTAACATTCTTTATAATTGGAGAGAGAGATATGTATTTTGTATATATAATGATTGTTGTACGATTCATTCTAAGTTACACTTTCATCCATATTTTGGGTTTTTTTTATTTGTGATTTGCATTTTGTGACTCTACGACAGCGATGTTTAATTGTATGACTTAAGAAGTTGTAATATTCTCAAGAGTCCCCAATGCTTAAGTTTTCAAATACACGTTAACGACAGCGATCAATTCATTCGCACATACAATTTAGATAAGTTTACAGTTTCATAAGTCTTAAGACATAGAAAAAGTTTTTTTCTGGCCATATACATCTCTGCAAAAATATTTTTTTTTAGAAGGGATTAAAGAACGTGGTGGTCTTAACTCTCAAGCAACAGGAACGAGCAAAGATTTTTTAAAATTAATTTATTATTGAGCTCTAATATCTAATTGTCATAAACGAGCAAAGATTGTCATTGGTCTGAGTAGTTTTCATCCACGTTTCAATCGACAAATGACAAGTTCCAGAGGTTCGGGACACTCAAGGATGTAAGGACCATTAGACGCATTAACAATTGTTTCTTTTGGTCAAAACAAAAAAAAAAACAATTGTGTTTACATTTCAACCTTTTTTAAATAAACGATTGAAATTTTATTATTTAAAAGCAAAGTAACCGGTCTTTTTAACGATAAAACCAAAAAGTAACCCGGTCAACAGTTTATGGATTATTGGGTTAACATGATCCACCCGATTTAACTTATTAACTTCTTTTTTGTGAGACTTTACACGAATGCTTGTTTTATTCAGTAACGAGATGAACGTAATTATACACATGTAATACCTACTGATATCTTCTTAGTACACATATATGTATCTAACATTAAGATACCGTCCGTATCTATGACAAAAAGAATCATAATTTAAATTCCACAATTCGTCTTCAAGTTGAAGTTGGTGCGACTAAATCCCACACGTCCAATTTAGAAAATGACCGATTAAACTGTGGACGAACCAAATGCTTGTAAGAATTGCGTATATACGAAGTAGATAGAGATAATAACTTTTTGGATTGCCAACAACAAAAGAGTCTGTCTCGATTTATTTGATCGAGTGACGATTGGGACGGGATCATATAAAATGCTCTGATTCCGGATCTGAAATATGTACAGGTCTTGGCCCATAACCTTCTAGTAATTTAAAATAAAAAAATACCGCTTGACTATTATATTGTAGAAGAGATGACTCCCGTTGAGATGCTCCGAAATCCACAAACAAAGTCTTCTCGCACCTTATCACTACCGCGTTTATAAGAAATTAAAATATGATCAATGATCTAAATGTGATTATATATCATTTTTACTACGGTCACAAATATAGATCGATATAGTTAAACATAATAATTAGTTATTGGCAAACCAATTTATGGTGGTTTGATTAATCTAGTGTTAAAAACCAGAGTTTGTGTCATTCCATTGCGATTTTAATAATGGTTGATCATTATAAAAAAATTAGTGGCAAAAATATACAATTTTTCACACACTGAATTTTAATATGAATTAGAAAATTATTAGCATATTATGAGTGTGTATGTCTATATTATACATTGCACATTTGAATATAATGATTCTAATATACATAATATTATATATATATATATATATATGTATAACATCCGATGTCATCTGTGTAGCATCACATAACCTATGCTTTTCTTTTAGATTAACTAATTTTAGGAATAAGTAAGTTTTCTGGCAAATAATTTGCCACAAATACACCATGGATAAAACATATACTGAAACTCAAATTAACTAAGTGATCCACATAAAATGTTTACATACAAATTCTATGATACAATGAAATATAATCAGGGGCTCTAACAAATTTAGTTACGCTCTTGTCTTAAAGTGAGGTCTATGATTTTCTTTTCTCTTCCAAAAGACAATTGCAATGATATATGTAACTGAAATGTTTTCTATTTAGATAAATAGTCTAATAAAAAACAATTAGAAGTTAGGAAGTTGTCATGCTCACAATTAATTTTCAATAGATAGAGATTAATCAATGATATATATAATCATGGATCATTTTGTTCAATATGGTAATTTGACCAAAATATTAAGTCTATACAAACAGATAACTCAAAATTAGGTGTCGTATGACACATCTGCAATTTTTGACATTTTTACCCCTACTCATGTTGACGCACCTCAATTAATCTTCCGCGAAGTTAATTTAATTTTCCGACATGAGAATTTAATGCAAGTGAAACTGAAGATTTTTTGTTGTATAATGTTGTCGGTCCCACATCTAAGAAGGGATTTTTGCAAATCAGATTTTGTGGTTGATAATTATTAAGTTTCACATTGGTAAACTAAGTAATAATAAAGAATTGTTGGGCCACTTATTTATGAGTTGGAGCTGATGTTAACAAGTTGGCGCTGATGCTAAACAGTGTTAGCATGCAACAAAGTTTTCTCCAATCAACTTATATCATAAAGTTATCCAAATCAACTAGACAATTAACAAGTAAGTTGATGATGGTAACAAAGTTAACAATTTGATGTTTTCGTAACTAATATCGTTAACAAGTCAAATAAACTAGTCAAGTTAACGTATAACATCATTAAAAAGTCAGTTAACAAGTTAATTTAACGTATACCATCGTTAATAAGTAAAGTTGAAATGTAAACATTGTTAGCAAGTGTATTTTGAAGTTGCAATGGGTTTTGTCAAGTTAACAAGTCGTTTGCCATGTTAATATGATATTGAGACATGAAAGGTTTGTATACCAATTGTTAACAAAGTTAACAACTTGTGATAATAATTGTTGACAAATTTACTATTCTTAAAACTCTAGGTTTTCACCTTTTCGTTTCTCCATTTCCAAAATTTTTGCAAAAAAAAAAAAAAGAATAGAAATCCAAAGATTGGATTTATTTGTCGGCATCTGACACCTGGTGGGATCCATGGTTATGTAAACTTGGTTTTTAATTTTCGTTAACCAATTGTTATAGTAGGGATAAAAAATTATTTTCATAATGAATAGTGATAGTAAAACAATATCAAATTCAGAAAACTAATTTCGTTATTATTTAATAGTAGACAATGGTAATTTTCTATAATCATTGTTTATCTATTTTTGGTGCACCAATTTTTTGTTCAATAAACCAATTATCAATGACATTTATCGTGGATTAATTAAAATCAAATTATTACAAAGCGATACCTAAACCGTCTGATCAAGATGATTCTGTCACGTACTCACGTTGATTGAAATTATTGATCGATTATTACATGGATGCGTTACTCATCACTATAATACATATAATTTAGAAACTTAATATATATGTTAATAAAACCGATTATATAAAATACTTTTATAAACATGTGTTAGTTGGATTTGCGATTACGTCATCTTATATGTTGGGACCTATCAATGGATTATAGGATTACTGGATAACATAGATGGGATTTTCTATTTGTTACGCATAATATTTGTTTTCTTTTTATTAATGCAACTTTTGAGTCTTTTACGCAATTTGAAAAAGTTGATGAAGACAATCACAAAGAACGAAGGAGAATAATAAGTCGACATCAACTAAACTTTACATATGCCACTAACCCGTAACCCCCAATGATCTATAGATCTTTAACTTCCATGAGTGCCCATATCTTTCAAATTTCTTTTTAATATTCCCTCTTTTATATGTTTTTTTATTTTTCTTATGATTCTCAGTTTGATCAAAAGGAAAGTGTGATGGTATGTATACTTGAACTTCTGATGAAGTAATAATTCATACACTGATCTTTACTTACACACATAAATTTTATACTCCGAGACACTAACATATGGAATAATATACGCTTGAAAAAAATCATAATAGATCAGTGTAACCATACTCGCTCAGTAATTTTCCCATTATTTTTTAAGTATAAATTATTTTATTAGTTCATTATTAAAAATATTAAAGCAGATTTATCAAATGGAAGATAATGTCAAGTTAAGCTGTATAGTTGATTCAATCATTTGTACCATTGGTTGACCACAAAAAAAAACCATTTGTACTTATTAATACTTTTGGGATTTTAGATATTTGATTGAATCTTATGTAAAGACGATCTAACCCATTTAATTTAGGGACCTCCGTTAGTTATTGTCACTTATTGTTTACAAATATATACATGTTGTCATGTTTATATATATAGTAAGTTAGTAACTATTTTGGACTCACCACGTGCATTGGTTGGCTATTTTTCAATTTCAGTTCAAATGATTGAGAAAATGACTACATCAAATAAAAGGACTATCAATTTTTTTTGGTAGTTGAGTCTAGTTGATTAGTAATTTTTATTTAAATGTAATTATATCTGTTTTCTGAATTATTTCCCAACTCCGAATGTAAATTTCGTTTAAATTTCTTACAAATACGATAATTTTTTTTTGAAATTAGGAAGAAAAGTAAGAAAGTAGAAAGATTTGACAAAACAATTTTATCATCAATGACATATCTCAAGCCTAATCTTTCGGGTATATCAACGGCGGTATCAAATCCGACTATCAAGAGCTCATTTGAGCAATCATCACAAGGATTCGTTAGAAGGAACTCCAATGATTATTTCACATTTGTGAGCATGTCTCGACCCCGCATCAACTTATTCTTGTTTCTTTTGTATCTCAATCATTTAACCGCATTTTTGTAACTGACAATTGCTTATTAGGCTGATTAATAAATTTGTTGTCCAAAAAAAAAGAGGAAGATCTGATAAAAAGAACAAGATTTAGTTATTTTGAAAATTAACTAAAACTTTATTTTCTATCATAGAAAACCCCCTAACTATTATTGTTTTTATTATGTGCTGAATAAGCATCTACTATTAATGATCATGACGTAAAATCGTGCAAATCTATAGTTTAAATACGTACTTTAGCATTAGTTATTATAGTGAGGTTTGAATAAGGATGCAAGCACTGTTTTAGCTCTGAAGTCAAAAATCAAACTAGCGGTTTTTTTATTTTAACATATGCATATTGAACAAAAAAAAAGAGTAACTAAAAAAACTGTGTTTGTTATTTTCCTCAAGTTAATCATCTTATTTACTAAATCTAAGAAATGGCAGCACTAGTTGGAGGTCATGCTCATCATAATGATATGTGATTTGGGTTCAATTATTCAGCCGACTTTTCTTCTTTCTCTTTTTGTCATCACAGCCGACTTAATTTTGTACAATTATTTCTCTTCCCAAACAAATTGGTTCCCTTTAAAATTTTGCATAATTTTTATATCATACAATCATAATTTTATATCATAAATAACAAAGAATAAATGTCCTCCTAAATAACCTTAAATAAATGCCACCAAATAATTTGTTACATCACTTTTCCAGATGTGGTAAAGAAAAGTCCATATCAATATGAAACAAAAAGGTGAAGAATCAATATGCATATCTACCTTTTGAGTTTGATGATTTCTCGTTTATATTTGGTTGATAAAGAAGTTCCAGAAATCATAATCTCTTCGAATCAAAGATAAAACCAAGTTAAATCAGTCTCTTGTCACTAATAAGTTTGATGTTCCTATATTGTAATAAAATGCTTTAACAAAAAAAAAATGCTGTATTAAAATGATGTTGTCACATAGTACTATAATTGTTTTAGCCATAATTTTATTAGAAAAATACAACTAAATTCTAATTTTTCCAAAACTATTAAAACCTTCACGTAATTGTAACTCTAACTAGATTCTAAAATTAATTTGTAATATATAAAATATAAAATATGAAATGAGAAATAAGAATTAATTTAAATGTTATTGATTCAAATAAGTTTAATTTGTAATTTTTAATTTTATAATATATTTAATAAATATTTGGCAACATGTTCAATTTATTAAAAAAAAAAAAAGTTTCGAAACATATTCCAAAAGTGCTCATGTTTTAATAGTATAAATGTGACTACTGATAACTACTTGATCTAGAATCTTTCTTAAGATTTGAACTATAAACGTGCATGCTTAAGATTGAAAATTAAAATATACTTTATACATATTCAAGATTGAAATTTTGTTCGTAAGGAATCCAATATCGGAAATAGGAATCCCGATGGTAAGCACTAAAAAATATAAGTTGTATTGTGTCATTTATTTTATCTGTTTATCTAATTTATTGAATAATGCAAACGAATTTATATTATTTATATAAGTGAATCTTAAAGTGATGACTCTAATATTTTGTGTCAATTTAAGATTGATGTAACTATTTTCATCATTTGTAGTAATTTTGTATGATTTGCAATAAATGATGTTAAAACTTGCATCAATCAAAATAAATGATAATATTTGTATATAAAATAACAATTGATTTCAAATAATTATATCAGTTATTTTAGTTGATGTAATAATTATATCAATTATAAATAAGTAATGCTAAAATCAGTGTCAATTTTTATAAGTGATTGTAAGTTTTTGGCTATAGAGATTATGGCTGTAAAAGTTGTGACTCTTAGTTGATGTTAATATTTATTTCAGTTATAACATTTGATTTCAAATATTTCTAATAGTTATTTTAGTTGATGTAATAATTCTATCAATTATAAATAAGTGATGCTTAAATTAGTGTTAATTTTTATAAGTGATTATGGATTATGGATGTAAAAATTGCGACTTTTGATTTAAATATTACTTTAAGGTTGTAAAAAAAAAATTAAAAAATTGATTGGTTTAATATTAAAATTAATAGGTGAACGAGAGCCTATATGCATTTAAAATAACATAAAATTGTTAAAATTAATAAATTTGCAATACATAATTAATTGATAATTATTATTATTATTATTTTTCGTCTGAAGTTTTATTAATTTATGGATCTTACTAATCCATTACATGGTGTAGGATACAAAAGGTGTAGGAAACAAAAGCCGGCCGAACATGTGAATTTCTCCGGAGACAAAACTCAAAAAAGAGAAGCATAAGCCCAAATAAGAGAGATAGTTTATGAAACGCTACTAAAAACCATTGGAATAAAAGCTAATGAATCATGAACACTAAAACTTAACTTCTGAACTGAATCTTACCCACGATCTTTTCTAAAGAACCGGTAGACGCTGAAGCTGCACCAAAGACAAGAAAGCCGACAAGAGTCAAAACCAAAGTATGATCTAAACGAACTCAATACGAAAACAACACCAACAAAAGCGAACGCAAAAACAAACCAAGAACATAGCCAATAACTACATCAACACATCCACACCAAGGAAGCAAAGCACTTGAAGAAAACATATACTCAAGGTAAATGAACCTTGAAACACTGAGAGGGTATACACCAAAGAAGATCACCAACTCTTATATGCGGACACTCGCAAACCAGCTTATGACATCTTCATACATAAAATCAATCACCTCCTCGCAAGAGAAGACCTGAAGATCGAAACCACTGCTTCGTCTTGTAGCCAAACTTCAAACCCAGAAAAAGCTTCAGAGAGAGGCTAGTAGATGACTCACATCAAAATACCATCAGAATGACGCAACCAAAACTCAAAATATAGTCCAACTCTAAACAAAGAAAACTCGGGCAGACGAACCAACGCAGAAGATCCATAATCCACTAGCTAAGCCTAACCGGAAATTGAACCAACTAAAACCACCTCAATTTTTCTCAGTCAGAAGCGATAGTCACCTTCTCCCGGAGACGACACCGGCGACCACCACATCAAAGGACCTGGAGAAAATTGAGAGAGCGAAGAGGCGCAGATCTGGAAAAAAGGATGAGAACAAAACGGAAAAAGAATGAAGGTGTTTGCGGTGAACTGCACTGTCGGTCGTAAGATTCTGGCGCCACCATCTTCACCTTCGTCTTCAACCTCTGACCAAACCTACTAAACCGAAACAGAGCTCCATTGGTCAAAAATTTAGACTGAAAAAAAAGAAACCAACAAAAGATAAAGAAAGAGGGGAGTAGGGACCGTCGTCGGCGCTAAGCTAGCCGCCGGATGCCGGTCACCTACTCCAGATCTCAAAATCAATGAAGACGGCGGCGCTCTAGGGTTTTCTTTTTGAGAGATTTTTTCGATGGTACATATTAGTTATATATTATTTTATGTTTTATATTACTTTCCGACGTGGAACTCTCTCTCGAATGATTTTTCGAATTCAAAAATAGGCTCACCTAAATAATGAGAAATAAGTATTATTTCCAAAGTGATGAAAAATCTGATACAAGATCTGAGGCCTATCAGCCTATGCTCGGTATTGTACAAGATCGTCTCCAAAGTGATGGTCAAGCGTATTCAACCCTTTTTGCCACAGATTGTGTCTGATACACAATCAGCTTTTGTATCATAGAGGCTCATTACTGATAATATTTTGGTGGCTCACGAGTTGGTGCATAGCCTTCTTACTCAATCTTCCATTTCTTCTTAGTTCATGGCTGTGAAATCTGATATGTCTAAGACATACGATCAAGTGGAATGGAGCTACCTCAGATCATTATTATCAGCTCTGGAATTTTATCAAAAATGGATCAATTGGGTTATGGTATGTGTTTCTTATGTCACCTACTTTGTCTTAATCAATGACCAGCTTTATGGAATGATCATTCCTGAGAGAGGACTGAGACATGGAGATCCTTTATCTCCATTCCTTTTTGTTCTTTGTACGGAAGGGTCAACTCTTCTGCTGAGCTTAGCTCAACAACCCAGAAAATAGAGGGGATTTAATTCTTATATGAAGGTCATATGATTCATCACTTGATGTTTGCATATGACAACATTTTTTTATGCAAGGAAAATAAGGATCAAACTTTGGCGTTGCAACACATTATAAACATGTATGGAGCAGCTACATGTCAGATCATTAATTTGGATAAATCCTCCTTGACTTTCGGATCCAATGTGAACAGTCAACAGAAAATTGACATCAAACAAATGTTAGTAATTTTTAGTGAAGGTGGAGCTGGTTCTTATTTAGGTTTGCATGAGTGCTTTAGTGGATCAAAAGTGGAGATGTTAAACTTTATAAAAGACAGAGTGAAGACAAAGTTGTCAGGCTGGTATTCTAGATGTTTAACTCAGGGTAGAAAAGAGATTATGATCAAATATGTTGCTTTAGCCATGCCGATATTTGCTATGTCGTGTTTCAAACTTCCAAAAACAACTTGTGCTAATCTGTCAAGTGCGTTAGCTGATTTTTGGTGGAGTTCATGTGAGCATTCGAGGAAATTTCATTGGCAAAGTTGAGAAAAATTATGCTTACCAAAAAGTCTTGGAGGTATGGGGTTCATAGACGTAGAGCTTTTCAACCAGACTCCCCTTGCAAAGTAGGCATGGAGATTACTATAATCGCCTAATTGTTTGCTCTCGAAATTAATGAAGAGTAGATACTTCTCATGCAGTGATTTTATGAGCTATTCTTTGGGAAACATGTCTTCTTTTGCATAGAGAAGCATTCTTCATGGGAGATATTTGCTTTGCAAATGATTAGTTAGGAAAGTTGGGAATGGAGCAACAAGAAGTGTTTGGATTAATTTATGGTTCGATGATGATGATGGAAGGAGAGCTCCATGGAGAAAAAAATACATTGTTTGATGCCAATTTAATGGTTAAGGACTTAATTGACATAGGAAAAAGGTGCTGGGACAATCAGAAGCTGGAAGATATTTTTTTCCATGCGAATATTGAAAGAATAATGGCCATTAAACTAGTGGTTTCTCAAGAAGACTTTATGATATGAAAACACAATAAAAGTGGAGATTTTTTGGTGAAATCAGCCTATTGGTTAGCATGCCAATCTAATAGATCAGTCTTGATGCGAGAAGCTTTGGTTCAACCATCTCTCAATGGTCTTAAAGAGCAAGTTTGGTCATTGAAAATAGACTCAAAAATTAAAATTTTCCTCTTGAAAGTTTTAAATGGTGTTCTTCATGTGACTGGTCTATTAGCGTGTAGATGGATGAATATTGATGATAGATGCCAAATATGTGGTTTGGAGGGTGAATCAATTAACCATATTTTGTTTCCTTGTAGTGTTCCTAAACAGATTTGGGCATTGTCAGAATTTGCTCTTCCGGAAAATGGTTTTAATTATGCTTATATTTTCTCTAATGTACATCACTTACTAGAAAACAGAGACAACTTGGAGTGGCATATTCAGATTAGGAAAAGCTTTCCATGGATCCTCTAGAGGATATGGAAGAACATAAACTTATTTTTTTGTGAAGGAAAAGGATTTACTGACTTAGAGACGATGGAAAAAATCAGAAGTGATGTTGTAGAATGGTATGATGCTAAAGTGGTGGAGTCAAGAGAAGATTCAAGAGTAAACATATGTCATAGCTTCTCAGCTTCTATAAAAGTGAATGGTGAAAAAAATGCATGGAAAGAGCTTCTATAAAAGTGAATGGTGAAAGAAATGCATGGAAAGAACCAACGTTTTTTTTTTTTGGTAAAAAAAAAGAAAGAACCAACGTTTGGATGGTTGAAATGCAATATTGGAGTTTCGTGGTCAAAGAGAAACATGTTAGCGGGAACCGCATGAGTTTTAAGGGATGAGAAATGAATGGTACTGTTACATAGTAGAAGAGCTTTCACAAATATTAAAGATCGTGATGAAGCAAAGCTAATCAGTACAATTTGGGCGATAGAGAGCATGATAAGTCATAAGATCAAAAGAGTGATTTTTGGTATGGAAGCAGCAGAACTTGTGGGTGTTTTGAATAGACCACAAGCATGGCCTTCATATAGATATCATGCTTCTGAATTGTTGAACGTGTTGGTAGGTATTCCGGAATGGAAATTGGAACTACAATGATCAACATCTAATAGATGAGATTGTTTCATTGCTCAAAGTGTCACGAATGATTTTCATCTACAATCATATGCTCAAAGTCATCCGTCATGGTTCAATAGTATTTTTGTAAGTGAGAGAGTTCGATCATCTGTTTGATTATTTTTTGTGATCCTCTTCATGCTTGTTTTAGACGTAATATTTTTTTTGTAAAAGCTTAGTTGATAAGAAGTAGCTTAGGAAAAAATGGATGTGTTATCCTTTCTATCAAAGATCTTTGATTGGTTTTCCTTGAAATGGTGTACGAACAGCTTTTTAATATATATAAGATCAGCTTACCGAAAAGAAAAAAAAAAAGGCTTATCAGTAGATTAAAGATTTTGCAAACTGCAATATCAAAATCTTACAGAAATATATACTACGTAATATTTTAGCCAAGTTAGTTAGGAGAAAACCCTGCATTTGAGATTTTTTTATAAAAAAAAGAATGGATTCTCATCGAACGTAGACTGGTAAGAAAATAATTATGTCCTAATGATTGTAAAAGATGGGTGCACCAATTATTTGCGATGCGACGAGAACGTGGAATTGAACAGGGTAAGGATAAGGATGTTTTTATTTATGTATTTTTTTCTTTCTTTTTTATGTTTTTATGATAAAAATAAAATAAAAGAAACGTGTAAAAAAGCTGGCCCTGGGCCTCTTTGATGTGTAGCCTTTATTCTTCAACTTCACCATCGTTACTTACTCCTACGACTTCCCTACATTTTTAGATCTCATAATCAACCTGCGCATAGGGGATATTTATCTTTTTAGTTTTTATATTCCATAAAACATGAAATAAATAGAGTGGTGAAGATTATATACAAAATGACGTTTAGAAGAGTGGTTTCGATCGACGACAGATCCAATCCATATGACTCTCTACTGTTAGTTTTTTTCGATTATTATTGACGTTTTTTTATATATTAAAAAGAGGGCACATTTAGAAGTTAAAGAGACATGGATTTCACTCGTCTAATTTTTGCAGTCTCTATCCAAAATCTCAAGATCTTAGCTTTTTGACCCAAAAATGTAATCTAACTTTTATAGTCATTGTGGCTATCAAAATCCCAAATATATGATAATGGAATATCAAATCTATCGGACTCTACATACATGTAGGGGCCGGACGGAGGTTCTTAAATTATATAAAAAAAAAAGTTGGTCAGATAATTCTAAATTTATATTTATAAAATTGAAAAGAAAATTTAATTTTTGTTTCCACGCTTTTTACCAACTGAACAAATCCTAACTAAGCCAAATCAAATTCTGAAAATTCCTATCCTTACATTTGCATATCGTATGAGAAAAACTAGATGAAGTTTAAATTTATTGTTATTAGGTAATCGGAATTTTTTGAACCATAGTTTATAGTATTACCAAAAATTGTAGCTATCATGTGAGTACTAAAGTGAAATATGATCGCATCAAAATCAAAACATAGGTAACACATGAGTCAATGACTTTAACCACCAATACCAGACCCCTACTTGAAATTATTTTTGGAAGCAATGAAGATAGCATTATGTATCAGAATCGATAGTGTACAATATATGTAACAATCAAGCTAGTTATTTTTCTTTATATGCGGATTTTTTTCCAGTTGTGTAAATGTTAGTGGTAAGTTATGTATTCCGGTTTAAATCGAGATCGATCCAATTGATCCCGGCCAACGACACTTTATAAATCGATAATGATATAGCCCACAACGGCTCGATTACCGGCCTCATGGTCTATTAAGCCCGACTCCACTAAGTCGGCGTCGACTTCCGAAGTTAACTGAAGATTTCCATTTTTTTTCTAGAAAAAAAGAAATCTTCTCGATCCAAACTCGCAAAAGAAAAGAAAATCTCCAAGTTTTAGCCGACAAAAGATCTTATAAATAAGAGAGACCCTCTAATGAAGATATGCTACATCAAAGCCAAATCACGATAATTTGAGGATCTCTAAGAATTATGATTTTGCCTATGTAACATATCTTCATTACCCTCCTCATTCCAAGGGCATCTTACAATTCATTCACTCACGAGAGCTAAGAGATTGAGAGCAACGAGATTACCGGATTTTAGTTTCTTATTTCCGAGTTATTTTTCCGGTTAGCTCGTCCTCTCCGACGATCTAAGGTGTGATTGGCAAAGTGGAGAAGAGAGGGAGAACTGAAAGCAGCTTTGAAACTGGAGCGGGGAGCTGGGAGTTGGGAGCGGAGAGCTGGGAGTGATAGCTGTGAACGGGAAATTAGAGCTGTGAGGACGAGCTAAAAAAAAAAAATATTAGAGCTGTGAGCGGGAGTTGAGAGTGGGGAGCGGAAACTTTATATAAAATTTCTATTTTTAAAGAAATAATGAAATAACTTATTTGTAATAAAATACTAACTGAAAATAAGAAATTAAAAAAAAAAATTGAAACTAAAAAACTAGCGTCGAAGTCTGTATTTATGGAGAATTATAAAAAATATTAAAGTTAAATTTATTTTTAAAATCTAAATTAAGATATCAATTTTGATTTTGGGTATCGGATGATCTTTTTCAAATCTGTAATTATCTCCGATAAGATATAATGGTGTTTAATAAAAATATAAAAAATAATTAATAATTTTGATATCCCCACTTACAGCGCCTCCTAACTCTTTATTTTGTAGAGTTATAACGTTGGGCAGTTCCATAAAATCAGCACACGTGTGCAAACAAAATAATTATATTGTGATTGGCGGTGACTCAACACCGTTATAACGTAATGTGGGTAGAAACGTGTTAACTTTGCACTTCGTCGAGTTTATACTTAATAAAACGAGATTCCGATCTCATTTTTGTTATTTATTTAACTTAGTCAGTCAGTATTTTTAAGAATTGCAATAATACCATTAAAAGGTTTTTTTTATTGCCAATAACTATAAATTAATTAAACAGTTCGAAAATCCAAATTTAAGATGCTTTTAGTAGGCCTTCTAAACATGCGCAACCACATTACCGTACGTAAAAAAGAAATCGTATGTCCGAAAAGGCAACTACAATGTTTACTGAGTGCAAGATTTGATTATCAAGATTCGCAACTATATCATCTTATATATATTAAAGAGTTCCCTCTGATAGTCATTTAATGTGTATACTTTTGAACTAAAACTTATCCCTAAAACGGTAAAATTATTAATCTCCAAACCTATTAAAATATTGTAGTTGCGAAATTAAACAGAGAAATTAAACTTTAGATATTATTAATAGAGAAATTAAACAGAGTAGGCAAAATTCAATTACTGCACGTCGGAGAGTAGCCTTGGCCGCCAAGACTTGGCCACCGAATATATGCCGACTTCCCTTTGCTTTATATATAAAAATATTATATAGTTGAAAGGTAAAGCAAATGTTTCTGGTCACGTCCTTTATTAAAATGTTTTTTTAAAACTAGATTTTTCAACATAAAGCATGAGAAAGAAAAAATACAAACCTAACCAAGGCCTTCATTTTCAATAGATTTTTCAACTCTAGATTCTTTATTAACATGTTATAGATTTGACATATCAAATATAAGTAAACATTTTATCAAAAAATATAAGTAAATATTTAAAATAAGTGATAAATCATGCAAAATCTTCTAAAAAAATATCTAAGGTTTTGATTGGTAGTGATAATGTGATGATATTTTAGAAATCGGAAGAAATTATACAGACTCTCATCTCTTTTTCAATATACATAGGATACATATATATACAAATTGACATAATCCTAATTAGTTATAACAGAATATTATAGTAGTAATGATAAGAGAAATCATAGGGGTTGAATAATTGATTTGATTGATATTATTTCTTCCTATAGATAGAACATTTTAAAAACATTAAACTTTTTATGAGCCAATCAATTTTGTAAATAAAGTATTTAAGAAAGCATTAAAACTGCAAATGCTCTGTAAGTGCTAATTTTCTTTATGATTTCATATAAAGCTTTTGGTAAATCATTAACCTATAAAATAAAAAATAAAAAATTTATATGACTAATATATTTTGTTAAATAATATCAAAAATTATGTTTATATTAAAGTATAAATTTTATACTTTTAAAACTAATATTTATCATTAATTTATTTTCAATTAATTTTAAAATAATATTTTATTTAAAATATAATTTAATAAATACAATTCAAATATGAAATAATTATTAAAAAATTATATTATAAATATAAATATAGATATAGATATAATACTTACAAATAAATATACTAAATAATTTTATATATAATCATTCACATCTTTATCAATCACTTAAAATGTGTACATTAATCAGAGCATATTGCTTATGCTGCTGTGCTACCATTAGTTATACCAATCAAACCCTAAGTAAATGCTTCTGATCACGTTCTTTATTGTGTTTTCTTTGAGATAATTGCATTCATAATCATTTTTAAAAAACTTTACTTACAATTTTAACATTTTCATTTTTTTTTGTCTTCTTCCGTGTCAAATGATGATTTTGCCCCTTTTTCCTATTGGTATGTATACTGCCGCACAATACTGTACACGGGTAAGACTAGAAAGTCAATGTGTGTACAGTATATAAAGTATTAGTTTTGCACAATTTTTCAAAAAGTGTTAGAATACTATGTAAAATCTTAAAAAGTGACTAAACATGAATGAATCCATTTTTTCTGTTTTTGGTCACATAATTATTTAAGGAAATCATAAATCCGGAAGTTATTCACAAAAAAAATATTTATAGAAAACTTTGCTTTTGGGTTTTATCTTAATCACTATCTAATTAAATATATATATATATATATACTAAATTATGGTCTGTATATATGTGGATTTATAATTTAATATTTTATAACCCGTGAAAAAAAACTTAAAAAAAAATAAATCACCAATAAAAATAAATAATAAACAAATTTAAAAATGAAGTTTTTAATGAAATAAATATATACCTTGAAATAAGAATTTGTAAATAGTTTTGGAAATGATTATTGGACTTTTGATTTTTTTGGTATGTAATTGACATACTAACAAATTTTTTATATAGCTGTGAGAAATTAGAATTTTTTTTTTAGGATTAGTAATTCATTATTTAATTTTCTTAATTTAAATGGAAAAACTAAGGAATTGTTTTCCCATTTTATTAACTTTGCCTTTTAGGATAAATTTAAATTTAAAATTTTTCTTTTTAGTAACTTTACCCTTTTTGTTATTAATTTTTCTGAATTTTTAAGTTTTTTTATTATTATTAATTGATTTTAAAATTTTCATTATTAATTTTTGATTTTTATTAAGTTTGACTTTTAAGATAAATTTATTTTTTTATTTATTTTTTAAGAATAGAAACCGGTTATAAATTTAATAATTTTTTACACATATTAAAATCAGATGAGTTATCAATTTTAAAGCATTCAACTTTATATAATAAAATATAATTTTTTTTTGTAAATCCTTCTTGTCACGCTCTTTTTTACTGTGTTTGGTCACGGTGTTTTCTTAAGGAAAACATGAACTTGGAAGCTATACAAATAAGCTGAAGAAAACATTGTTCGAACCTTTTTTTTGTTTTTGTCTGAAATTTTTATTATAATTTAGGAAAATAATTATTGAAACAATTTTTCAACTGATAATATATATGTTCCACGAAGATTTTCTGAAGATCCACACTAGAACCACAACGAATGGTTTTACTTGAATCACGCTGAATATTTTATGTAAGTTTGTTTCTATTAATTAGCAGAAATCACATTTTACGAGAATCAAACCTTATAACTCTTGGTATAAAAGCCTTAATTAATCATTTTAATCAACCATTGTACTAAGGGAACTTTCACAAACATTATTCGATCTAAGAATTTATTTTAACAAAAAAAAAATCTAGGAATTTATATTTAGCAAAAAGGTATTCTCTTCCATAAAAAAAACTTTATACTAAATTTTGAAATCGTGAAATTGTCGAACCTTTTTTGAGTCAATAATTAATTTAGAAAGACTACAACCCGTGATTCTCTTTCTTTATTTGTCAACAATCCATACGCGTGATTAGTCAAAGTAAATTGAAAAAAAGAAAAACACATAAACCCCTTGTTACAAAAAAAAACATAAAACAGGACCATATGAATACCACCATTTTCTCACTATGCCAACTTCGATTTCATAAACCCAAATTAGAAAATAAAAACAAAAAATTCCACGCTGTATTTCCATGTGTGCTGAGATAAAAGAATATACTCGACTTGCAAGATAAAAATCGTATAATATGCCGGAATAAAAATAAATATTCCTTCCGTTTCATATTAATTGTTGTTTTAGATTTTAAATTTTGTTTTATATTAGTTGTCGTTTTAAAATTTTAATGAAAATGTTTAATAATATTTCTATTTTTATTTTTACTTATTAATTAATGTGATAATAGTATATAATACATTGATGAGAGATAAAACAGAAAATTAAATTATTTTTTTAATATACGTAAAATAAGATAGAACGATAAAACGTAGGGAGTAAAGAACAACATTTAATTCGTATAAAAAAAAAAAAACATTTAATTCGTATTATATATTTAAGGCCTTTTCCACGTCCCCTACAAGCCACTCCCTATAAAACCAAGCAAAATAGCTTCCTCGTTAATTCCTAAACCTTTGCTTCAATCTTCACCAACTTACCCACAGAAAAAAAAAACCAAGTGTCAACCAACAAAAACCAAGCATGGTGGTTTTGTCACAGCCAGTCCCTTTAGATAACCACATCTCCGTAATCCCAACATACAAACCGGTTCCGGTTCTCATATCTCAATCAATCCCCGTCGTGGACCTAACCGACCCGGAAGCAAAGTCCCAAATCGTAAAAGCCTGTGAGGAGTTTGGATTCTTGAAGGTCGTAAACCACGGAGTCCGACCCGAGCTCATGGCCCGGTTAGAGCAGGAGGCTATTGGCTTCTTCGCCTTGCCTCAGTCTCTGAAAAACCAGGCTGGTCCGCCTGAACCGTACGGTTATGGTAATAAACGGATTGGACCAAACGGTGACGTGGGGTGGATTGAGTATATCCTCCTCAATGCTAACCCTCAGCTCTCTTCTCCCAAAACCTCCGCCGTTTTCCGTCAAACCCCTCAAATTTTCCGGTAAAGTAAACATCTCTTTGCACAACTATCAAAGAACATATATATTTTTTCAAAGACATTACTTCACTGCTTTTCTTCATACATTTCAGAAAACACAGCAGTCGCCTTTTATCTTCTTCTTTATGTTTTTCCGACCAAATTTCTAACAGAATCAATCCATTGCATTTTCTATGGAAAAACCGCATGATTTACTCTGTTTTGCTCAATCTGACCGTTTGAGAGTGGAAAAAAACAGAGATGCGGTGGAGGAGTACATGAAAGAGGTGAAGGAAGTGTCGTGCAAGGTGTTAGAGCTGATGGCAGAGGGATTAGTGATCGAGCCGAGGGACAGTCTGAGTAAGATGGTGAGAGATGAAAAGAGTGACTCGTGTCTGAGACTGAACCATTATCCGACGGCGGAGGAAGAGGCGGAGAAGATGGTGAAAGTAGGGTTTGGGGAACACACAGACCCACAGATAATCTCACTGCTAAGGTCCAATAACACGGCGGGTCTTCAAATCTGTCTGAAAGATGGAAGTTGGGTCGCTGTCCCTCCTGATCACTCTTCTTTCTTCATTAATGTTGGAGATGCTCTTCAGGTTTCTTTTCCTCTCTCTCTCTTTTTTTCTTTCTTTTCTATAAAAAGAAAATTATGAGGATTTTGTGTATTTTAGGATTTGATGTCTGGTCAAAACGCATAAACAAAGTATTTTCGTGTTTTTTCTTCGGTTTTTTTTTTTGTTTAAATTAAGAACGTGTTTTTTTTTCTAATGTAATTTAGGGATTTATTTTTTGCTAAATTGTGATATCAAGGGAGTGATAGAGATCGATGCGGAGGGTAGACAAAAATTCTCACATGGGATTTCTTCTCGTCTCTACTCTCTTTTTTGGGATTTCTTCTAGTCTTTTTTTCTTGTCTAATGATGGGCATGTATGCAATATATTCTTTTTATAAGTGCCATTTCATAAACAAACAAAACTACTATATACATTGTGTGTATTCTTTTCACCTAATTTTGACTCCTACAACATTTTCAAAGTCTAATTTCCACAAATGACTCATATATTATAAGTTGTTAACAATATCCGGTGATTGCAGGTTATGACTAACGGGAGGTTCAAGAGTGTAAAACATAGAGTCTTAGCTGATACAAGAAGATCGAGAGTCTCGATGATATATTTTGGAGGACCGCCATTGAGTGAAAAAATCGCGCCATTGCCATGTCTTGTCCCTAAGCAAGAGGATTGGCTTTACAAAGAATTCACTTGGTCTCAATACAAATCTTCTGCTTACAAGTCTAAGCTTGGTGATTATAGGCTTGGTCTCTTTGAGAAACAACCTCTTCTCACTCATATGTCTAATGTATGAGGCTAGTCATGATGAGCTTTATCATCCTTTGTATGATAAATAGTCTAATTACAAAAAGAAGGAAATGGATAGTCTTTTGGATTAGTTTTTATTTTTGGTATGTTTAATTTTCGTTATGCACAAAAGCATTAGGCTTTGCTTAGAGTTTGACCCAACCAAACCTACCTTTTGTATCATCTCGTCGTCTTCTTCTTTTTTTTTTTTGGCTAAATTTTTGCCTTATTTTGTTCCTATTTTGTTTGCCTTCCATGGAAATAACAACTAGTGTTTATTTTTCTCTTTATGATTCATTTAACGTTTGATTCTTTTTTTTTTGCTTTCCATTTCCCACTTCAATTTCTTTTTCTTTTATTTTTATTGGTGTTAAAATGTAACAAATGAGTTGTTATACATAAATTTACATTTCAACAAAAAGAAAACAATAAAAGTGTTCCATTTTATGTATGTCCTCACTGTGTCCTCATGCTATATGAGATTATAATATTTATCTTTGCTTTTCTATTTTTATGGACTTCTCGTCGTTAAACATATGGAACTGAGTTTTGACTTCAAAACAAAAAAAATGGAATTGAGATTTGTGTTAATTTTTTGTTTTGTTTTAAATAGCTTTATGATGACGCTAAAGCAAATAGCTTTATGAGGTGCCAAACTAAGCTTGTATTACTCTTCAACTAACGAGGTAGCTTGACAAAAAAAAAATCGATTAATGAGGTATAGATTAATTTTATTTTTTGCGTTCACTAATGAGGTACTCCATTGCATCCATTGCTTGAGTTGACACACAAAATAGAGCATCCACCGTGTAATAAGTAATTAATAATTGATAATTGTTATATATAAAAAAAGAAACTATGAAATGTTAACGTCCGAAACTGTGACAAAAAAAACAAATGAATAACTGTAAAATTACGATTCACACATTATAAAATTAAGCTTAATGTCTTATAACGTTCGAAGAGCTTAATGTCTTATAACGTTCGAAGAGCTTAATGTCTTATAACGTTCGAAGAGCTTAATGTCTTTTTGGTCAACAAAAATAAGAGCTTAATGTCTTACAACATTTGACTTTAACAAAAAAGTCTTACAACATTTGGGGCTGGTTCCATGTATCTAGTTCACAACTGTACGGTCTACTCATTTTGTTCGTAATATATGTACATTTATATGTGGATGTGAAACTTGTGTTAAAGTCTTCTGGTCAAAAGACCCATCAGATTTCTCAGGTAAAGATTTAATACTTATCCTTTACCTTTTCCTGGTTTTTATTTTCTTCCAAAATATGTCTTTTTTTACTTCTCACAATGTCTAAATACATGTTTCACAAAAAATATCATTTTTACACAATTTATCTAGATTAAAACATTATTAAAATAAATAAATATACCCTATTTAATATGTTAATAATAAATATAAATTAATATAAATAATTTAAATACAAATATTATTATTTTTAAATAAGAGCCAAAACATAAATTGTGTATGAAAAATTACATCGAAAACATAAAACAACACTATTTTTGAAACAAAAAAAAGTCTAAAATGACATTTTTTGTGAAGAGGAGTATTAAGTATAAATATAACCTCAGTTTGGTCAACTATACTTCCAAATTTAAAACATTTTTTTTTTATAATTCACATGATTATGGATCTGATTTGTAAATATTACATGTTTTATATTCGATTAAAGGAATGCTATAATTTCTGTATATTTAATTGAGTAAAAGCTTTATGTAAAGCATATTATAGTACATGAGTTTTCAACTCAAAAATATCTTTTATATATTACTTAAGATCCTTTACAACTTTCGATGTGTGATATTATTCTCTAATACGCCCATCGAGATGATGGCTCTTTGACCATTGATCTCGGTATATTCAGGCATAGATTGACGTGACCAATTTTGAGTCGAATCGATTATGGATCGGGTTAAACATCGTGGATCGGACTTTAATACCATATTAAAGTATATGTGCATATATATATATTTTTTTGTAATGTGATTATTATTGATCAACAAAAAAAAAGATTTACATAGGTTGAAAAATGTTTAAAAAGAGGGGATTAGAGAAAGCTGATAGATCCGAAAGACTAGAGGAAAAAACATAGCATAATAACTTTGGAAACAGAGTATGTCGGAGGGCTGTTACGTCGAAGGCCTGAGAGAGTTCCAGTGATCAATAAGGTCTGTTCCGTTGGAGTTCGGTTCTTTGAGAAGAGAGATGAGGCAGTTACTTACTCCCTTGCGAATGACGTGTGCGATGTATTGCGGAGAGCGAGGAGTTTGCTGATGGCGCCTCTCATTGCGCTCTTTTCACAGACCGTAAATCGAAGCTTGAAAGACAAGACGCAAAAGCAGGTCATATATGTGCATATATTACTTAAGATTCTTTCTAATTTTCGACGTGAAATATTATTCCCTAACCAAAGAAGTGCCCACATTATTTTTAAACATTTACATAATGATGATGATTACATGAGTGTGAACTGTGAATATTTTAAGTTGAATTTATCAAGACATTTTAACGATCTAGAAAGACGATTATTTATTTTTTTAAAGAAAAGAAACAAGAGTTGTTTTAAATTGAAATAATTTGGGAAAGTTAAGTGGTGACCACAGAGAAAAAGGAGAGACAGGTGCTCGGGTTCTTACAGCTTTTAGAAGTGTACACAAAATGTAACAGAACTGTACAGCTACTGTCGTAATGTCGTTGGTTATGACATTCATTTAGGCACCAATACCCCTTTTTGTGTTAAACACCAATACCCAATTTATCAAAAAAAAAAAAAAAAAAATTCATTTCACTTGTTTTTTTTTGTAACTGTATTTCATTTCACTTGCTCCTTCATTATACCAAAATATATCTTAATTTATTTATATAAAGTAGTCACAAAAAATACTCATATCATACATACTTAAATTATATCATCAACGTTTAAAATTTTCGTAATTTATTTAAAATCTTAGTTTACTTTTAACTGAAGTTTGGTTTGAACAAGTTTTGAAAACCGTTGAATAGATAATTTGTTGTATTCGCACTAAAATATTGCAGACAAATCTATAAGATAATTTTTGATTAATTTACATGGAGCAGTAAATATAGTATAAAAACAGTTTTGGTCGTCTATAAAAAAAACAGTTTTGATCGTCTCTTGTCAGACTTTCAGGTGATACATATAACATATTTCATATTTGTTTTCTGTTTTTTAAAACATTTTTTAAGTTAATACTAACCGCGATACTTATGTATATAAATTAGTTTATTTCTTTAAATGTAGGTAAACTAGTTAGTTACATAATATATTAATATTGTTACTATATTTTGTGTCCAATACCAGACTTCCTCATTTAAAAAAAACTTGTGGTTGTACAATGGTAAGATTGATGGGGTCGACTGTTCTAATATATCCAAGATAGGTAGCTATTGTACTCCCATTTGCCAACTATAGATGCTCACAAAACTGGATATTTTGATGTGTATCGGACAAAAACTATTATATAGTTAGGATTACTAGAATTTCTGTATGTTCTTAATAAATTTGTCCATAAAACCGTTTTATTTTATTTGATTTGGATCTTCTAAAAAAATTGATTCAAATTTGCTATATCCATAACAAACAAAATATAGATTTTTTCTTGTACATGTCATGGTTTGAAATTTAAAAACAATCAAAAATTAGTCGAAAAACTGATATGTAACTAAGTGAAAATGTGTCAGTTTATAGAAAACGCATAAACTGTCTATATTGACTACCACATATTCTACATAGAAATTATATAATATCCTAATTCTTTCAAATTATTAAAATAAAACATGATTATTTATGGAGTTTGAAATATATTTTTGAATTAGGGTTTATGCTTTTAGGTCTAGAAGGTAATGTTTTGAATTTGTAGTTAAGTTATATAGGATTTATGGTAAATATATCAAAAACATATTTGCTGCATTCTATATAGAACAACTAGACTAATCAACACGAATTCTACATATATATAATAAACTATTTATTTCAAAATTAAGAAAATATCCTTTTTACGGGGTTTGAGTTCATTTATAGGGTTTACGTTTATTTCTTTTGTTAGAGTTTAACTTTTTGGTTTAGGGTTTAGTATTATTGATTTAGAGTTTAGTTATGTAGGGTTTATGATAAATAGAACAATAATAGTATTCACGTCAAATCGACAATATATATTAAGTGGGGGTTATTGGTTTACGAATTTAGGTAGATTTGAAAATTCAAGCAAAATTATGTGGTATTAGATCATTAATTTAACCATCTTTGTCAAAATCCTATGTTATTTGTTATATGATTTATAAATACTAGTTCAAATAAAAAGAGAGATATCAACTGTTAAAAACGTCTCACAGGCACATCCCCTGAGGTGCCTCCCTTAGCTCATCCCGATCCCCCTTTCCGACGGTCGCCGTTTCTCACCGCCGGAAAAGGGAACCCATTGGTCGCTGTTCTTTCCCCGTCTGCTTGTTACTCAAACCTGTTGGCAATGGATCTGTCTTGGCCTCTGATAACCTTGTATTTTACCACTTTGAGTCTCATATTTTCTTTCGTTTTCTTTGTGTTTCGTATAGTTTTTAATATGTATATGTCGCATTTAGGTCCAAATCGAGTCGCATTGCATTTAGGACGTCCTAGGTCGTTTTTGTGTTCTTTTTGGCTTGTTACAGCCTTTCTCAGGTGTTCGGGACTGATTTGGATGAGCGTGGATGGAAGGAAACCGCAAAGATTGAAGAAGGAACGTGAGGACCGGAATTAACACAGCCGATCGGTCATAACCGATCGCTGAAAGCGATCCACGACAAAAATCAAGCTCGATCGGTTACTTGTCGATCGGTTACAAACCGATCAAGATTACCACATGCGATCGGTCATAACCGATCGTCAAAACCGATCGACAGTGCTTCCGGATTTTCTGCATGATTTTGGGAACCAACCACTTATGTAATATAATTGTCAACATTTCTTCTCTTTCATAATAACTCTAGGCACGAAAATATCAAGATTATCTGCTTCTTTTTACTGTTCTAAGCCAACTACTTCTTTCTTCTTCTCTCTTGTTTTTGTATGAAGGATTCAAGATCCAAACCATTTTAGTGAAGATTTTCTTAAACTCTTTCCATCAATCTTCTTATTTTGCTTATGGCTTTCATTTGTACGGTTTATATTTGTGATTTAGCTATGTGTGAGTAGTTCTTTTAGGATTCTTGGGTGAAGTAGATTAGGGTGATTCTAGGTTTGTTCTTGATGTTTAGGAGTTAGATTACTTGAAATCCTTGCTCATTAAGTGTTCTTAATGCTAGATTGACCTTGATCTAGTTGATCTAGAACCTAGGGAGTTTCATCACCCGGAAGGTGTTTGATGAAAGTCTTGAACGAATTTAATGAGTGCTTTTCATATCTTAGCCAACGGAAAATTGATGTCTAAGGTGAATTTTGTGGTTAATTAGACTTGTGCTTATTGCTTGTTAGTCATAGAATCGCGAACGGAAGTTTATGACGATTGATGACTAAGAAAGGAGTTAATACCATGGAAGTGGATTAATCTTTAGTAGTGTTCTAAGGCCTAAGGAGATATTTAGTCGAATGTTTGAGCATCTTGAGTAGATTAAAGAATCACCCGAGTCGATTACTTTACCCGAGAATTCGTTTGTTTAAATTTGATATTAATCGTTTTCTTGTTTGCTAAACTACTCGTTTATATATTTGTTTTGTATGTTTCAAATTGTCCGATCAAAATCAAAACCAATTCTTGGATTGCTTAGATTAAGAAGTTTCATGTATTCTTGGTTTTTAATCTCAACCCATTATGGATTGATATCTCAAATACTACAATGACATGAGTGGGATTTGAGCAATTGATAGGAAAAATCCTACTATCAGCCTCCTTTTCGCTACTTGGTTGGTGGTATCGCGGGCGTCACTTACTCGTTTGGGTCGTCGGAGGGTACTCGGTTGGGCTCGGTGCGGCTTTCTCGCCTCGTCTTTCGTCTGTTACTCGAGGACGGTAATTCTCGTTGGGTTGGGATAGGAGGTTTCGTCAAGCCGCCGTGTGTCTTCGTCACTGACTTTCTCTGGTTCTGTCGCCAGTCCCTGACGAATTCCAGATCGGGTCGAGAGCTTATGGGACCTGGAAGAGATGATGGCGTTATAGCTGACTCTGCTCAGCTCGAGGACGACTGCTCGGGTCTTCGACTTCGTTTGCTTCCCCTTCTCCTTTCCATGGAGTTTGAGATCTCTTCAAGGACAGTCTTTTTGCTGGCTCCGGTAGTTCGCCGCGTTTTACTATCTCCGGTGCCGTCGTCATCAGAGACTGCGTATCCGCCTTCTCCTGCTCTGTTTACTCTTCCTCCGCCGGAACCACCGGACCCACCGGATCCGCCGGATCCATCCTACTCATCTCATAAACCGGTTTACGGAAAGCTGTTAAACTTCTTTTACTTTCCGACGCCGTATTCCGGTCCGCCTCAGTCAACCGCTGGTGCCTCTAGATCGGTACCCACCTTTTTCTCGATGGATCACCTTTGTGGGCTTTGACCAAATTTGTGATGGGCTTGAATACTCAGCTTATGGGTCTGGAACCCACCATTGGCCCATCAGACATGTCCAAAAAACCACAACTTTGGGCTCATCTGATTGTTATGAATCACACCCCCTCTGTTTCGCCTTGGGTATCTCGGTCATACCACGCAAATACTATTTCTCCACCGCCGGCCAGAACTTCAATCTCGAGTTTCCTCCTCTATGCAGTGCGGTTTGGCGTCTATTCGGTTCAGAAACCGTCAAAAGCCGCTTTTTCCACCCTCTCCACCCAAGTTTCCTCTCATTCGATTAAGCTATCGTAAAAAGCTTCCGTCTCCATCCGCCTCTACCGCTTTCCCACCACTTCGGTTCAACCATCGTCAAAAGCTGCTTCCCCCAACCGTCTCCTCGAAGACGTGTATCTTACCCGACTTCTCTTTACAGTGGGCTCCGCCCAATTTGACAACGCGGTTCGCCTGTCCGGTGTTTCTTTGGTTACTCATTGCCGCTCCTCCTCCCCTTTGGTTCAGCTACCTGTATCAGCTGTCTCCGCCACCCCTCCCCCATCAGGCTTGCTGCTCAATCCTCGAATTTATTTTTTTGCTCGAGCATAATCTCCGGTCTCCAAAATCCTCGCCGAGAGGTGTCCTTGTCCCGAGCTTATTGCCGGGAAACCTTGTGAGTTGCTCTACCGACTTGTTTTCTTTCGTAGCGGTCTGCTCGGGACCTGAAGAGGCAACCGAGGTTGTTTCTACGAATATCGGAGGTAGGGTTTCTCCTTCAACGTCACATGATATATTGACTAATTATGAGCTTTCTGGCTTTGCCGGTACCATGCTCCAACATTCCGGTTATGCCGTGAATCTGCTATCGACGCATTTGAGTCTTGATTCAAATTCGTTGTCAACCGTTTGTAAGGATCTATCTGGTTTAATTTCTACTGCTTTTAAGTTGTATTTTTTTTTATCGTAGAGGATGTTTAATTCCCTCTTGTATTATCGTTGCTTGTATTCTCAAGGTTAAATGAATGAAAAAGAGCGGTTGCAAAAAAAAAAAAAATAATACTAGTTCAAATCACTTGTTATTCAATATTACAAATTTATTTAACTGTGGATTTGATTTTATAGTGGATTTTAATGGATTTTGAAATATTTCAAGTTAAAAATACAAATACTTAAATCTTTGGAAAACAAATTTACAAATACTAATTAAGATCCACGTGTTAGATTTGGAAATCAAAAGCTTACAAATATCTGTAAATTCTGTTAACCAAACTAATTAATAATGCATCCTTAATTAATCACCTTAACGAGACCTACATAGTGTATGGAGAATGTTAGCCAATTCACTAATTATCTATTGGTTTGGCGTTAGAAGCATGTGAAATATCAAAAAAAATTGAACATGCATTGGTCTAACCCAAATCGAAAATGATTTATTCGATCCAAAATTGATATTTATAACAGAGTTTTTGTTGCGATTAAAATGGCTATAAAAGTCATCATTCTAAAATGGCAAACGATTTAAATAATATTATAAAAAACAGAAATTAATCCTGTTAAAAAACATAAATTAATTTAGTTACTGTCGATTAATTTGGAGTTAAAAATATGTTGTTTTATTTTTGAGCATTAATCATTTAGATCGTACATTATCTATCAATGTAAATGCATATGTACCATACTTTTCAATTTCAACTCCATATGCACACGCAGGAGCGGATCCAGAACAAAATTTTGTATGGGGCACATTTTTTTTTAATATAACAAAATATATTTAAAACAACAATTACGCAATATATTTCAAATTTTGAGTTTAAAAACTAAAATTATTAAACAAATGATAAAAATTATATTAAAATAATTATATAGATTATAATAAAATATTCTTTTTTAAAATTAGATTCTAAAATATATATTGAAACCAAATCATATACCTTACTAAATATTGTTTTTATCAATTTATTAGAACGCATATTATATGATTTGCTTTAATGACTTTGAATTAATGTGTTAAAAAGTATAATGTAAATGAAAATAAGAAAGAATATATTCATATATAAAAATATAAAAATAGAAAGAAGTATATCATGCAACCAATTATAAGGAAAGATAAAAAAAATATTGTGAAAAACGACACAAAAAGAAAATAAAAAAAATATGGAATATAGTTATCGAAAAGAAAAAAAAAACGAAACGTGGCAAATACAAAAAAAAAACCATACAAAAAAGTTAATAAAAAGGGAGCAAAGAGCATCAAACTCATTACTTAAGGAACTAATACAGGGAATCATAGCCAACAGAGCTAACACATGTTCTAAAAAGCGGCCGTCTAGCCGCCTAGGCGCTAGTCGGTGCACCAGTGTCTAAGCAGTGAATTAGGCGGTCAAACGATTTTTTTGAAAAAAAATCGTTGACTTTTTTTCAAAAAGTCAACATTTTTTTTTTTTTTTTGTGACGGACATATGGTCTGTTACAAAATTTTGGAAATACATCTAGAAGTACAACACACATGATAATTTGATCATTGAAGAAGATGATGAAGAATTTTCTCTCCTTGTACTTTTTTTTGTCTCTCAATATCAAGACAAATTTATTTTTTGCATCATATGTTTGTACTTCTTTTTGTTTTTGGAATTTAGATGTGAATTTAAACTTAATTTCCTAATGTTTTGTTACTTTGATAATCAAAAAAACTTATTTCATACTTGTTTTGATTCATATATTCATAACTTATAACTTATATTATAACTTATATACATATAAACTTTAAAATTAAAAAAAAATGTTCAAAATTAATCGCTGATTAATTAATCACCGCTTTTCGGCTTAGGCGTAAATCGGTGCCCGATCGTCCGCTTAGCGCCTAGCGCCTTTTCGAACCTTGGAGCTAACTAATGAGTCCACATAGTAATCGATTAAGATTCTTTTAAAATCAGTATGGGACACGTGCCCACTTTCCTTAGCCGTAGATCCGCCCCTGGGCACACGTTTGAGTACCTCCGCCATTAGACTCCTCAAATTGAATGGGGAGAAGGAGAAATAATAATAATACCCTCTTACTAACAATAAAAATCCATTGACTGCATGATTTTTTTTGAAAATGCAAGAGCTATATCACATGAACTAGAACACAAAGATTTTTATCCAAAATTATGTATTATTAGAAAATCTGTTAAGTACACTTACAAGTTTTACCTAATATGATTTAAAACAGACACATCTTGATTTGTCGTATTAGCCTCACATATTCTAAAATCTATACGTCCTCCAAGAACCTCTCAATATCATCTCTTAACCCTTAGCTTTAATCTCTTACAAGACTATCAATAACCCTTTGCTAATAATTATATCTTTCAATTGTGTTAAGCACATACGGTGCTTCAACACGTCTATTTATATCTAATAGACTCGTGGCTAGCCCTAACCGTATTCCACCTTGGAGATAAATGCAAATCTCCAAGGATATGTCATATTTCCTTTTTCTTCTTATAAGAATACAGAAATTTTCCAAACTTTGATATCCTCTCCAAGATGTTCTTCCAGCTCAGCTACCGCTTTTTGGTTCGTCCTCGAGCTCAACTACTAATTCCAATTCAGCTCACAACATCTGCTCCACGTCATTAGTCGCCTCATTCTACTCTTGTATAACTTTGTGAACTACTTTTCAGATGGTATAAGAGATGCATCAAGGAGGTGCATTTTCATTTTTATGACACAATACTTATGACTCTTAGTCACTGAACATATCATTTTAATATTTTATAGGAATTCATAGATGATGCATATAAATGCGTCTCGTAAAATTCATGAAAATGAATTCTCCTCTTCTTTTAAACAAAATTTCACCCAAATATTCCATGTGAAAATATTTTCATTAAATGGAAAAGATCAAGATGTGACTGCGTGCAGCTTTTCTCAGTGCATCTATGGGTCCAAAGCCAGCTCAGGTTGGGCCCTTTTGTCTTTAGATTTTGCATGTCTTCAATACATATAAAAAAATAACTACTAAGAATTTTTTTATAATTTTACAGAAAAATGGGAAATCGGGACATTCCTTATATAATAATATGTACGAAAATGTTTATATACTAGGATTTAAACCCGCGTTAATTATAGCGCGAAGTAATTTTTTAAAAATAAATTGTTTTGAAATTTAAGAAATTTGCTTTTATCTGAATTTTACAATAAAGCTAACTAATGATTATTGATTATAGATAAATCTGTTAATTTATAATAATTTGTCTATNACATCTCTAACAGAGGAAAAGAGGACCAAGCATAAACCCAAACACATAATGGCGGCTGTAGGATTGAAAAGGTAGCATCACCCAACAAGTTCAATGTTCTAAAGTTATAATAGATAATTTTAGTTTGCTAGATTAGTGATTCAATTTAAAAAGGATAAAGTAATATAGTTTCATTTGAATTGAAGACTCAAATCAAGCGTTTGGAGCTTAAATCCTCAAACATAAGCACACAAGAGAATAGATTGCAACACAAAGGTGTGAGAAAGTGCCGAAAATGTAAAAATTTGTCGTCTGAAAAAAATACTTATCTACTCCCTCCGTTTCTTTTTATAAGTAGTTTTAGAGATTTTGTTTTGTTTCATAATATAAGTTGTTTTCATATTTCTATGCAACTTTTACCTTTATTGAATACTATGTAGCCAATAATATTCTGCAGTTTTTTTTATGATTGGCTGGATTATTTTTAATTTATATATTAAATGATATTTTTTGTTAAAAGATGAGTTTCTTAATATTTGTAATTTTAGCTAAAATTACTTATAAAAAGAAACGGAGGGAGTACTATATAAAAGATCGCCACGTGGCAACATATTTTTGTTTTATTTTTGTATGATAAAACTTTTCAAGAACAAAATAATGTATGGTAATATTTTTGTTGAATTTTTTAACGATGCATGCCAGAATAGGTGAAATCTGTATATGTTCATCAAGTCGTAATACGACCATATATACATCCCGTATGGGTGACACCTCTAGACCTAGAGAATATACATAAGTGTGAGAGTTAAGGTAATCTCTCAAATCATATCAAGAGGACAATATCTTATATCCTAAAATATCTTATTGCCTAATAATGCACATACATGTAACAATAGTTTTTCACTTTGAGCATGTGAATGATGGTCAAACGTAAAAACTGCAACACTAAGAACATATGAAACATGCCATCAAGTTATTAAAACATGTAAACAGTTTATGAAAAGTGTAACTATCATCAAACCATCTCCAAACCTTGTGTTTGTCTTTTTTGACACCCAAAGATAAGTAAAAAAGAAGACAATAGCTGTAGCCAAAATAATTTGTAGGCATTTATCAAATACAGCTAAGGAAAAAAGCATATAGAAACTCCGATCAGCAGAAAGATAAATCTCCAAGATTGTATAAATTGAGGCCAAAGATAAATTTATTTAGAGAAACAAGGCAGAGAATACTATTTGCAACGTAAGAGGAAACTTACATCATCCACAACCCTTGTAACATCCCTATCCCGGGCCTCCGAAGAAACCGAGGGATTCGGGCATGTTAGGTTGGCAGACTAACCCGTGTGGGTATAGTTGCCTGGTTTGGGTCCAATGGTGAGCACACAGGATCGCCAGGAAAACGCCCAGGTAACAACAACAATATAGACTTAGCCGATCCTCGCTAACCTGCATGGAACAATGGGAAGAGGAGGGGTGAGTAATGGGGATTACTCAGTGAGGATGAACCTTAGGGAGGCTCACTGTTCACTTCCAGACAATTACGCGAGATACTATTATGAAAGTCTAATCCTAAAACCAGCACAAACAATCTGGGTAACTTCAAATATTAGTCCTAACATAAGGGTCCGAAGACACCGAGAGTCCGTCCCACTCTCACGACGCTGAGAACCGATGCCAAAGTACACGACCCCACCGGATGACCCATCACACAGAAGGTTCCGCATGCCAAGGTATGTACTCCACCAGTCCCATCAAGGAAATTGGTTCTAATGCCAAGGTATACACTCCACCGAACAATCACACAGAAGGTTCCAATGCCAAAGCGTACGACCCCACCAGTCCCAGCAAGCAATATGGATCCGATGCAAGGCATACACACCACCAGAACAATCACAACAGAAGGTTCCGATGCTAAAGTATACGCCACACCAGTCCCAACAAACGATGACTCCACACAATTCCGGTTTACAATCTCATCATTCTCATCCACTAAGTTCGAGACTCAAGAAACAGGACTCAACCAAGTTGTAACAATGAGGATCTTAATTCGTATCAAACAATTCACCAGATTATTAAAGTCCATCAATCATTAGTCCATATTCAAGTAACTTTTCCATCAAGCAACAATCATCCATCAACAAACCCTAGAAGCAGATATAGCATAACCTAATAACAGATCTAGTAGTATATGGTGGAATATAAATAATATATTCAATTGGCAATCAACAGCGAACACTAAACAAATCAAATAGTTTGCTTAGTGGAAAGCTAGGTTTAAAAGAAGACTTGATCAAAAACAGTAAAACGAGATCTTGAATGAAAGAGAAGGGCATCTAGTCCTCACCTTGGCATAAAAGAGACAACATAAAAGAGAAGGAGGAGAGGACATCTCGACGGCTAGGGCTTCACGGTTAGGAGAGAGAAACGCGGCGGAGGAGGAGAGAGAGAGGCGGCCACGAGAGAGAGAGAGAGAGAGAGAGAGAGAGAGAGAGAGAGGAGGTGGCCGCGGGTGAGAGGAGAGAAAAAAGAGAAAAGAAAGTGGCTAGGGTTTTTCTAAAGAGATTAGACAAGTATTTATAGGGAATTACTTGCCCAAAAAGAAAAAGAAAAAAGAAAATAAAAGGAAGATTTGAGCTTATCTAAAAAGGAATATAGAATATTTGGTTGAGAATAAAATAAAAAGGAAATCTCTGCTGGAATATTCCGGAAGGATAATTAAATCAACTTAAACCAAAATTTTGAAAGGAAATATACCGAACCGCGGGTCGGGATATTACAATCTCCCCCTGTTGCAGAGGATTCGTCCCCGAATCCTAGGGAGAAGACCGTTGAACGAAGTGAAAGACAAAATTTCGGAAGAGAAGAAAAGCAGAAATGAGTCGAACACCAAGGCTTGAAGCACCAATGCCGAATTGTTGATGTTGAATCACCATGGTCGAATATGCCAAACTCGGAGGGAGGTTAAGGTTAGGAACGTAGAGTGGTCGGTAGACAGAAACGTGTAAGAGAGAGTGTTTAAGGAGCGATGCCAAAACAAATTTAAGTTAAAAACCAAAGCTCTTTTTATTAATGTAAAGGAAAGAGGAGTAGAACATTATTCGAAAAGAAACCAAAGGAATAAATTTTAAAGAAAAATCCTAGATGCAATATGAATTGAAAAACTTTTGAGTTCTACTCCTATGAAAACAATTCTCCTAATCGCTTTCAAATCCTCCGACGGATCGGTCTCGACTTCACCGCCAGATGACTTGGGAGAAGGCTCTTGACGAAGTTTGTCAGAGAACTTGACGCACTCTGTCGACTCCGTGAAATCCTCTAAGGCGGAGTCTGGCTGGAAAGTGCGAATTCCTTATGGTACTCAAGCACACTCAAGTCTCTTTGGATGACACGGCTAGGTTCCTCGCTATTGCGAGATCGAACTCACCTGGCTTCCCACGGCCTGATGAACTCTGGGGACTCTTGCGATGCCTGCCCTTTGAAACCACTAGCTGCGTAGACTGAGCCGAAACCCAATCAGACACATTGAATGGCTGCTATAAAACCAAAGAGTAACTAGTCGGGAATGGCAATACATGGCGTGGTGGTTCCGGAACAACCATCATGGTAAAGTCCGGACCACACCCGACTGACCAATCTCGCCTAGCGGCAACTTTGTTGCAACTCCAAGGGCGGAATTTAAACTACCACATTGTCAAGGGCGTAACCCTCTTCCGTGCGGTTTCTCGCGTCCTAAACCTAGTCCTCGGGTTAAAGAATAGAAATAGATAAAAGAGAACTATCAAATCGGACGTCTAATATTGTTGTTGTTTTGGGTTTGAAAAGGTTTTGAAAAAGGTTTTAAGAAAACAATTTCGCAAACACGACAAAAACACGGGCGCGACTCCTCCGGGACGGGGCCGGAGGAATCTAATCCTGGGCTCTGATACCACTTTGTAACATCCCTATCCCGGGCCTCCGAAGAAACCGAGGGATTCGGGCATGTTAGGTTGGCAGACTAACCCGTGTGGGTATAGTCGCCTGGTTTGGGTCCAATGGTGAGCACACAGGATCGCCAGGAAAACGCCCAGGTAACAACAACAATATAGACTTAGCCGATCCTCGCTAACCTGCATGGAACAATGGGAAGAGGAGGGGTGAGTAATGGGGATTACTCAGTGAGGATGAACCTTAGGGAGGCTCACTGTTCACTTCCAGACAATTACGCGAGATACTATTATGAAAGTCTAATCCTAAAACCAGCACAAACAATCTGGGTAACTTCAAAGATTAGTCCTAACATAAGGGTCCGAAGACACCGAGAGTCCGTCCCACTCTCACGACGCTGAGAACCGATGCCAAAGTACATGACCCCACCGGATGACCCATCACACAGAAGGTTCCGCATGCCAAGGTATGTACTCCACCAGTCCCATCAAGGAAATTGGTTCTAATGCCAAGGTATACACTCCACCGAACAATCACACAGAAGGTTCCAATGCCAAAGCGTACGACCCCACCAGTCCCAGCAAGCAATATGGATCCGATGCAAGGCATACACACCACCAGAACAATCACAACAGAAGGTTCCGATGCTAAAGTATACGCCACACCAATCCCAACAAACGATGACTCCACACAATTCCGGTTTACAATCTCATCATTCTCATCCACTAAGTTCGAGACTCAAGAAACAGGACTCAACCAAGTTGTAACAATGAGGATCTTAATTCGTATCAAACAATTCACCAGATTATTAAAGTCCATCAATCATTAGTCCATATTCAAGTAACTTTTCCATCAAGCAACAATCATCCATCAACAAACCCTAGAAGCAGATCTAGCATAACCTAATAACAGATCTAGTAGTATATGGTGGAATATAAATAATATATTCAATTGGCAATCAACAGAGAACACTAAACAAATCAAATAGTTTGCTTAGTGGAAAGCTAGGTTTAAAAGAAGACTTGATCAAAAACAGTAAAACGAGATCTTGAATGAAAGAGAAGGGCATCTAGTCCTCACCTTGGCATAAAAGAGACAACATAAAAGAGAAGGAGGAGAGGACATCTCGACGGCTAGGGCTTCACGGTTAGGAGAGAGAAACGCGGCGGAGGAGGAGAGAGAGAGGCGGCCACGAGAGAGAGAGAGAGAGAGAGAGAGAGAGAGAGGAGGTGGACGCGGGTGAGAGGAGAGAAAAAAGAGAAAAGAAAGTGGCTAGGGTTTTTCTAAAGAGATTAGACAAGTATTTATAGGGAATTACTTGCCCAAAAAGAAAAAGAAAAAAGAAAATAAAAGGAAGATTTGAGCTTATCTAAAAAGGAATATAGAATATTTGGTTGAGAATAAAATAAAAAGGAAATCTCTGCTGGAATATTCCGGAAGGATAATTAAATCAACTTAAACCAAAATTTTGAAAGGAAATATACCGAACCGCGGGTCGGGATATTACAACCCTCTTGCTACAAATGGTATTTTCCCTGAAAAACAATCAAAGACATATTGGTTTGTAGGTATAGAATAAGTAAATACAAATTTTCAACGGTTTTATAACTCATTCGACGAAGAATTAAATTACTCGGTCAATGGTCTTTTCATTTGTGGACTGCCTAAGGGTACAACAAAGCTCGGACAAAACGTGTCTGTCTCGTCGCCGGAATTAGCTTTCCTCCACGTGAAGAACGGTAACCCTCTTTATATACTGGCTAGAAATCCCCTCTACCTACATAGCAACTATTTTTTATTGAACGCTGAGCAACGCATGCCTCTCCTTTAAAGTTTTTAATCCCACCTCCAAGAATAACCTTCAAAAACATCTCATTTACTTCCATTTTCACTTGGACTTGAGATCTTTTACCAGTTTTTTCTGTACAGAGTCAGGCAATTAATAGTTTGACAAGTCTCCAAGAAGCAGACATGTCCAGGGTTACCCAATGTTGTTACCAAAAATATCATTTGTGATTGACTGACCAAATTGTTTACAGTGCCATATGCTTTGCTTTGGAGAAACAGATTATATTCCAGTCAAGAAGACGTAGTTGACAACCATGCCTCTGATCCTTCTCATTTACCTTATTGGAGACTAAGGCCATGTGCACCCATTAAACTCACAAAGTTTCATAACCATTTTTTTATTATTATTTTTTATATTTTTTTATTGGTTGAGATTTATTATGATACTTGTAGTAAATTTGTTTCCAGCAGTGATACCGGTATCGGTATCTTTGTTTTCTCTCTTCCCCTATCTGATAATTACACTGAGCCAATAACATCCTGCCACGTACACAATGATACCGTATCATTTAACTCAACAGAGTGATACTTTCAGACAAAGTTTTATTTCCAAATCCATTTTAAAATTATTTTTTGGCCTATGAAACCCAGCAAAAATCATTGCTGGACATGCTCTAATGAGTAAAATGTTTAAGAGATTCAAACATTTCAAATGAGTGAGCTTTGGATCTATAGATGTGATGTCAGTCTCAACTCTCTGTCACAACAACGCCTTCTGATTCTGGGAAGCAGCGGCTGCTGATGGTCCATATCCTCCACCAGATCCGGCCATACCGCCACCGGAACCACCCATGGCACTGAGAATTCATGTAAATATATTTATCTGAAGCTTAAGAGGGTATGAAAAGAAGCGACTTTGTATAAAAATAAACAGTGAATCAATAAAAAAAAAGGATCGATTCATTGAGGATTCTTATTTGATTTCGATCTACCTTTTGGCTTTTGCATTGGCCTCATCCCCAAATCACGAGTTTCATCTTCATCGGCTTGGGTGGTGATAAGGTTGACGAACCATTGAAAGGTTTGGGAGAAGAGCTGGTTGCTGGTAAAGCCGTAGAGGTCTGAGATCGCAGTAAAGATTGTTGCGTCTTTGCCAAAGGAACATGGCTAGAAGAAGTGGAAGGAATCGTTTAAGAATGAGATCAATGAGATATAGATACCGCAAGACGTTTGAAATTCCTTGACTTTAAGGAAAGTTGTGGATCTACGTGTTTAATGAAGAGCTTTCTTATTGGTTCGCAAGGAAAATATGTTGCCACGTGTCAATCTCTCCAGCGCTGACGTGGCAGTCAGCTGGAGAGAGTTGACCAACTTTTATATATTAGAAGAGGTTAATACTAATAGTATCTAAGATATACTGTATCATACTAAAACTTGAGCATATTTTCATATATCTATTTCACTAAAGGGGAAAAGTTGAAAAAGTAAATCATTTTTGTTATTCTTCTCCTAATTTCTTTAAATCTTAATCTTGCAAAATATGCATTAGATTTTTATGATTTTACCGAACTGGTGAATTTTTTTAAAAATTTGCAAATTCACCAATTTGTTATGGTTTTAATGTTAAGATGTATATCATATACAATAGTCATAAATTTCATGAATTTTTTCTGGTCATTGTTATTATTAAATGATGTATATGAATAAAGCAATACCCAAAGATTGAATTGGAAAAAAATATTTCAAAGAAAAAAACTACATTGGATCAATAGGATATTGCAATTGAAAGACAATTTAGATTGAAGAAACACGCATCTAACTTATAAGGACATATATATATATATATATATATATATATAATAAGAAAATTCTTTAACACCCAAAACATGTGTTTTCAATCGACCAAAAGAAATGACAAAATTTTAAAAGACTTACATGAAGAAATGAGGAGACTAACGACGAAAATAATTGTTATTTTTTCATTTTGGTTTTTCTTCTTCAAATTTATTTTTTTATTTTTTAGGATTATTGCAAACTTGTTTACATAAGTTTTTTTGTTCGGTCTCCTTTGTATTTGTATGTAAATGAGATAACTTTCGTCTGATTTTTTCTATTCTACAGTTGTGAAAACGGATATTGGTCAAATTATAATATCCGTTTACGGGAAAAAGTGGGTAGTTTAATAATTGGTCAAATCAATATATTTGGTAATTTACTTAAAGGGAAAATGGGTAGTTTAATTATTTAAGATTTTAAATGCTCTTTACAAAGACATAATCATGACCTTCACTCTCATTTTTTTGGTTTTAAAGTTTTATTATCGACTAGAGAAGTAGCCGTTAGTTATTTCCCGTGAGTGGAAGAGCACAAACAACAAACTAAGAGAAAGAGGAAGGGAACAAAATGAAAGTAGCCGACCGTTGAGTAATGAATATGCCACTTGTGTCTTGTGAGCTCTTGAAAGAGAAACCAATGAATTTCATGTGACTAAATTTAATTAAAGCTGGTTCTTAAAGAGTACAATGAGAGAATAATAAAGCTTATTTTTTTAATTTCAAATTGTTCCAAGACAAAGAAAGAGGTATATGGTCATTTCAAACAAAGAATTGAAACAAAGATGAAATTAAATATTAATTATCATGATTTAGCTTTATATTTTAAACAGTTTCCTTACAGAATTCAATAATCCAACAGTGATAAGCAGGACAAACGAACTTGCAACTGGTAAATCCGGAAGCCGCGGCTAACGCTTCAAACTCAGCTCTTGACCTCTCTTTCCCACCAGAACATTGGGTGAACATTAACATATCCATATCAAAGGCAATGTTCGCGTTGATGTCTCCATTCTCCGCGTCATCAGGAGTGACTAATTCTATGACAACAACTTTACCGTTCTTCGGTAGAGATTTCCAACAATTCTTAAGAATATTTACGCAGTCTTCGTCGGTCCAGTCATGAAGTATACGCTGTAAAACAAATTCCCAAAAGTAAGTAAAAAGTGTACTACATACATGCACTTCTAATAAGTATGTGTAAAAATAAGAGAGTTGTTTAACTTACTTTTAAGATCATGGCATCTCCGGCTGGGACATCCACGAACATATCTCCCGCGACATGTTCTACCCCAAGGTAAGAAGGCGCTTGTGCCAAGGCACAAGGCAGATCAAAATTGATACCCTTAATGTTAGGATACTTCGAAGTGACAACATCAAGGGTGTTACCAACTCCACCTCCGACATCAACCAAAACATTCACACCTTTGAAGCCTTCGTAGACTTCAAGAGCCTTCTTCACGACGGCGATGGTGAATCCGGTCTGGTTAAAGAGCTTGCTGAATCTTTCATCTGTACCCATATAGTCGAAGAGTTTCATGCCACCATGTGCGCGGCCAAATGCATCTCCTCCATCTAGCACCACATCTTTCAATTGTGCCCTATAATTCGCGTACCAATAAGGTAAGATTTCATAAAATATACAATAGGATTCAGACATGGATGGATAGATTTAACAAGATGAATACCAGGTATTGAGGAAGACGCTGTCGAAATTAACAATGACTTGAGAAGCTAAGGATCCAATATCTTGAATGTTATCCTTCAAGAAAAACCTGCAAATGGGCTCGGCTTTGTAGACCCTCTGGCCCTTTCCAGCATGGACCGTACCACACTTAACCATGGAGTAGCTAGCGAGTAGACGAAGCATACGATCCAACAAAACCGGCGCCCCAGGGTTGCGAGGTGTGGTTGGTAGTCTACTTGCTATCTCGGAAGGTGAGAGGAACTCAGAGGCGGCGTAGAGAGTGTCAAAGACACCGAGCTCAAGGGCAGCTTTGAGAACCATAGGAAAGGCGGCTGCATTGGCAAGTCTCACGGCCATCAAACCCAATTCATTATCATCATCAATAACAATTTGGGTTTTAGCGTTAGAGCTCAAGGTTTCTTCAAAAAGGATTCCCATTTTTTTCCTTATCTCTTTCTTCTCCTGATCAGAAGCGAGGAGAGAGAGGCTGTGTATGTGTGTTCTTGTTTGTAGTGTTGGGGATGGATTTATCCTTTTATAGCCTCCTCTCTTTCTTTTACTTTATTTTAAAATTTATCCTATAATAATTTCATAGAAATATATCGTTGAATAGTCTCAATGTGGAAAAGTAAGAGGCTTTTTTGGCGGCTGAAACAGCAAGTAGACTATGGTAGACCTAGACAAGTGTATATTACGTAGGGTTCGCAGTTTTTTCCTTCTTTTTGTCGGAACGTTCGCAGTTTAATATCAGTTATAAAGGAAAATAAAAATAAGCGAAATTTCTGTTTTTTTTTTTCAGTTTGATCGAATAATAATAATCTTAAATACAGGAAAATTATCATAAAAAATCTTCAAATATTGATTGTTTACCAACTAAAACCTCCAACTTTTTAGATTTTTTTTTTTGAAGGTTTTTTATCGTAAAATTCCTTAAATTATAATACTCAAAGACACGCATAGCTCCCAGTTGATTAGAACGATTGCGACATAGGAAGGGCAGGAAAAATATTGATTCTTTATTTCAAAATTTTAGTAGATAATATATGCTATAATTTGGACCGAAGTGAGTGTAACATCACGATTGTCCTCTATGGCCTCCATCTTGAATCGTCCTTCCAGGAAGGTCACACGTTTTGGACTGTCAAACTTCATTATTATATAAGAATCTTGGAGTCAAGCAGTATATAATTTAGACTTAATTAGATCAATATAACCATCAGAAAACTGCAAATTTAAAGAGTAGCCATATAATGGACCAATTACAAAGTCGTTATGTGTCCGACTAAAATTGCCTTTGTCTTGGCATGGTTATATTACGGTGGTAGGTGTGAGGCGATGAGTTGTTATTATGGATAGGAAGGTTGCATGTAGTTTCTGGTGATAAAAGATAACTCAAATCAATGACATAACAACAAAATAAACTCTACTTTTCATTTTCCTTTTGCTGCATATTTATTTATACATATTATAATTCCATTAATTGTAATTTTGTACTTATCTAAATTTTAACTCCTACCTTATCAATAAAATTAAATACATCCTTAATTAATTAATTATGAACATAAATCCACGATACAAACATACGAGCAAAACCATATATGGTTCCTTCTGAGTCTTGTTCTTGAGATTTTCGATCCGTTGTTTTAGCTGGTCGATTCTGAATAGGAAATAGAATCCAATAGAAAAGGAGAGCCAACGAACGGAGGAGCGAATAAGGCTGAGACTTCATGATGGTTTTTTGGTGACGGATATGCTTCGCATGAATGCATAATCTCCCCCACATTAAGGTTGACTCTTGATTTCCAGTAGATATCCATGACGAGGAAGAGAGGAAAAAAGATTATCAATTTTAACATTTAGTTAACATTTAGGATAAAAAAATTGTTAATAAACTCTAAAATAATAGAATCGGGTTTTAGAGTTTATTAACAATTTTATTCACAAAACATGTTTCTCAGCCTCACGAAATTAGGAGAGTTGCTCACCTTCATCAAGTCCATAATTCCAGCCATTGGGTCTTTCTCTTTCTCAAAACTAGGCTTATTCTGAACAAACAAAGAACGTTTTACTACCATTAGATTTAGTTTCACCAGACATAAAGCTTGATCATTGGTGCTACGGAATGGTTTTCTTGAGTTATTAGGTTTTTACCTTATCTTCTTTATGTTGTATGCAACCCAGTTTCCTCTTGAAGACTTGAACATTGTGATAACTATTCTCTTAGGCTTTACAAGCACGTCACATTTCTCAGGGACAATCTCTGTGTGCAACTTCGGGATGGCACATCGGTAATTCTTCTCTTGAACCTCATTGATTGTAATGTCTTGAACTCAGCTTGAACATTGTCCTGATCAACACCTTACACAGTTAACTGCCGGAGAAACCACTTTAACCTAAATTGATGTATTATATTATTAAACTTAATTGGAATTTTGTAAAAATCGTATCCAAACAAAATTGGGGTTTTTGGGTTGGATTAGGTTGGGTTCTCCAAATTGATCACTTCGAGAGAAAACAATTTAGTTTTACTTTTTTCTGAAAACCCAAAAAAAAAACCAAAACTTCTATAAAAATCTCTATCCATATTAATGTAAATTTTGTAGGTATTGAGTGTTCACGTATGGATTGTATGTATCACGAGTAGTAGCGAGAGAGAGATAATGTTGAGAGAGAAAGTAACTTTGTAACTGAATATTTCTTCTTAACCCAACAAACTGTACAGTAATTTGTTTATATATACATTTGCTCATAAGCTTAATAGTGCCAGCTCAGTTTACTCTCATAATACACCCCCGCAAGCCTTTAATCCTTACTATCCCGAGGAAGATAAAGGCTTGACAATGACATTCTCTGAAGTAGAGACTTAAACACCGCGGGTTGTAGAGCTTTGGTAAGAATGTCGGCGAGATTATTCGCAGAGGCAACATGAATGGTGTTCAGAAATCCAGCCTTGAGTTGATCACGAACAGTATGATAGTCGATCTCAACGTGCTTAGTCCTTTCGTGAAAGACTGGATTGGAGGCAATATGCAAAGCAGATTTGCTGTCACAGAATAGGCTAGCAGGCAATTTGATGTGAACTTTGAAGTCAGTGAGAAGTTGTTGGATCCAGAGTAATTCCTTAGTAGCGTTAGCCATGCTGCGATATTCTGCTTCTGTGCTGCTGCAACTGACTACCTGTTGCTTCTTTGATTTCCAAGATATCAAAGATTCACCAATGAAGATACAATAGCCAGATACAGAACGACGAGAGTCAGGACAAGCACCCCAGTCAGCATCAGCAAAAGCATTGAGGCTTAAGTCAGAAGTTGCAGAGAAGAAGAGACCTTGACCAGGGTTACCTTTAAGGTATCGTAGTATTTTGTGAGCAGCCTGCATATGTATGTCAGTTGGTTTGGACAGATACTGGCTCAATTTGTTCACCGCAAAAGTAACATCAGGTCTGGTGATGGTGATGTATAGCAGTCTTCCAATCAACTCACGGTAAGGAGTTGCATTGACCAGGGGAGTGCCATCTGATATGCTCAGTTGAGTAGTGTGATCCATAGGGGTAGAACTGGGCTTGCAGCCTAAAAGACCATCATCTTCAATCAATGATAAGGCATACTTCCTTTGGCAGACTGAGATACCTTTGGCAGATCTGGCAATTTCCAAGCCAAGGAAAAATCGAGGAGATCCCATATCCTTGATTTTGAAGGCTGTGTGAAGGACATCTTTTAGCTCAGAAACAGCATCATTATTGTTGCTTGTAATCAATATGTCATCCACATAAACCAAGACAGCAACAAAAACAGAATCCCGTTGCTTCACAAAGAGAGTGTTATCGGCATGGGACTGATCAAAACCATCAGCTAATAGCACTGTAGAGAAGGTTTGATACCACTGACGACTTGCTTGTTTGAGGCCATAGAGGGATTTCTTCAATTTGCAAACTGGATTAGGAGGTAGGACGACACCAGCAGGAGGAGTGTATCCAAGAGGAAGACTCATGTAGATTTCCTCATCCAGAGTGCCATGGAGAAAGGCATTGGTGACGTCCATCTGTGTCAAACTCCAATTATGGACAGCAGCAAGATCAAGTAGTAACTTGACAGTGACCAACTTAGCTACAGGAGAAAACGTATCAATGTAGTCAACTCCAGGTTGTTGTGTAAAGCCCTTAGCTACTAGCCTAGCTTTGTATCTTTCAACTGAGCCACCTGCATTGTGTTTTATTTTGTACACCCATTTGCAGCCAACCACATTTTTGCCTTCAGGAAGAGAGACAACATCCCAAGTATCTGTATCTTCAAAAGCAAGAAGCTCCACATCCATTGCACCATTCCATTTAGGTGATTTCATGGCTTGTTGAAAAGATTTTGGTTCAGTTTCTGAGGTGAAGGTGAGGATGATATCTTTGTAGTGAGGAGAAATGTGATCATAGGTGAGGACAGAGGATAAGGGATAAGGAGTGGTGTGTGAAGAGAAAGGAGAATTGGAAAAATCTGAGGATTGGGTAAGATAACAATGGTACTCAGTCAGATAGCTAGGTGCTTTAGTGTTTCGCCGAGGCCTATCATTGTTCAAAGAAACCAAACCAGTATCTGCACCAGTTTCTGTGGTTACAGGTACAGTACTAGGAGATGCAAGTGGAGGAGATGCAGGGGAAACAGATGATGCATGAATTGGTGATGCAGATGATGCATGAATTGGTGATGCAGATGAGACAGGGGAAAGATGAACAGGTGATGTGTGATTATGTGACGATGTAGAACTAGAGGAAGTAGGACAAGAATGAGAAGATGATGGAACATGAGTATGAGACACTGTAGCCGGAAATGGCAAAATGGATGAATGAAAGAAGTCAGAGTATGCAGAGGAGTTTTTGAAAGGAAAAATGTTTTCATGAAAAACAATGTCACGAGAAATGAAAATCTGATGGGTGTCTAAATCCAGGACTTTGTAGCCTTTGTATCCAGTAGGATAACCAAGAAATGCACAAGCACGGGCACGTGGAGAAAACTTAGTCCTGAACTTAGGTAGAGTAGAGACATAGCATAAACAACCAAAGGTGCGCAAAAAATCATATTCAGGTTCTTTCTTAGTTAAGATTTGATAAGGAGATTTGTTGTCTAGAACAGGGGAAGGCATACGGTTGATTAAGAAAGCAGCTGTGGAAACACAATCAGACCAATATATCAAGGGTAAATGAGATTGAAACATGAGAGATCTAGCAACATTAAGAAGATGCTGATGTTTACGTTCAACTACTGAATTTTGTTGCGGTGTATCAACACATGAATAGAAGTGAAAGATGCCCTTTTTCTTTAGAAATTCAGTGAATGCAAGTTCAGGAGCATTATCAGATCGGATTGACTTAATGTGAAATTGATATTGTGTTTCAACAAGAGCAACAAAAGAGGGAAAAACAGTGTGAACATCACTTTTATTTTTCATCATGTAAATCCAAGTAACACGGGTACAATCATCTACAATGGTGAGAAAATAACGAAAACCTTCAACAGACTCTTGTTTAAAAGGACCCCATACATCTAAATAGACTAACTCAAAGGGTTCCTTAGACATGTTATTGTGAGATACAAAAGGAAGACGTTTCTGCTTAGCTAAAGGACAAACAGGACATGGGACATCTTTCTGTATACTAGAACTAGACAAAGACAGTTTTGAAGATAGTTGAGTAAGCTTGGCTAATGACGGATGTCCTAGACGATGATGCCATAGATTGCCATCAGTAACCAAAGAAGCACAGAAAGTTGCGGAAGAGACAGTAGAATCCAATGTATTTTGATCAAGGATGTATAGCTTGTGAAGAAGTGTACCCTTACCAATCATCAAGGCCTGAGTAAGGTCCTGAATGATGCAAAATTCAGGGTAAAAATGAGCAGATGCCATGCTATGATGAAGTAATGTGCAGATACTGATGAGATTGAAACTAAAACATGGAACAAATAAAACATCAAAGAGAGTTAATGATGCAGATATATGCACAGTGCCTATGATGTTAATGTCAACCCTAGTATCATTTGGAAGTGAAACTGTGGTGTGAGATATTGATCTAGTTTCAGAGAACAATGATAAATCTGAGCAAACATGACTAGTAGCTCCACTATCTATTATCCAAGCACCGAAAGGTAGTTTTGTGGTCAAAGAGGAAAGACATTGATGCTGAAAAGTTAGGCGGTTGTTTTCATATTGAAGGCTAGAGGAAAGTGGAAAAACTGTACTGGCTATGGATTGACAAGCCATGACACCGTGATTTGTAATTGATGGAGTGGGATGTGCTGAATGAGCTTGTGCACTGATCTGATGAATTTGATGGTCATTTGATACTTGAGCTGGTTCCATAGACTGGAAGTTATCTTGGTACTGAACTGTCTGCACTTGATTATAGTCAGGAGACGACTCTGTCATGATATTAGCAATCATAGGAGGCCTTTGAGAAGGCTGTGTAGATTGGGGAAAGTTGTTGTAATTCCTTTGTGCAGACTGGAATGGTCGTGGTCCAGAGTTAAAAGACTGTCCTCTGTAATTTGGTGACAACTGAGGAGGACGAGAGACCTGACCAGAAAGAGGACCAGATGCAGCACCAGGAACAGAAGGAGGACGATATCCAGGGGGATAACCATAGATTTGATAACATTTGTTGACTGTGTGACCAAGCAGACCGCAATGAGTGCACAGAGGTCTTTGTTTACCTCGATGAGTATTATACGCAGCTACAAATGCAGGCTCTCCTTCTTGATAACCTTGATTCTGGAAATGTCCTTGAGTGTAAAAGATGACTGAGTCATTCTTTACTGGAGGTTTAATAACCTTTTGACGTTCATCCTGAGCAACAATGTTGAATGCCTCTTCCATGTTAGGCAAAGGTTTGAGCATCAGAATGTGTCTGCGAGTCTGCTCATATCCTTCATTAAGCCCCATGAGGAATTTTGTAACCTTGCTGCGTTCTTGCAATTTTTCCCAAAGAACAACAATACCACACTCGCATCTTCCACAAGTGCAAAGAGGCAATTCAACATAATTCTTGTATTCTTCCCAAAGAGTAATCAGTTCCGCATAGTATTGACTAATATCCATGGAACCTTGCTGTAACGAGCTTAAACGTTGTTCAATCTCATAAACACGCGGAGCATCATTTTGCTTAAATCTACTCAACAAATTTTTCCAGATTCCTTCAGCAGTCGGAACAAACAGGAGACTCTGACCTATCTTTTTACTAACTGAATTTATCAACCAAGTTGTAACCATATCGTTGCAACGAGACCAAGATCCAGAATCAGGATGATTATCGGAAGGTCTAGTAATCGTACCGTTGATAAATCCAAGTTTGTTACGTACATTTAGCGACATCTGAACAGATCGACGCCAAGAGTGAAAATCGGCTCCTGTGGCCAATCGATCTGTAACCAATTGCAATCCAGCATGATCGGCGCTGTGCAAGAAGTACGGATTATCGTAATGATCGGAGGATCGAGTTGAATCAGCTGGAGCAGCGGTCGTCGGCGACGGTGAAGACTGCGAATCAGCTGGAGAAGGCATCGTTTCAATTGAAAAAAATAGAAAACCCAAAGATTGAAGAAGAAATCGAAGATGAAGACTCGTCAAGTTGAGATTTGAACGAGAACAACAAGAATGAAGTAGATAATTGATTCGAGAAGATGAAGAATCGACTGAAAAAGAGAAGCGAAGAAGAAATTGGAAACAGAAGCACTCATCGTCGAAGATCGAGATTTGGCTCTGATACCATATCACGAGTAGTAGCGAGAGAGAGATAATGTTGAGAGAGAAAGTAACTTTGTAACTGAATATTTCTTCTTAACCCAACAAACTGTACAGTAATTTGTTTATATATACATTTGCTCATAAGCTTAATAGTACCAGCTCAGTTTACTCTCATAATAGTATGCATCAGTCTAAAACCATCTATGATATCACTGGAGAAATTGAATGATTCTTAGGCAATAGAATTTCAAAAGGTTCGAGAATAAATCGACATTTCCAAAATCATGAAGTCAAGATTATAATCATTTCCATAAAAGAGAGAAAACAACCAATTCATTCACACAATATGGAAAAGTTACAATTCATACACATATGAATTACAAAATATTCCCAATTCATGCAAGAGTACTAACATAATTTGGTTAAAACATATATTAACAAAACTAGTTCACAAACATACGTTGATGTTGCATTTTTTTATTATTGGGGATTTATGATCATAACTATTTTCAATGTTATTTTTCCGTTTTAATAAAAATGTTGTGCTCATATTTTAAAAAACAGGTCCGACCAATGGCATAAACAGGGTAAGCGGTTGCATATGACGCAAAATTTTATGGGCTTTTGTTGAACTTTAAAAACAATATATCTGAGTATTATTTTTATTTTTATAATCCAAAAATTCAAACGATTCCTCAGTCATATTGCGTTTTTATCGTTAAGGGTTTTTACAAATTGCTAATTTGGTGATTAAGCTTTCCTCATTTTAGTTTTCAAGTGATAATTAGAGTTCTCTAATGTTACTCAAACAAATTTTAGGTTTTCTAATCCCTCATAATGATATTTTCAATGGATTTCTTATCGTTTTCATGTTTTAGATTATTAGATGACCATGTTTCAGACATTAATTATTGCAATTTTGGTAATTTTATATATGAATATGATGTTAGCCAATAATAAATATTTTAATTCATTTTTTCTTGTTTCTTTATTTGTAAAAGAATGACATCTTTAGGGATCACAATGCAACTATGTGAACCTGATAAAACAAAACGAAAAAGACACAAAAAGAGTCGATAAGATCACAAACAAATTATATTTTCATGTATATGAAGAAACAATTTCAAAATCTTGTAACTTTTGAAATAGTAGATATTCAAAGAAAAGAGAATAATGAAAAGATACATGTGGATTCAGAAAATGATGTAGATGATTTGGATCATGAGGATGTGGTCCATGTGGATGAGCTTGGCAACAAAGAGAATGATAAGTTTGTCAATGAGAAGCTAGAGAAGTAGACAGAATAAAGAACTTCTCACAAATGTTTCTGATCAAAGAAATTGGAAATACATTGATATGAGATTAAGAGATTTATTAGTTGAAAATGGTCATACAACATGATTATAAACTAATTTTTGAAACTTTGTTTTTTTGTTTTTGCGATATTATACTTTGTTTTTTTGGTTTTTGATTCTAATCGACGAAAAAGACAAATGATATTATTTATTCATAAAAGGACACATTTTTAATATGGAGTAGGGCTTCTGATGGGCATTGGTTGGCCCGGGACACAAGTACAATAGTCAAATATGCATGCAACACGAGTCTTTGGTGGACACCCAGAAGGATTACAATCAATGGCTGTAGAGCATGGAGCACCAATAGGAGCACCAGGACGACATACACACCAGTGGTCTTTACATATGACATGTGAATCTAATCTGCACCTCTGAGGATTGCAATCCCCATCTTTGTCACATTGAGGGTATAGACCTTCACTCTTCATTATCATACCTGTATGGATGTACATTTAAATCATAATTAAATTAAAATTAAACCAAATCAAATGGAACTAATTAAACCAAATGTTGTCCCATTTAGTTTATGAAAATATAATACAACATAAGAGTCAATGCACTAAAAGTCTAAAACAACCATCTAAACCGTTTTTGTTGTTAACATTGATACTAAGAGCATCATTATTGGGAGAAACTCGTTTGGGTTTCTTAAGTATTATTTAATTATAAATTTGAAGTTAAGAAACGCTGTTAAGAAATTTCTATTTTTGCTGCTTTATTGGTAGAACCCTATTAGGGGTTCTTAAAAATTAAAAAAAATCTAATAATTTTGTTTTATTTTAAATAGAGTTTATTTTTTTAATTAAATATAGTTGACATAAAAACATAATATTTTAACAAGTTTAGAATTTTAAAGTTGAAGTTAAGAAAAAGTTTTTTAAAAAAAAATTCTTAACTTTTTTTTTAAAGTTAAAGTTAAGAAAAAGTAAAAATAAAATCTCGCAAAAAAAAATATGGCAAAAAAAAAAATCCGACGAATTAGGGATTGACACGTGGCTAAGAACAGTGTAAGAACCTCCTTAAGAACCGGTTCTTAAAGTTCTTATTTAAGAACCGGTTCTTGCACTGTTCACAATTATTATTATTTTTAAAATTTTTTTTTGGGTTAAGAAACCCACTTTTTGCTCTAAGAACCTTGCAATAATGATGCTCTAATAGTATCATACTAACACTAGAGCATATTTTCTATTTAATGAAATAGATATACGAAAACAANATTTTTTTTTGTTAAGAACCCTATTAGGGGTTCTCCCAATAAACATGTTTTTTCTCAAGTTTCTTAACTAAATTTCTTAACTTAAGTTAAGTTTATTAATTAAATAATCATTAAGAACCCCAAATGGGGTTCTTCAATAATGATGCTCTAAGTGTCTTGCTCTTTATTTTGTTGCAACGTTATTCGATTAAATAATGAATAGTTTTTTTATTCCGTATTTTTCCTTGATTTTTTGTTTGTTTCATAATTTTATAAAACCAAATTGAACAGTTTACTACTCTCCATGACTAGTTTTGCAGCAATGTCATGATTCTAAGAGCATGTGTATTGGTGAGACACCCATATAGAGTATCTCAACCAAATAATATTAATAATTTAATAGAATTTAATTTTATAATTAAATTTTAATTTTAAAAAATGAATTGAACCAATAAGAAAGAGACATATCCATAGAGAGTGTCTCAACATTGGTGAGACACTCATAGGGAGTATTGAGACACTCATCTCACTATTTCTCTTCTATTTTAATTTTTTAATTTTTATTTTTTTAATGATGGGTGTCTCATTTAGACACCCCATTGAAGATGCTCTAAGGTTCGAGTCTGACACCAAATTGTTTGAGTGAATTTTAACCGGTTCGAATTAAAATAATTATACAAAATGACGGTTTTATGAAATCGAGACGTCCTACAAAAGGTTTTTATTTCTATTGTCTTCAAAAAAAAAAAAAAAAAGATAAACCGTAATTAAAAATAAAATCTATTTAATTTGAGAAAAAAACAATAAAAAGTTTAAACTTCGATTTGGAGGTGTGCGGGTATCTTACACTTCGATCGAAACATAGCAGAGCTTGAGGATAATATTCGAACAATGATTCACATCTCCAAAACAATATCATATTCAACAAAGGTAAGATTTCTGGAAGTCTAGGAATGAATATATGTTCAGTCACCGAAACGTACATACAAAAGAAGAGGTTTCAAAAGCTAGGGATGAAACATTGGAATGGAAGGATGCGAAAGCCAGAACAGAGCTTTATCTACCTAATAGCCGAGAGGAAAGGATTGATCGCAATAATCAATGGGAACCACCGCCGTTTGATTGGTTGAAATGTAATTTTGATGGTAGTTTTCGACAAAATTCAGAGATAACATGTATTGGTTGGATATTACGAGACCATACTGGAGCCCATATTTTTTCTTGATTATCTCGGGTAACAACAATACGGTCATCACTACAAGCAGAAGCGCTCGGTCTCTTAGAAGCTATGCAAATTATTTGGGTGAAAGAATGGAGGAATGTCTGGTTTGAAGGAGATACCTTGGAATTAACAAATCTAATTATTCGCCAGGAAAAAAGTTCAGAGATTGGAAATGTGTTAATAGACATTAGATATTGGATGATGAGGCTTGAAGAATATTCTTTGGGATATGTCAATCGTGAGAGGAATGGTGCATCAAATTTACTATCGAAGAAAACATATGATGTGAATGAAATGTCATTAATTTATAATGTTCCTCCTACATGGCTAATGCCTTATTTGTATTAATCATATACTGTTTAATTAAAAAAGTAAGTTGTTAAAAAAAATTAAAATTTAAAGAAATAAAATCTGTACTTTATGTACAATAAGAAAAAATGATTGTCAGTTACACGAAGGATATGCCAGCACATGACCACACATTTAAATTAAGCTATAATTCAACTCGCGCTAACTATATAGCGCAACATATTTTTTTTAAAAAAATTGTAAGCCAACATATTTAGTAGCTGACAATAATTTTTCCTTATAATAGCAAAATGCATTTTATTACCCCCACAAAGTTCTAATATTATGATAGTTATTTAAAATATGTATATATTTTTTTTCCAAAAAAATATGTATATATATATATGTACTTTTAAATGGAGAAAACAAAACAAACAAAAAATGGACGGAAAAATATTAAGAAAATTAGTAGTGTAGTTATTCTAAAACAAATAGGAATATGATTTTGTTGGTGGTGTGAGTGTGACAAGCAACATTTAACATAATTTTTTGATTACCAGTTTTCACAAAAGGAAAAATCAGATAACGTTATCTGTGATTGGCCAAAAAATACCCTTCTCATTAAAAAAAAAAAGAAAAGGAAAGACGTCAACCCTAACCTATATATAAGGCTTATTGGCGAGAGGTCTCAGTTGTTCTTTCTGGCTATTTCGTGTTTCCTATAGAGTTTTCAATTTTCTTCGATTCTCAACAACCTTTAACTAACTAAGAATGAAGAAAGATGATGATTGTTATGGGGATTCGAGTAGACATTGGATACTAGATATTTTGTGTGATTTGGCCGCCCAAGAATACGCTACTATGTCTAATGAGGAAGACAACTCCAAGTCTTCTTCTGATTGTTATTATGACGATCCATTACTTTCAAGAATCTTGAAACCTGATTTCAGACCTAGGGATAGTAACAACCGGAAGTTAGAGATTTTAGCGGAAGCTGCCACCGTCTTGTTAGAGTACGAAACAACATCAAAGAAGACCCTTGTCGAAGAGAATGCGAGTCTCTGTAGGAGTGTATTAAGAAAGAAGAGAAGTCATCGTAGTCACCGGTCGTCTTCGATGGCAACACAACGGATCGAAAACCAAAGATCAATTGTTTGTGTGGATTACAAACAAGAAGAAAACAAAAGCCTTAAGAAACGCAAAATCGTTGGTTGTTTTGAGGTGGGATCATCTTCGATGTCCATGGAAGAGCGAGTACTAGAAAACTCTAATCGGGATCCGGAATCTCTTCATTCTTCTTGCGTCACCGAGTGCAGCAAAAAACGTCCTCCCATTAACGTCTCTCGCAAGAAACTCAAAATCGTTCGTCGTCGTTTAGATGTGGGACCCACGCAGACGACGCAGCCACCTCCGCCCGAGTGGCTCGTGAACGTGATGAGAGAATTTAACGGACACGAGCCAAAGCTGGTCATAGCGAGAAAACTGTTTATGACTGATCTCGACAAAAGCCAAGCATGTCTCCATATGCCTCTAAACAAAATGGTGAATTTGGAATTTTTAACAGAGGGAGAGGCAAGAATCATACACGAACATTACTTGGAGACTCGTAAAACAGGCCTAAATGTGATTCTTGTGGATCCTCTGTCGAAGAAGCATGTCGTTAATTTGAGGAAATGGAATGTGAATGAAAACTGGATTTACGTCTTTGTTAGTGGTTGGGTGGCTGTGCTTAAAACCAACAAGTTTAAGGTCGGCAACGTCTTATCTGTCTGGTCTTTTCGATCCGGAGAAGGAAAACTTTGTTTTGCGCTTGTCCCAAAAGATTCCGGCCACGGCGGCTCTACTTCCGGCGAATCTGGCAATAGACGCTCTCCTCCTGACAATTCTGGACACGGTGGCTCTACTTCCGGAGAGTCTGGCAATGGATGCTCTCCTCCTGGTGATTCTTGATCGTACTCCGCTTTTGTTGCAAATCAATTACGTTTGATCTTACATTTTTTTGTTGTTGTCAACTTATGCATCTTACATCCATCTGCAAAGTGTAAGAGGTTCGTTTAACCTTAACAACGATTTTATTATAAAGAAGTTGGTTTGTTTTTTTTTGGTCCAAATGGATTTCTCTTCTGTATGCTAAAAACTCACAACCATGTTATAGAACTCAATAACAACATTTTGATCCGCTCTGAAATTGAGTACAATATGATATGTATATATAAAAATGTGTTACCTTTAAATTACTATCCAAAACTCCAGACCTGCAATTTACCTGTAAAGACTCCAGACATTACAAGTTTCAGTTTCAGCCATGAATGAAAGAAACTCTGTTTCAATAACTGCAGCTTTAAGTTACTTGTTAGTTGAACACCACAAGAGTTTTGTTCAATTCGACTTCTTCTAAAACAGTGTGGTGTTCTCGCAAAGTATGTATGAGTCAACTTTGGTGATTATAGTTTGATTTCTTTAGACAAACTTGTAATAACTAGTATATGCCAATGATGTGTTTCAGTAGGCAGACCAAAGACTTTTCGTTTTGACTAATACCAAAACACTAATACCAAAACACTAATTTTGTGTACACATAAAACAATATCCATCTGAATTACAACTCAATGTTTCATGTTTCTACAAGTAACAAGCCTTTTTAGAATCTAAAAGCCACACTCATGATGAGACTTTTAAGTCCTCTACTATATCAGAAACAAGATAGAGAAGAATCCATCAGCAAATTTTGCCTAATCAGATACCGCATAACACTCTTTCTATTTCTCCAAGAGGCCAGGCTTTTACTACAGCATGTCCTTGTGGCTTCGATTTCTTGAGGCCAAGAGAATGTATCGATAACTCGACCTTAATTGAAAAAAGCAAGTTTTTTTCAGATCATAGAGATTGGTCTACGGGTTTGTGTAAGTTTTTGACTAATACCAAGTATTGATTTACACCTTCACATGAATTAGTAAATAGAGTACATCACATCTAACTAATTCTGTAGTCTCTAATTGCTGATATAACTCACTGTCATTGGATGTATGAGCAGAAATTCTTATTGCTTGAATCATGTGGCTCGACCAAATCAAAGAGAGAAACAGGGAACCTGCAAGCTGTCTTAAATTGGACACGGAAGGAGAGACATTACAGGAACTAACCACCATGGATGTGTTGGTTGTTACAAACTTGCAACAAAATAAATAAGAACTAGGTGATGATTTAACAGAGGAGGAGGTGAAACTGGAAGTTGCTTAGATCACAAGTAAATTCGTTGGAAGACTTGTGCCCTACGCTTCACTTGCTCATCGATACTAAACGCACACCAGTCAAAAATACTCAAATCTGTATGAACAAAGATTTTTGTTTGTTATTTCAACTCACAGAAAAAAAAAAAAAATCAAACATACATAACAAATTTTTTTTTCTAGAGACGAAACATTGCAAAACCAAGTCAATAAACAATCATCTCAAACGAGGAGGTGGATTGGAACCAAAGCCAAGTGCGAGATCTTCAATTGAATCTGTTGATACAACCGGCAAATGCTTTTTCCTCTCAACTTCTACAGCCAAACTCTCCTTAATTGCCGTAACCACTTGACTCATCGCGGGTCTCTCGCCAGAGTTTTGACAAACGCAAGCCACAGCGATTTCCACAGTCTTAAACGCAGAGTTTGGATCATAGTCTCCGCAAAGGCTCGGGTCAAGAAGCTCTACGATGTTTTCTCTAGCGAGCAAAGACTCAACCCATTGACTTATATGCATCCTTTCCTCATTCTTTATGATCGCGGGTTTCGCAGTAACGATCTCTAATAGAACTACCCCGAAACTGTACACATCACTCTTCTCTGTCAAGATGTTTGATGTGTAATACCTGCAATTAAAAGATCAGATCTTTATATGAAAAGACCGAGAAAAGGAATATTTTTTCCCGAATTTTAGCGAAGATGAGCTTCAAGCTTACTCGGGGTCAACATATCCAGGAGTCCCGGCTATGGCTGTATTCAAATGACTTCCCTCTGCTGCATCAAACGCTCTCGAAAGGCCAAAACCGCCTAACTTCGCATTGAATTTTGCATCTAAGAATATGTTTGTGCACTTGACGTTTCTATGAATGATCGGTGGCGTGCAGCCAGTATGCAAATACTCAAGTCCTACAAAAACAGGGGAGTTTCAGTCGCAGTAACCGAAGCTGTTATAGAAACAGAACTCCAAGAAAGAGTGAGAGAGACAGTTTCAGACAAAAACAAGAATGGATCTCCAATGATTATACCTTGTGCGACATCAACTGCGATTCCAAGTCTATCTTCCCAGCTAAAGACAGTTGAACTGTTTTCTGCACAAGAAGAGATTAAAAACATTTTTGTGAGTGTGAATGCAATAGAGAAAGAAGAAAAAAAATTTAGATTTCAGAACCTGAGATATGCTGTTTCAAGTTTCCGTTTGCCATGTACTCGTAGATAACTGCCAGTTTATCGCCTTCATTGCAATAACCAAGCATGGTTATAAGGTTTCTATGATGAATTCTGAAAAGGTGTTTGACCTACAATCAGCATCCACATAAGCTCATCAAAGTCTCCTTTTCACAAATTATAAAACAAACAAAATGATAGTAAAAACAGATTTGCCATGTTATTATACCTCTGCTCTGAGTTGTTTGTAGCCTTGAGAAGACAACGAAGAGACAAGCTTGACCGTTACTTCTTTACCATCTAACAACCCGAGGTAGTTTCTTCCAAATCCTACCTTGCCTTGATCTCTCTCGAACCCATTTGTGATATTCACAATCTCGGCGTATGTAAATTTCCTATTTGCCAGCTCCAAATCAAACGCATCAACATCAGCTGTTTCATTCACTTCGTAATCCGTCATTCCGCTTTCTATCCTCTGTAAAGATAGACGCGTTGAGAAAACGGTCTCTCTTCGCTGCAGAGACGGACGCATTGAACCAGTATCTCTCCTCTGTAACGACAGTCCATTACTCGAAGCTGTAATCGTCCTGTTAATGGTACCTTGTTTTTTCTTCCTCATGAGGATAAACAGTATAGCTGCAAGTATGGTAACAATGAGAATGAGCCCTGAAAGTGATGCAACTAAAGGAATGACAAAGCCGGGAAGTTTCTTCTTCTTGGAGTTCTTTTGTGTGACCTCTTCACAAGCACTTTCAAGACAAATACTTGGATTCCCGTTGATACTGCATACAGTGGATTATGAGTTAGATCATCAAACGCTTTAGAAGCACGTAATGAATGATAAAAATAAGTGTTTTTTGAGTACCTAAACGACATGCCGTTCTCTGTTTTATCCATGAGAATAGACGGTATAGAACCACTAAGCTGGTTGTTTGCCAAATTTCTGCAAAATCCACAGTAGATAAAGTCATTTACTATATATATACATCAGATGCTGAGAGTTCTGTTACTATTAGGTGTGGTTGAGAAAATACACACAGGACTCTCAGGAATTGAAGTTGAGCTAAGAAAGCCGGTACTGATCCAGTCAAATTGTTGTTCGACAAGTCCCTGAATGTAAACACGTGAGCTATATATCAGATGCTATATCTCCTGACATTGCATACAGTTAGGGATGTTAAAATGGGTCAGAATTTCGCGGGCCTAAACGGGCATGTCTATAAAAAGCAGCCCGTTTAGGCCCGTTTATCATATAAATTTAAACGGATTTAAACGGGCCAGCCCGTTTAGGCCCGTCTATTAAACGGGCTTTGACATAGTTAAACGGGCAGCCCGTTTTTTTTTTTTTTTTTTT
>PKML01044847.1:125522-146247 GCA_002933935.1 Eutrema yunnanense | reverse complement strand
GTTATTAAAAAAACTAATTTGTAATTCGGTTTAACTTGAATAAAAACTTGGATCATACGATTTCTACCCAAAAATTGACTTGCATTGACATAAAATATTTTTAAAATATTATTTTAATCCACAAATTGTGGTATATACATATATTTTTGTTTCATTTATTATTTTTATGCAAATATATATTTTTATGCAAATATATATTTTTATGCAAGTATATACATTTTTATGCAAGTATATTTATATATATATATTTTTTTTAGATTTTGATTTTGAACTTTAACAAAAAAGTTGGTTTTTTTATATTTAGTTTTTTTTCGATTTTTAAATTTAGTTATATTATAGTAAAAATATACATAAATTTTAAAAACCATATATAAAGTATATATTATTTATAACATAATAATTAGATTTATATAATTATTTTTTAAAAAATATTCCAAATTTTAAACGGGCCTAAACGGATCTAAACGGGCCATACTAATTTTAACGGATCTAAACGGGCCAACAAATAAACGGACTAAAAAGTAAACGGACTTAAACGGGCCGGGCCTAAACGGGCCGGGCCCGCCCATTTTAACATCCCTACATACAGTTATTACCAACAAGAGAACAAACTTACAGGATTTGCAACTGTGAAAGACGCGATATGTCAGACGCTATATCTCCTGTCAATCCGGCCGATGATAAGTTTCTGTTGCATAGCGCAGTAAACCGCTGAGATTCACTCAGGTCACTTTCGTTAAAAAAGATTGAGAGAAAGGGAACTGTTTATATAACACTTACAAAGATATAACTCTAGGCATGCTTGTGCCATTGTAGCTACAATTCAAACCTTCCCATGTGTAAGCTTGAGGCACACACGCGTCTCCTTCCCAGTTTCTCTTGACTTTATACGCAGATTTTATATTCCTCATAGCGGAAACTAGAATGTCCACAGAGAGAAACAGTAAGATAGAACCAGAAAATGCAGACTTGAAATGGACAGCAATGGACATGAGAGAGCTTACGGTCGTTTTGATCCGTGGAAGATTGTGGAAGTTTGTTTACAAAGTAAGTCTCCAAAGCGTTGATCAGAGGTGGAAGAGTTGAATTCCGAGTCTGACGAATAGAAAACTCGAAGCTCTGTTCTGTCAAAGGCTTTGCATTGAGCAGGACTAAGGTTTGCAAGTAATCAAGAGTAAGCGGCGGCGAAATAGTCCTTCCGTTCAACAAAACCATGAATTCTCTTATAACTTCGGAGTTGGAACTCGGTTCTTGAAGTTCCGTAAAATACATGTAAAAGTAAAACTCAAGAGAAGGATCATCTGGAGTCCAGCCAAAGTTTAAAGACCCACTTGAACTTTCTGGTACAATTGCAGTCCTCATTACAACTTGTGGAAGCCGGAAATTACCGCTACTGTTACGTGAGAGCGAGGTCGATGAGGAACTTAGCTGCCTCGATCCATTTGGTGTGAATGGAAACCATATCCGATCAAAAACATCATCTGGATACCTGACCGTTAGATTTGTTGATGACCCGATATCCAACCGTTGAAAGAGTTGGAGTGATTCAGATTGAGAAACATAAGAGGAATTCGGCAACGGTCTAAGTTCCAACACCGATATAAAAGGCGTACCGTTTCCTGTATTCACTAAACACACTTGCAATGTATCTGTCACAACATGATATATGATCTCTTTGGCCATTGTTTGCAGAGGAGACTCCAATCTAACAGTGTCCCATTTGTTTGGTCCCAAGTGAAGATCGAATTCCGGTACCTCGTTTCTCGAATCGTAGTTTCCATACATGAAAGCCGCTCGGATCAAATACTTGGTGCTGCCATTAACTGCAATTGTGTAACAGTTTCTGATCCCCTCTGGAAAACTTCTAACAGACCACATGCTCTGCATCATGTTTTGTCTATTCTCATGCGCCACCGAATTGCTGGTTCCTGTATTCGTGTAACTCGAATCCGAAACATACTTTATACCCGTCGAAGTTTCCGTGTAGCTTGAATTTTCCGGTTGTAACCCGCAATCTATGCTAATGAATCCTGATTCCAGATGTTTAAAACCAGCTTTAACTAACTTTCAAACATACAAGAAAAAGGCAACACACAATCAAAGATTTGTTTGACCAAACAAAGATTTAAAATTTTCAAACCTTTTTGATCCTGGGCATTAGCAAGATTGATGAGAACCACACAGCAAAGAAACGTAAGGGCCTTAGATGCCATCATCTCTGTTCTTCAGACAATCATCATCTCTTGAAATGCAACTGGTTTGTTCATTTCTGAGAAACACTAAAAGCGAAAGAGCATGAGTTTTTCTTGTTTTTGTCCAAGTCAACTTCTTCTAACACAATGTCAACTTCTCTGGTGGTTATCATTTTGTTGTGCTCACAAGTCACAATCTAAAACAACTAGTAGACACTAATCAACAAAAGCCAACTTGCTTTTTTTTTGTTTTTTAAGTTGATTTCTTTAAACAACTTGTATCTATGCTAATGAACAGGTCAACGCTGAAGTAGACAAAGACCAGAGACTTTCTTATTTCTTTGGTTTGAGTTTGACAAAGGAAAAAAAAGCTTATGTTCACATGAGTTCTCTTCTCTTCTCTGTAATTATGGTAAAGAATGGGCCAGAATAAAAATCCCTAGTTTTACCTTGCAAGATAATTGTGTACAGTATCTCTCTCGTCATGATTTGATTGAACAAAATCTTTCGCAAATCGAAGAAGAAGAGTTCGCAATTCCAATTTAAAATTTACCCTTTTGTGTCGCAGCACACCCTAAATTGAGCTACACGCTTCCCTTTTGTTCTTTTTTGTTTCGTGCGTGAGACTGTATCTGAATTGATGATCGATTGCAGCGACTTAGGATGACGAGAAAGATCTTTCACCACCGTCTTTGGTTTGGCTTCACCGACCGGTGGTGTCGGAGTTACGTCTCATAGGATTCTTCTTACAACCTTAAACAACCATTATTCTCACAATGTCTTCACTAATCTCACAAGAGTCTTAGCAACTAAGCCTAAAGAGAAAGACAATAAAACACACAAAAAGTGAAGACGACTCGTAAATAAGAGGAGAAGAAGAAAACCGTCACAGCAACAAAGAAAGGTGTAAAACCCTGACCGCCACCGTTCATGCGCCCCCACGCCCTCTCTCGGTCTGTAGGTTCCACCGTCGTCCGGCGGCCGGTGAGCTGGTCCGGGATCTTTAGTCTTGTTTACTGACCATACAAATCATCATGTTATTTTTAAATTATTCCAATTCAACCATGCTTAATTCTGGAGTTCTCTTTAAACAAGTGACCGAAAAAATAAATACATTTTGGTGACATAAGTAGCCAAATTAATTCTTATAAGCCTCTCTACATGCACCGCCATATACCAGAAATCGGGATGTTACAAAATGTGCAGCTGTGTTGGATTAATGGATTCCTGATGAAATCAAAAGTGGCTTCCATGTTTTACAAAAGGTAACTCCTAAACCCTAAAATCCTTGAAATAGGTGTAAACAAGGTTCAAAAAATCGCTAGGCGCTAGTCGGGCGGCCGGGTTCCGCCTAGCGCCTAGCCCATAAATCAGTGATTAATCGGAGATTAATCGGTGATTAGTTTTTAATGTTATTTTATTTAACTTATATTAAAAATTTAATATATGATATCAACTATGCAATATCAACTGGAAAAACATGAATAAATTTTTTAAATGTGAAAATGTGATAAAATTGTACATCATCCGACATTCATCACCATTATTTATCACGTTGATTTAAGTAAACAATTTGGACACAATACTTACACAAGGAAAAAGTTTTACCAAGATGTTGTTTCTCCTCATCGTGGCAAGTATGAGTAGCTGTGTTCATCCCTCCCATGTGCCCTGATATTTTGGACAGAGAGCATGAATTTCTTGTAGTTGCTTTATGTTTCTTACAGACACCAAAAACCTTACTAATCTTGCTCTTCATTTCTATATATGGCATTGGCTCCGTACGTTGAATTGTAGCCACCTTGGATCAAGCACATTTAGGTGCAACAAGACTTTATCGAATGATCAAGCCAACAACAGATGCTGCAAAATCCAAGGGAAAAAGAAAAATAATCTACAACAGGATTGAAATGGAATCTCGGCTCATGGAGACAAAATCGAGAAGACAAACAAATCCAAAAGTCAACCTATCAGAAATAGCAAAACCCAGAATCTTACACAGAAAAACCTAATTAAGATTCACAAATAGGTCTCTTTTTCCTAATTCACTCGAGACGTAAGCAAATCAATCAGAGAAACAAAATCAAATTTACATACTTCACTAAAACTAGAATTCCAACTCCAAATCAGATAAACGCTAATCGAAATCGAACCCCAAAAGAAAACTTACATGAGTGAGGATGGCTTGAGCGATGGCCATGTCGGCGTTTCCGACGCCGATTACGAAGATCTTGGTGCAGCGGTTAGAGGGGAGAGGACGATTGGAGTTGTGGATCAGCTTGAAAAAGGCGCTGGTTAGATCCAACCCACCCAGATCGGCTTGAAAAAGACGAGTATGAAGCGGAGAGATGTGGCGGCTCATAAGCAGCTGTGAGAACTCGAGGTTGCTGGACATTTAGGCCGGCCGGAGATTCAATGTTGAAGTCGCCGATTTTCTTATAAATCGCCGATTTTCTTATAAATCGGTCAAAGTCGGCAAAAAATCGGTCAACGCATAACTTTCCCGCACAGGCACTAATCTCCGATGTCCTCTGCCGACTAGCGCTTAAGCGGCCGCCTAGGCGGCTAGGCGGCCGCTTTTTAGAACATGGGGTGTAAATGCATATATGTATGAGTGCCAGTGACAACGAATAATCTTCATCAGAATTTTGTACTCTTCTGCTTATGTGTTTTTGACATTATACATAGTCATCAATATACAAACAGTTACATAAATAATTGATAACAAATATTATCAATCCACAAACAGTTTTAAACCCTAGCTAGCTTGAAACAATTTATTTTCTCTTTCCGTGTGAAAAAAATTTAGATGGACTTTGAGACTCAATTAGGGATGTTAATATGGGCTTTAATTCCGTGGGTTTTTAACGGGGTATGTACTAGGTCTGGGCATAAAACCGGAACCGAAATATCTGAATCAGAACCAACCCAAAATTACCGGTTCGGTTTGATTTCGGTTATGGCCAAAATATCCATTGGATCCTACTCATTGATACCCGTGGGTATCATGTAATACCTGGAACCAAACCGAAAATATTTCGGGTACCTGAATTATCCAAATTATAATTATATACCCAAAAATTTTAATATATATCAGGTTTTTAGGTATATTTTCGGTATTATGGGTATATTTTCTTTAGTTTTTTTTGGGGTTTCAGATATAATTTCGGGTTTGTGCGTATATTTTTGGTATTTCGAATATATTTTCCTAGGGGTGGGCATTTCGGTTTAATTTTGGGTTTGGTTCGGTTCAGTTGATTCAGGTTGAATAAAACTCTAGCCGAACTCAACCGAAATAAGTTTGGTTCGTTTTGTGTTCGGTTTGGGTTTAGTTCGGTTCGGTTCTGTTGTAATTTGGTTTGGTTTTTAAAAAATCAACTTCTAAAATAATAATCCTAACAAAACGTAAACAAAACGAAGCTATAAAAAATCATTCCCTTAAAGTCTAAAACCAAATTGAAATTAAACCGAACCAAACCGAACCGTTCGGGTTGAGAAAAACTTCAACCGATTGGGTTATATATAGAATATGGTCTGGTTTGGGTCGATTTAAGTTCGGTTGATTTGGTTTGGTTCGGTTCGGTTGGTTTTTTTGCCCACTCCTATATTTTTCTTAGTTTTTTTTTTCAGGTTTTCGAGTATATTTTCGGATTTATTTTAGGCAAATCGGGTAATAAATACTCAAAACCGATTAAAATCCAAAAAAGTTAGGGTATTTTATAGTTCTTACATCTCGGAAATGAACCGATGTGGAACCGACTGGTATCGAACCGGAACTGAACCGAAAATATTTATGTACCTATATGGATCTTAAACCTTCCTNTAATGCTAGATTTGACATGATAAACCGAAACCTAGTACTACACCTTAGATTAGTTAGATTTTTGGTCTCATCCCATGCATTAGGGATAGATTCGAGTAAGCGGTGTTAGTACTAGATTAGGTATGTTCATTCGTTTCTAGATCTTAGGCATTTCACTCATGACTCGAGTTTAAATGAATTGCTTGATCCGAACCTTTTGTGAGCTATGCATATCCTAGCTGACGGAAGTTGATGTTTAAGGTGTTTAGTGAACTAATTGGAATTGTTTCTTAATGCTTGTTGATTATTTAATCACAAATGGAAATTTGTTCTTGATTAGATAATTAACAAGGTGATTAGTGCCATAGAAATGGATTAGTCATATTTGTGAATTCCATGTTCTAAGATAGTGATTAATGCTTCCAAATGATTCATTGTTTGATTGTTACCCATCTAATTGATAGCTTAGTTCATGATCCAACATTTTAGTTTTGTGTTTTGTTTTCCTTCTTGCATTTGTTTTCTTTCTCATAAACATAAATACGAAAAAACCAAAAACAATGTTTGCTCTAGATTAAGAAGTTTCTTGCATTCTTAGTGCTTCAATCTTAATCCCATATGGATTGACATCTCAAGTGCTACAATGACATGAGTACACTTGGGAAATTGAACACGAAAATATCCCGTATCACAAACCGAAAATCCGAATGCCCAGAGCTAGTATGTAGTGTGAATAAATGCCAAATTAAACTCATTTAACAGATTTTAGCTTAACGGGTTTAAATTGTCAACCTTGATAAACTCATTTATTAAAAGGGTTTTTATTACTTATATTTATATACGGGGACCCTATTAGAATGTTATTTTGGCAGGAAATATGATTCTACTAACGGGTATGATTCTAATTGAAATAAGATTTTACTAACGGGTGTGTAGTGTGAGTCACTCACCATATTTCTCTTTATCGATTAATTGTGTAGGGAAGCTATACCTATACCAAGGCAATCTTCGCAGCGAGAGAATGGCTAGATGGACAAGAAGTGAAGCTTCGTAATATCTCACCTAGAGTGAACCTTGGAAGTCCCTGTAATAGTTCAGTATGCAAAACGGATGCATCGTGGAGAATGGATAGTCAAGCAGCTGGTCTTGGATGGACTCTTTTCCATGGAGACAGATTTCTTCGGAAATCCATGGTGATACCTTTTGTTCTTTCTCCCCTCGTTGCTGAAGGGTTGGCGGTGAGGGAGGCCCTAGTTCATGCCATCAGTGTAGGGGTAAAGAAGCTGAGAGTCGAGTCTGACTCCTCTCAAATTATCAATGCCATAAATTCCAATTCATCTTTTTCGGACCTTCATGGTATTTTTTCGGACATTCGGGTGTGTCTACTCTCGTTTGATGTTATTTCTTTCAAATTCATCCCTCGCGCGGGTAATGCCGATGCCGATTCTCTAGCTAAGCAAGCTTTGAACTTGTATGTTGTAAATCCAAACTCTGGTGAAGATTAATATATGTCGTTGTTTGATCAAAAAAAAAAAAGTTATACCTATAGAGAACTATTTTTTTTTGTCATGACTAAACTAGCCTTGATGAAATATTATAAATATTTAGATATTTTTTTCAATAGAAATAAAAATAGGAAAATATTTAAAAAAAATATTAATGAAATACTTTTTATTATCAAGGACAAAAGAAGATTAACATTATTATCAAGTTTAGTTCTCTTAAGATAATTACAAAAAGTTTAGTTCCCCAAACATATGTATAGTCAAAATGTCCTTTTATTTCCGATTCTCTTTTTTTTTTTATTAACAACATGTAATAAACAAATTTAAATATCAACATTATTAACACAACCCAATAGATTTGATCATGACCTTTTTATATAAATATACAAATTCATTTTTACCAGTATATATTATATCCCAAATAAAATATTATGTAGGTGAAAATAGTTGTTTATTACGGTCAAAGATCAAATCTTTAAATATCAAATCGGTTCTATCTTTCCCATTTATTGGTTTCGGTTTGAGGTTAATCTTAGGTCTAACTTAAAATAAAAAAGTCGACGGTCAAACCTAAATTAGGTTACGCCATTCCCGCCGATCATGTCCAAAACATATAATTTGCCCACTTGATCTTTGGTTTTGATTTCCAATTTTTTTTTGTTTTCTCTAAGAAAATTGATTACTGCATTGTGTATTAGCGTGTTCAATTTTTCCAAGCTATACTTATACATAGTTCCCTATACATATTTTTCTTATACATTATGATGATGTCTATATAAAACATATGACATTACTGTGAATTAATATATTATGAAATATAATACATATACGTATAAACAGTTAAACACACACACACACATATGTTGTATAGCGCCCACTTCCATTTGGCTATAAATGTTCGCAAATCTTGTAATAATACTGCCAAATTGATTTTTTTTTTTGTTTTTGCCAAATTGATTTTTTTTTTTGTTTTTGCCAAATTGATTCTTTTCTTGTTTATCTTCTTTTGTTTTGTTTTCTTTGACCAGCTATTGGTGCATGTATTAGCTCCTCACCAACAAATATATCTTTCTGACTTCTCAAATCTTAAGGTTTACTTTTCATTTTTTTTTTTTTTTTTTTGGGTATTTAGGATAAACTTGATATCCAAAGTAAATAGGAAATTGTATATGTATATTTATTTTTTCTTTGATTTGATTTATTTTTGTTAAATAGTTCATTTTCTTTATAAGATTCTTTCTTGTATAAATATATTAAATATCTATACTATTAAAAGAGAAGAATTTTTAGAATCTGTTTCCAAACACCCCTTATTTTTTATGAAAATAAATTGAACATATTGTCAAACATGTATAAAATATATTGCCAATCATTTAAACATATTTGATTCAATAATATTTAAATTATTTCTTATTTCTCATTTCACATTTTATATATTACAAAATTTAATTTACAAAAACCTTTATCCCGTGCGGACGCGTGGATTATAATCTAGTAGACTTTAAGGTCAAATAATTTAATCGATATCATTCATCTTTTTTTTTTCAACAGCCTAATTACCAAACCGGGGTACTGGGTTTACATAAATGAAATATGATGGGTAGACACGAGCACCTCGTGCTAACTTATCATTCATCTCTTATCATTTTGTTTTCAGAAAAAAAATATTCAAATTAGACGACAGTCAAATTTTATGAAATCAAAATCTAATTTAAAATGTTCTTCTCCGAAATGTCGTTATTTGTTTTTTTTCTTTTCTTTTGGCGGCAGTTATTTGGTTATGAAAAAAAGAAAAGAAAATACGAATACTTCTTTCTTGCTTTTTTCAAATTAGCAAAAATTTCCTTCGTATATAACATATAATAGACTTTTTTATACGTCAACGAATTAACGTAAGAAAATCGCAATTGATCACCTCTACCAAAAGGTTGACTTTGAGCTCTCAATAATAGTAACCAGTAGGTCCAGTACTACTAACGCGGTTCTGACAAAAAAAAACAATTCCCACTATTATTTGTTTAAATCAAACCACATATATGTTCATTTGATTCCTCATTTTTTTAATCTGCAAAACAAAAGAACAGAAGATCTAAAGTGACGAATGTTAATGGCGTTTTCTGCTTGTCTTCTCTTAGTTCTCCTGCAACTTTTCTCAGCTTTATTTCTTAGTCTTGCTCAAGATCAGTCAGGTAAAAAAAACTAATTCTAAAATCTTCATCAAAACCGGATTGGTTTCCAATACATTCTTCTTATCTTCTTCCTCAGGATTCATCAGTTTGGATTGCGGTTCGCCGAGAGGAACTACCTTTCGTGAGAGAACAACAAACCTTACTTACATCTCCGATGCAGAATTCATCAATACCGGTGTTGGTAGAAGCATCAAACAAGCATACCGGACCCAATTTCAGCAACAAACCTGGTATAGATAATATTCTCATGCTCAATCAAATTGGTAGCTTAAAACTCAAGTTATTCTTTACCAATTTGTTTTACTTTTTTCACAAGGAACCTACGGAATTTTCCACAAGGCATACGAAACTGCTATACCCTAAACCTAACCATAGGCGATAAATATCTGATCAGAGCAAGTTTCTTACACGGTGGTTATGACGACAAACCCTCCACGCAATTCGAGCTTCACCTCGGTCCTAACCTATGGACTACAGTTTCAACCACAAACGAGACCCAAGCATCAGTAAATGAGATGATTCATGTCTTGACCACTGATCGTTTACAAATATGTCTGGTCAAAACAGGAAACTCAACTCCTTTTATCTCCGCTTTAGAGCTTCGTAAACTCAAGAACACAACTTACTTGACTCAACAAGGGTCATTGCAGCTCTTCATCAGAGCAGACGTTGGCGCAACTGTTAGCCAAGGCTACAGGTTTATAAGCCTCAAAATCTCATGTCAGAAAACTGATTTTTTTGCTATGGAAAATCTCTTAATTATGCTCTGTTTTTCTTTGTTTTAGGTACGGAATCGATGTGTTTGATCGTGTCTGGACTCCGTTTAATTTTGGAAACTGGTCGCAGATTAGTACCGACCAGACAGTGAATGTCAACAATGACTATCAACCGCCAGAGATTGCTATGGTCACAGCCTCTGTTCCAACAGACCCGGACGCACCTATGAACATTTCGATAGTTGAGGTGGACCGCACTGTGCGATTCTACGTTTTTATGTATTTTGCCGAGATTCAAGAGCTCAAATCCAATGAAACAAGAGAGTTTAATATCACGTACAACGACAAGCATATCTACGGACCCTTTAGACCGCTTAATTTCACCACTACTTCGGTATTTACCCCTACCGAAGTTGTTGCCGATGCAAATGGACAGTACACGTTTTCGCTTCAAAGAACAGGAAATTCGACGTTGCCTCCCCTCCTCAATGGCATGGAGGTCTATTCGGTTAACTTGTTGCCGGAGCAAGAAACCGATAGTAAAGAAGGTTGATAACTAACTAACTAACTACTTTTGTGATTTATTGTTGATCAAGAGCCAAATGTTTACATAAGAAATTTATTTATCAGTTGATGCAATGATGAACATCAAGTCGGGTTACGGCGTGAACAAGATTGACTGGGAAGGAGATCCTTGCGTGCCACGGGCTTATAGGTGGTCTGGTGTTAATTGCAGTTACATTGACAATGGGCAACCAAATATCATTTCTTTGTAAGTATAGTATCTGTTCTGTTTTTAGAACAGAGTTTGATTTGTTCTTTATATGCTTTTATACCAATGGTTTTAAAATCTTTGATCTTTGAAAACAGGAACTTGTCTGCAAGTGGCTTGACCGGAGAGATATTGGAATTCATATCAGACCTTACCAATTTAGAAGTTCTGTAAGTAGATAATTATACTCAAGGCTCTTGGAAACTGCGGCCAAGTTTGTGATTTAAAGTCGTGTGTTTTGATGTGTTTCTTTTTTTTGTTTGGCATTGATTTTCTTGCAGTGACTTGTCTAACAATACTTTAACTGGTTCGGTTCCTGAGTTTCTAGCAAACATGAAAACCTTAAAAATCATGTAAGTTCAAGCGTGAAGAGGCTCAAATCTTAAACTTTTCTTTTATGAACACCAAAAAAACTAACATTTTGTAACCTCTGTTCACTCTGATTTGCGCAGAAATCTATCAGCCAATGAGCTAAACGGTTCAATCCCTGCAACTCTCCTTGATAGAGCACGAAGAGGATCGATTTCATTAAGGTAATCCGTGCATATGAGCCGAAAAAAGCAAACAATTAAACTCTAAGACTTTTCTAATCAAATTTATCTTTCAATCACGTATATAAAACTCTAGTATCGAAGGGAATACTGGGCTCTGTTCGTCCGGTTTGTGCGCCACCACAAAGAAGAAGAAGAAAAACGCGGTTATTGCACCTGTTGCAGCATCACTTGTTTCAGTATTACTCATTGCAGCTGGAATCGTTACTTTCCTTATCCTTAAGAGGAAGAAGAGAGCCAAGCTTGGTCTTAATCCAAATTCAGGTACCGGTACAACACCATTACATTCAAGGTCTCACCACGGTTACGAATCTCCAGTGATAGCGAAGAACCGGAAGTTGACTTACATTGATGTTGTCAAGATCACAAACAACTTTGAGAGGGTTCTTGGTAGGGGAGGTTTTGGTGTGGTTTATTACGGCGTATTGGATAACCAACCAGTAGCTGTTAAGATGCTCACTGAGTCTACTGCACTTGGTTACAAGCAGTTTAAAGCTGAGGTAATAACATATTGAATAGCTATTGAACAAAATATTTCTCTAACTACATCAAAAATGGTTATTTAGATTGCGTCTGTTTCTGATTTTGTTTACTTGTTAGGTTGAGTTGCTTCTTAGAGTTCATCACAAAGATCTCACGTGTCTTGTTGGATATTGCGAAGAAGGCGATAAATTGTCTCTAATCTATGAGTTCATGGCGAATGGAGACTTGAAAGAGCATTTATCAGGTCTGGTTTTTATACAAAATGTAGAAACATTTTGGGGTCTAGCTTTTGAGATTCTGATATTTTGCTTCAAAATAATGATTTCAGGGAAGCGTGGACCGTCCATACTAACTTGGGAAGGAAGGCTTCGTATAGCAGCGGAATCAGCTCAAGGATTGGAATATTTGCACAATGGTTGCAAACCGCAAATAGTTCACCGCGACATCAAGACAACTAACATCTTATTAAACGAGAAATTCCAAGCTAAGCTTGCGGATTTCGGGCTTTCACGGTCTTTCCCACTTGGAACTGAAACTCATGTCTCAACCGTAGTCGCAGGAACTCCCGGATACCTGGATCCTGAGTAAATCTCAATCACTTCTTTCAACAACATTATTGAAATCTTTTCTTGTTAAGTCTTTAACATTTTGTGTGTGTGTGTTCCTTGCCTTGTTTTTCAGATACTACAGGACTAATTGGTTGACCGAGAAAAGCGACGTGTTTAGCTTCGGTGTTGTTCTACTTGAGCTAGTAACGAACCGGCCCGTGATAGACCAGAAAAGGGAAAGATCACATATAGGTGAATGGGTTGGTTTGATGCTATCAAGAGGAGACATTAATAGCATTGTGGATCCTAAGCTTCAAGGAGACTTCGATCCGAACACGATATGGAAAGTTGTTGAAACCGCAATGACTTGCCTGAATCCGTCTTCTTCACGGAGACCGACGATGACTCAAGTGGTAATGGATCTGAAAGAATCTCTGAACATGGAGATGGCAAGAAACATGGGAAGTCGTATGACGGATTCAACTAACGATTCTTCAATCGAGCTGTCCATGAATTTCACAACAGAGCTTAATCCTGGAGCTAGATGAATCAAGTCTGTTTGAAGCTGCAAGTTTCTCCTTTGTGATTGAACAGAGTCAGTCTTAGTTGTAAAATTCGGTTTGATTTGGGGCTTAAAAATCATTGTCAAATTAAACCGAAATTTGTTGGTAATCGGTTTAGTCGTTATTAATTTTTTTTTTTGGATTTGATGGGCCAATTTTGATTAACTGGGTTAAATCAAAAGTAAATAAAAACCAACAAGAGAAACGCACAAAAAGTTACAAACGTTCAAATTAATTAAATAAAAAAACGGAGGCGATTAGTTCAGACCAGACAGACAGACAGTCTCGAGTAGGGTAAGAAATCGGTGCTTTGCGATACCAAAATCGTTTAATTCAGTTCGTTACAATTTTATTAAACCGAAACTCACATCAATGATTTATTGTGAGTTTGAAAAATTTCAAGGATCTAACCCTACGTTCATCTTTTTTTTTCTTCTAAAATTTATGATTGGTTTCCTATAGGCCGCACTAAGAGTGTTTGATTTTTATTAGTAGAGACTATCGTGAGGGTTTCGTTTTTATAATCACAAAGTTGTGATTTGGGAGTGTGTTTAAAAGCTCGCTAGTTCTTACACTGTTTAATTTGTGTGGATATATTTAGGGTGGATTACTATAGTAACTTTTATTTTTAGTATTATTATTAGTTTGACATACATTTATTTTTATTATTAGACTAACCTAATTTTTTTTATATTATCCAGCATACCCTTATGGCATTTGTTGAAAAAAAGTAATTACAAAACTGTCATTACTATTCATTTGCCACGTAGGTAAATGTTGATTGAACAAGTCTACCGTCCTTTGATGGTAGACTTGTTTGATGTTGGTCAACTCAAATTTTGGTCCGTAGATTTGTTTGATGGATGGTAGGTTTGTTTGAAAGTTGGTAGATTTATAAAATTTTGGTAGACTTATTTTTGGTAGACTTATTTTTGGTAGACTTATTTTTGGTAGACTTATTTTTGGTAGACTTATTTTTGGTAGACTTATTGTTACGATACGATAGATAGATTTATTTTTGGTAGATATATTTTCAATGATGGTAGATTTGTTTATGAGTTGGTAGACTTTACGACCAACCCATTGACTTTTGACTTTTTTGGTAGATTTATCGACAATGGTGGTAGATTTATATTACAAAACAGTAGATTTATATTACAAAACAGTAGATTTATATATTGTGGTGGTAGATTTAATCAGAATGAATTATTTTTTCGTTACGGTAGATTTCTTGATTTGAAGGTAGATTTTTATTGGGTTGGTAGATTTATATATAATAGCGGTAGATTTAAAACAGTGACAAATCTTGTTTACTGTGATTTGTAACTGTGGTAGATTTAATATTAGTTACGGTAGATTTAAAAATGTTTGGTAGATTTGTTTGTGATGATGGTAGATATAAAAATGTCTAATATCTCATTAACTATGGTGGTAGATTTAATATTAATGACGGTAGATTTAAAATTAGATGGTAGGTTTATTTGTAATGGCGGTAGATTTAGTAGTTGTTTTGGAATTTACTCAGATAACCTTCATTTGGTAGACTTATTTGTAGTATTATGGTAGACTTTGGTTTACAGTAGATTTATGGACATTGTTTGGTGGTACACATTTGACTTTTTTCCAGAATGAAAATGACGATTTTTCCCTACACTTAATCCTAAATCTACAAAAAACCAGAGACCCTTCTTCAACCTAAGGTTGCCGTCGAGTTCAGCTGAGAAAGTTCAGAAGATTTTTTTCTTTTTTCTTAGATTCCACAATCTACATCTCCTCTGAATCTCTATTCACACTCTCCAATCTTCTACTTCCTCATTCTAGATCGCGATCTTGTTTTTTTTTTCTTCCGAAGCCACAAAATTAAGCATGGAGCAAGTCATTTTGGTATGTGGTAATTGGTGTTTTAAGAAAAATAGGTGGGTGTTCATCGTAGATCAGTCCAAAAGATGTAGAATTGTAGGGGTAGATCGACAAACCTCTTTTGATGATTTCCTTGAAATAGCGTATGAAGATTTTGGTTTGGATCATCGGTTTTATGAGCTTCAATTTAGCTATATGTTGTCGAGTGTCGTACGACGAAGTTTACCACTAGATACACCTCCTGTATTTGTGGTAAATTCAAGACAGTTGAGTAGTTTTTTGAAACAATTTGAAAACGAAGCAGTTCGTTTATGTGTTGAGATTAAAGAAAATTATCAGAACTCGATGGTTGATGAAGACAAGGTTATCGAAGATGTCAAAGCATCTATACCAGCAGGTGATGGTGGAGTTGGGAAAATCAGTGAAGATCGTGTTGAAGAAGGAGTTGAAGAAGATCGTGTTGAAGAAGGAGTTGAAGAAGATCGGAATGAAGAACGAGATGAAGAAGATCGGGATGAAGAAGGAGATGAAGAAGAAGAAGATTTATCTTCGAGATTTGATGGCTGTGAAGATCCCGATGGGGCAAGTTCTGATGACGATGAGTACGGCATAAATGGAAAACGTACGGATGGTGGAAGTTCAGATGATGAAGACGACTTGAAAAATCTACCACCAAAGAAAAAGGAATCAAACTCATCAAACTATGTTCCTGATTTTGTGAAGTTAGAGATTACTTCACTAGACTTAGCGGTTGGCCAACGTTATGCCACGAAAGAGGAGTTGGAGACTCGATTGAAAATTCTTTCGGTAGCTCAGAAATCTGACTTCAATGTGGATCATTCCACTCCCAAATTGCTGACGGTTAAGTGTTGGGTGGACGGATGTAAATGGAGGGTTCGTGCTTCAACTGTTGGAGACGGTACATATTTTTACATTAAAACTTACATTAAAGAGCACACATGTTCAGTGACCGTGCGATCACTACGTACCCGACAAGCAACCCATGAGATACTAGGCCGTCTATATAAAGACTTCGTAGGAGGTGTTGGGCCGACAGTTTTGCCAAATTATGTGTCCGATTCTCTGACTAAACGATACGGAATTAAGGTATGTATTGCTTCGTTTGGTAGATTTATGTTCGTAGATTTGTGGTTGGTGGTAGATTTGTCCTACACTGTGAAGGTAGACTTATGATGTCATTGACCGTCTGTAAAAATAATGGTGACGGTAGACTTACGATGTAGTTGATACTGTTCTCACAGATTGAATATTGGAAGGCCCATCGTGCTCTAAAGTTTGCGCGAGAACTTGTTACGGGGACTTCGGAGACCGGGTATGAAGAACTTCCATTGTACTTATACATGATTAGACGAGCTAATCCGGGGACACTAATAAAGCTAGAAGTTGACGAGGAAGATAGGTTCAAGTTTATGTTCCTCGCATTTGGTGCGAGCATACGTGGGTTCCCCTTTATGAGGAAAGTTGTTGTCGTTGATGGTACGTTTTTGCATGGAAAATACAAAGGTACACTACTCCTCGCCACAACGCAAGACGGGAATTTTAATATTTTTCCAATTGCTTTCGCGGTTGTTGATACCGAGAATGATGAGTCTTGGGAATGGTTCTTTAGACAACTACACCGCGTTATCCCTGATGATGAAGGACTTGCCATTATTTCTGATAGGCATAGAGCAATAGGAAATGCTATTGGGAAGGTTTATCTGTTCGCTAGTCGTGGTATTTGCACATATCATTTGCATAAGAACATTATGTTGAAATTCAGAGGTGGAGAAACTTTCGGACTTGTGAAGAAGGCTGCAACCGCGTATAGGATTGTAGAGTTCAATGCTTTTTTTGCGCAGATCGAAGCTGCAAATCCTGCACTGTATGCTTACTTGCAGAAAGCAGATATTCGTTTGTGGAGTCGTGTTCATTTCCCGGGAGATAGGTACAACTTCACGACTAGTAACATAGCAGAATTGATAAACAAGGTCATTTCTAGTGCAAGAAGTAAGCCAATCGTGCGCCTTGTGGATGATATAAGGAGTCTTTTGACAAGGTGGTTTGCTAAACGCCGCCGCAATGCAATGAATATGCAAACAACTCTTACACCTGACGTCGAGAAGTTGCTTCAGGTAAAACTTGAAGATGTGTGGTATTTGACGGTAGATTTATTAAGATGAGTGGTAGACTTATTATATATTGTAGTAGCAGATTTGTGGTATATGACGGTAGATTTATTTAATTTTGTTTGGCATGCTTAATAACGTCACAATGTTTTGTAATCAGGTTAGAGTTGAAGATGCTAAGCTTTTAGTTGTGCAAGAGATTGATGACCATCATTCAGAAGTATCGGGCGGGTCATATGTCCATGTTGTCAATTTGACCAATAAAACGTGCACTTGTCGTAGGTTTGATGTGGATAAAATCCCTTGTGTCCATGCCATCGCCGCAGCGGAAGCAAGGAAGATTTCACCGATCTCTCTTTGTCATTCATACTATGAAACCAACTACTTGCAAAATGCTTACGCAATGAGTGTAATGCCAAGAGATGTTGCGTTACCAGTGCCGGAAGAAGTGGATAACAAAGTTTGTCTTCCTCCTATTGTTCGCAACCCTCCGGGTAGGCCAAAGAAAACTCGAATTAATGGTGCATTTGAGGTCGATATGGCGAAGAAGAAACATACAAGGAAAGATCACAAATGTTCTAAATGTCAACAAGGCGGGCATAATCGCGTTACATGCCAGTGTTAAATATGTTATGAAAATTTCCCTTATAATAATCAGTGTATCAAACATGTGTACAACTTTTTTAGAATAAATCGACCGACCAAATTTACCAAATAAATCTCTAGTGATAAACAAACCAATACCTCGGATTGGCATTACAACTTCATGCAAAATAAGCAAAAATATTTAAGGTTTATACAACATATCTACCTGACCAAACTTTCAAAGGACCAACTTAATGCCAAAAAAACATGGTCTTTTGAAAGTATAGTTACATCAACAACTACATTTATACTGCCAAATTTAAGTCTACCACATCTGCAGCATCCAAAATAAACAAGTCTACCGTGGTTAAGCAAGAAATATCCAAATAAGTCTACCGCGATACAAAAGCTATATAACCCAAAAATCTACCGTAACAGCTCCCTTAATTAGCAGAGCCTGTCTCTAGTGCATACTTGTCATCCGCGTCACCACGCGGATTTGGATCAGACATCTGGACTTCTTCGGGTTCATGTACCTCGTCGTAAATCTCACCTGCATATTTGAGCCGAATCGCATCAATGTTGCTATCTCTGAGGGATTTCCAACAATGGTCTAGAGTTAAACACTCCACGTACTTGAGCGTATACACACCATAATCACCTGTTTGTTTGTTAGGAGGAGCTGTTTTAATATAGTAGATCTGATATTGTGCCTCCTTCATTGTTTTCCTCATCTCTATTGGTGCAAGTTGTTTCAACAAGAGTGGAATCATCCTCGCATACGGCCTAACAGACTTAATTACGACGCTCTCCTTATATAAATGGGGGATGCAATCAAAAACTCTGACCTTTCTCTTGGGAATGTTCACCTCAACGGCCACCCAATGTACGTTATTGACATTGTGGGCGATGTACAAGATATCCACATCTTGCCCCTATTTCTTCCTTGTAGGTGATAACTCATTATATACCCCATTGGCCATGTCGTAATAACCCGCAGAAAATACTCACGTCTTCTCAGACGGTAGAAATTTATTTCTGTAATCTAGATATTAAACGCCGGTGAACACAAGGTCGATGAAAGCAATCCTTCCGTCTCGATAAGGAGATGGGTTGAGCAACAACCTTTTTCGAACCATATTAAATCCTGCGCTAATATGCTGCACAATATAGAAATATTGGTTAATATATAACTCTACCACAATGTAACAACAAATCTACAAAATTAACAAGTCTACCACGTAGACAATAACAAGTCTACCATTAAAGAGTTAAACAAGTCTACCATTAAAGAGTGAAACAAGTCTGCCATCAAGAACTGTTTAATTATAGTAAAAGCAATGTGAACAAATCTACCATAATGTTTCTTATTCATCCATAAAAGTCTACCATTACGTAAAATATTTTCCAAACAAATCTACTGATAACACCATATTTTACTTGTTTTTAGGACTTTATTTTCATAGGTTTTAATCCCACTTTGTATAATTTTGGGATCTTTTCATGCATTTGAGTCTCATTTAGTTTTAACTTGCATTTTAGAAGTCCTAGATAGTTTTGTATCGTTTTTGGCTTGCTGGAGCCTTTTTCAGGTGTTTAGGAGTGCTTGGAGCAGCTTGGATCAAAGGAGACACTTGGAGTTCGAAGGAAGATCGAAGGAAGATCGAAAAAGGACCAAAAGGAGCAAAATACACATCGGATCGGTTATAAACCGATCCTGATAACCGATCGACATTCCTGATCAAGACGATGTGTCTGAAAGATCCAACCGGAAGAACATCTTGCCCTTTGAATTAGACTGAGAATTCTTAACAAAAGTTGTTCGAAATTGAGCTAGCTTTCTAATGGAAGTGGTTTCATGTCATTCTCATCAGCGGTTCATGAGATGCGTTTGATTTACCGAAGACATGTCATTACCGGAAAATGCAGCGGTAATCCGAAGCAGCTGAAAGATCATGTCGGATGGAAGCCTTCCCGTACCCAGTTTAATCTCAAATTTGGACACAAGATAGAGAATTGAGTTAGCTTCGCGTGAGCGTTGGATTAGTGTCATTCAGGGCTGTGGTTCAAGCGTTATGGCCAATATAGTGAAGACATATCAGGCGATCGGTCATAACCGATCGGCCATAACCGATCAAGATTGCCAACAGCGATCGGTTATAACCGATCCCCGTAACCGATCCCGATACTTTTAATGCCCATTTTTGTATATAAGTCACTTTGACTCATTAAAAACATAAGTCTTTTTCTCCAAAACAAAAAGTCTCTCTTGGGAGAGCTCAAGAACACCTCTTGGTGTTCTTGAATGGATCTTCATGTATATTTCACATAAGGGAAGATTTCTTCACTTTTATTTCATATTATCTTTATTTGTATCTTCTTCTTTCTTTTCTATGGTTTACTTTTGTGATTTGTGTTATTTTTGTGAGTTGACTTTTATTTTCTGGGTTTGTGTTCTTCGTGTTCTTCGTGTTCTTCGTGTTCTTAGTATGTTCTTGTGAATAGCCTTTTGTTGGATCATGATTAGGTTTGATTTAGATGGTTTGATGGTTAGGACTAGATAAACATTTGTTCTCATGTTAGGAGGGATCTTAATGCTAGAATCGAATTGACAACTCATTTCTAGAACTTAAGACATTTCTCGCCCGGAAGGTGTTCGATGAAATGTCTAGAAAACTTCTAAGCATGCAATTCAATTCTTAGCCAATGGAAATTGATGATTAAGGTGAATTGTTGACTTGTATGGACTAATGCTTAATGATTATGGATCATTTAGTTTTGAACGGAAGTTCTTGATAACTAGATGATTTGTAAATGGATTAGTATCATG
>PKML01044847.1:0-101660 GCA_002933935.1 Eutrema yunnanense | reverse complement strand
CATTCCTAGCCTATGACAATAGTTGTCTAGGGTGTATTTTTGGTTGATCTTGTTGATTTAAACTTAATGCTTGCTAATCAACGATCCACAAATGATGATTTGCTAATGGGTTAGGTGATTAGCATAGTGATTAATTGATTGAAAGAGAGTTAGTCAAGTGTAGGATCTTTTGCCTAGGGGTTAGCTTAATTGAGTAAATGAACATCATGAATTGAACTTGGGACTTCTTATATCATTAACCCTATCTCTAGATTCGCTTTTGCTTATTGAATTTACAATCTTGCTTAGTGTTTTGTTTAGTTCTAAATCGGTTACTTAACAACAAACTCGTTTAGCTTAAATTACTCTAGAATCTTGCATTCTTAGTGATTAAGAAAAATCCCGATAAGGTTCGATAACCTCTTATGCTACAATTGCATTTAGAGAATTGACTCTAGAGACTTGCAAAAGTCGTGTATCACCCTGTTATCGGTAGAGGCACTCGGAGGAGGAATGGTGGCGTTGTAGACGTTCTTTCATCGAGAAAATACCATAAATACGAACTATTTATTCTAGGTACGTACTTATACATATATATATAGCATTTTATTAATGTCGATATACATATATATACATATGTATAACTTATATTGAAAACAGCCTCGCAAGCGGAGCAAGTTTGTTATATTTTGTACCCATACACAAAGAAGCCGAAGCAGTTGTGGCTCAATGTTCTAAAAGTGAATCCGAGGGGAAACATTTCAGGGGAATATGAAAAAAAAGAACCGACTCTTCTGCTAATAGAAAATGATGATGCTGTATTGATGACTACAATTGAAGATCTCGAACTCGACAATTTCGTCAAGGAGTAAACCCAATAAACCTCGATTACGATGTCGGAGATGCAGAACCAGAACATGAATTTCGGTGTAATTTATCGTCTTCTGATGAAGAACCAGATGACGAGGAACCCTACTAATTAACTATGTTACTTATGTCACAATGTTAATTATGTTATTTATGTCAATCTTGAAAACAAAAATTCTAAAAATTTGTAGTCATCAGAAATCAAAATTAAACTTTTCACATTAATTTTTGTGATCATCGGAGATGTAGAACCAGAAAATGATGATGTTGTAATCAAAATTAAACTTTTCACATTAATTTAATCTTTGTACCAATGAGCTTAACCAAACCGGTTCAGTCAATTACAACATCTCTAAAACATCCCAGGAACTTGGTACTGGCGTAAACCTGCTGTAAAATTCGGCTCTTCCTTTTCATGACTCTGTTCTGACCCTTCATAACAATTTTATTACACTATTAGGCTCATGATATATATTACAATTATATATTATATATATATATATTGATGCAGGTTTTCTGTCAGGATATGATGTTGGTATATATATATATATTAACATAAACTTCTAATAAAATCTAAATGATAGATTTAAAACAGGTTGGAATCTCAAAAGATTTTCTGCGGTGAATGATTGCCTTATTTGAAAATTGGATGTGTACATGACAGTTGAGAATCTTACCGAAGTAACTGTTTCCTCCTTTTTAGGCTTCCTCGACTCTTCCGCTTCCCAACTCTTCGGCAACCCTCATAATGTTACAATATATATACTCAAAATATTTCCTGCGGTGAATCATTGCCAATTTTGAAAAATGGGAAGTGTACATGGCAGTTGAGAATCTTACCGATGCAATTGTATCCTCCTTTTTAGGCTTCCTCGACTCTTCCGCTTCTAAACTCTTCGGCAACCCTAGTAAGGTTACAATATTGTAACCAAAAGTTACAACTACTCACATATTATCCTGTCGAAAAAAAAAAAAAATCTCAGAACTCAAGATAACTGGAAATGGCAACCGAAGCTTCCCACTTACTATCACAAATCAACACATCTAAAACAGTTTGGAATCTGAAAGTCAAGATCTTGCGTGTTTGGACCAAAGAATGGGATTTGTCTGGACCAAATATGAATCTACCACTTTGTAATGAAGAGGTAATATATATCTTCTATTCTTTTATAGTTCTTCTAAAAACTAACTATTTTGTCTTCAGGGAACAAGAATTACAAGCAAACGTTTCAGGACAGACATTGAGATCGTTTTCTTGGGTGAAGCACTTTGAACGTTACTGGTTCTCACTCAAGGGTTTTTCTGTGATGTTTGGCGACATTCTTGGCAAAACCAGTTGCCACATCTATCAAATTTATTTCGAGGATGACACATAATTCACCTTACTCAAATATAATCCAAACCACAATCATTTCTTGGTTTTCACTCCCATCATTGACATCATCTGAGGCCCTGTTACAGAACGCTATCCTATAGGTATCTTCATTTATATTCAGAAAATATTCATTTAGATCATAATATTTTGTATTGTTTATATAGTCATATTTTGTTTGTTATAAATGTTATAGGAGTAATAACGTGGGTTGGAAAGATTGAAATAAGATGGTCAGATGAATCTTCTTATCAGATTCCAAGGATGAAATCAAGTGTTCAGTTTACTATCCGAAACAGAGAGTAAGTGAAGGGTTAAAATTATTTGATAGAATTAACAAACTGGAATACGTTTCTAAATGAATATTCCTATATGATAGGTTTAAAGGGTTAGAGTGTTTGGCATATGGTGAATTGGCTGAGCAATTTCCTCAAGTGCTCATGAATGGTACATTTTCTGTATTTTAAGATGTTTCTGTGTCGAAAATTTCTGCGGTGAGTTTATCTCGTTAATCATTGTCTACTTTCTGTTATATCCCACACCTTACTAACAACCACAAACTCTTTCAACTATAGGTAATACATGGCTAATAGCAGAAGAAGGCCATTCCAATATAGAGTTTGAAGATTATACTTTCCCAGAACTATACACATTTATGAACGGGTAATATAAATGTATAACACAGTTGTATAACGTTTCCTAAGTAATCTGTATTTTCGGATTACAGTTTGAAGATTATAGTTTCAGATTTGATGTTGAAGATTATAGTTTCAGATTATAGGACTGTAAACTGTACTGAGTTTGATGTTGATTTTAGTTTCAGATTATAGGACAGAAAACTGTACTCAGATTAGAATTATCCGGATTATAGTTTCAGATTTCAGGTTGAAGATTCTAGTTTCAGATTATAGGATAGAAAATTGTACTGAGTTTGATGTTGATTATAGTTTCAGATTATAGGACAAAAAACTGTACTGAGATTATAGGATCGAGTTATATAGAGTTTGAAGATTATAGTTTCAGATTTGATGTTGTTTACTAATTTTGTAAACCTTTAAATTTTTACAGGTACCCATATCCTCTACCAGCAAGTTACAACAATGAACACAAGATTGGATTTAAGCCATTCTAAGACATGATTGTCTTTGTGTTCAGAGTTTAAATCTTGATTCATCTTATCTTGTTCATTGTCTCGGATATTTTGGTTGTGGTTGTTGTTGGTCGTGAACTCAAAACTCATTTCGGATATTGTTGTTATTTTAGTTTCATTAAGATCAAGATATTTTAGTTTCAAGTAATTATGTTTTCAAGCCAAAAATGTATACTTCTGTTTTCAAGTCATTCATTTTTCAATATATCTTATCTAGATCTTAATGAAGTGTTGAGCAAAGTAGACATGAAAACAGGAATGATTACGGTCGGGATTTTACCTTAAGATCTTGTATTGAGCTCTAGATCCACCGGAATGACCACTCTAAGCATCTGTTTGTTCTGGTTGTCGTAGCCGTGAATCCGTGCCTCTTCTCTGACAACAACAAATTGGCCTAACAACAAAAGAACAATAGAATTTCAGAAATAAAACAAAATCTTATCAAATATTTGTCCAGATTGATCTATGAAACCACCATTGCGGGCTAGATTTTACCTCTACATATTGATCTATGAAACCACGATTGAAAGCCGATCTCACTTCCTATCTCTTATAAATTTTTTTTATGTGTAGGTAAAAAGTCTAGATGCGTGAGACAACAAATATCTCAGGTTTAGCCACTAAGTTACGACTACTAAACACAAAAGACATATAAATTTGGGTTAAGGCCCAAACCATTTTCGCAAAAACAGAACCTAATTTCCCACAAAGCCCGTAAACTTAACTACGGAACCCTAAGTCATGTGTTTTGTTCTTCCCCTTCTTCCTCGATTCCTCTTTCATTCCTCTCCTTCGATTCCCCTTTGGCTATAAACATATTCGATTCTGCTTCGATTCCACTTCTTAGACTCCTCTTCTTCGATTCCTCTTCTTCATATATCAGATTGATCACACGATACCTACAGAGAAGGGCCGTAACGGACGGAAGAGAAAAATCGTTCCTAACGTTTCACAGAGAGCCGGAGGGTCAAATCGCTCCGCCTCTTCATCGCGAACACCCAACCATCTACCGCAGCAGTACAATTTCACGCTGACACCACCTCAACTCCCCGTCCACGATAAACCATCAACGTCAGCACCAAATGTCCAGAGCTTTCCACCGCCACAACAACTTTTCGAGAACTCCATGCCTCAACACCGTGGACAAGAACTCCCTGCGACTGCTTTGGCTCCACTGGAGGACGCTCCTGGGTCACCATTTCGTGACTCTCATGGTTAGAGTCATCCTTCTTCTCAAGGACACAACTGCCATGACGAAACTACTCCAGTGTTGCCGGATCTCCTTGTGGACACGCTCCGGGCTCTGAATGCTCAACTTATGGTGCCAGACCAGGATAAGTTCACCACCGTCCTCTCTCCCACACCAATGCCGAACTCGACTTGGTAATTGTATCGCATCTGATAAATGCGATTGTATTGTTCTGTTAATCCGACTTGGTAATTGTATCACATCTTGTTCAGTAAATGCGATTGTATTGTTCACCACTGTCTCTTGTTAAGTGTTAGATTATTGTTCTAGCTGATTTGAATCATTATTGTTCTAGCTGTTTTGGAAGATTACTGTCTTTTGAAGTCGTCTCTTGCTAAGTGTTAGATCCTAGCTGTCTCTTATTTGTATTGCTCTAGATGTTTCTTAACTGATATCTGGTAATTTTATCGCATCTCAAGGTTGGTTTCGTGGTTTGTTTCTGGTAAGTTTATTTGTATTGGTTTATTTCTGCTAAGTGTTAGATTATAAGTGTTAGATTATAGCTAAGTGTTGGATTGTAGGTAAGTGTTGGATTCTGCTAAGTGTTAGATTCTTCTAAGTGTTTGATTCTCAATGCTGGTTTCGTGGTTTGTTTCTCCTAAGTGTTACATTCTAAGTGTTAGATTCTAGCTAAGTGTTGGATTGTAAGTGTTTGTTTCTTGGTTTGTTTTAATGGGGGAACAATGCTTCTCTTTCTGTTGCCTTTGCTTATTGGTTTAGCTTCCAGTCATTGTCTTTCTGTTGCAGTTGGTTTATCTTAGGGTCAGTTTGGTGTCTAATTGTAGAAACATGCTTCTGGTTTCATGTTTCATGTTTGATTGTATTCTTTCCTTACTTGTCTTTTCAAATCTGTAATGTCTAGTATTGATCACAAGGCATGTAAGAGATATCTCTTACATACTTCTGTCTTCATGTATCAGGTTTGCAGGATAATTATGTTTCATGTTTTCTGGTTTCATGTTTCTGGTTTGCAGGTTAATTATGTTTCATATTTCATGTTTCATGTTTCTGGTTTCATGTTTTCTTGTTTCATGTTTCATGTTTGATTGGTTTCATGTTTCTGGATTACATGCTTCTGGTTCCTTCTTTATTTCATGTGTGTTTGAAGGTTTACTCGCGACAAGGGATCGAAACTGGTTCGGGCAATTACTAAAGTGTTTACAAACAAATTCGATGCTCCCTACTATAGCTGGACATGTGTGCCTCGGGACAGACAAGAAAGATACTTCCTCGAGTTCGCGGTACAGTTTTATGTCCTATAGCCTTCACATATAGGTTTGCTTGTGATGTTTTCACTAACAGCATTCTATTCTCTTTGTACTGTAGAAAACCCACACCTGTGATCCCTTGATAACATGGACAGTTCAAGGGTATTTCGAGGAGATCTGTCAACGCCGGATGAAAGACATGGTTAGCACTGCGAGGACTAGTCGAGAGCGACATAATTGGATCGGCGACACTCTCAGGAAAACGATGACCGACTACTGGGACACTGAAGAAGCAAAGCAAAAGAGTCTCACCTATTCCAATGCTCGTATGTCTGACCATAAAGGTCTCGGTCCTCACATCCACTTATCAGGGCCAAAGTCGTATCAACAAATCCAACAAGAAATGGTTAGTTACTTTAACTTTTTCTTACTCCTTAACAACTTTAAATTATGTTTCTGGTTTCATGTTTCATGTTTGATTGGTTTCATGTTTCTGGTTTACTTGCTATCCTTGCTTATTTTGTAACATTGCAGGAAGAGGAATTGGAAAGACCGGTTAGTCTTGGTGATGTTTTCATTAAGACACATACAAGGCCAGATGGTACGTATGTCGATAGGAAGGTGGAGAAAATCGTTCAAACATATGAACAGAAGGTGCAAGAGAAGTTGTCTGATCTCGTGACGGAGCCTTCAGAAGTTTCAAACGGTACTTCGCAACCTCGTGCGCTAACTGATATGCTCAAATTAATACCCTACTTAGATACTAAAGCAGTTGTCGTAGTATAGCTAGGGGTCGAACACAAGGACTCATAGAAACACGCAATAGATTATATAGATCCAAAATACGCTAAATCAAAAGATGTAAACGAAAACAAGTACGCAATTAAAAGTGTTGTAAATCAATGGAGGAAAATATAGGCCCAGCGTTTTTCTCAGGAAATCAATGAATACAACTAAATTAACTAACAGGATTCAGATTACGCACTGTTCTTGAACTCAAATCACTAAAATATAGCTAACCAACTCTCGTTGCGAAAACTATCTAAATCTAAATCCTAGGAATTCCAAATCTCTTTGCGAATCCTAAAGTCTAAATCAGCTTTAAAGTTCAGGTTTGATATGTTCACAAATCAATTAAACCAAATCTCTTTGCGAATAATCAATTTGCTCACCTAGGTTCTATCAGGTAATTAATCGCACTCTCGTGCCTAATCAATTATCCTAAGATCTAAGTTCCAGATTCGTCAACCTAGAATTAATTAGCTTCGAGAACAACCTATGGTGAAGAACTAATTCAGATGGTGAATCCTAAACAGATATTCAACCTAGCATTCAAAGAAATCCTTTAGAGAAAACCCTAAACCTAAAGTGGATCTACTCAGACATGGTGAATGAAACAATCAACATAACTGAATAAATCATCAATAAAATAGAAAGAGTAACAAGAGGTTTTGAGATCTGATCTCGGACGAAGGGAGATTCAGACTTGTCTCCATCAAACCAAAGTAAAATAAAGCATAGCCTAAACATGTGGCTGTAAAACCTAATTATATAGCTAAAACACGTTCTGGGCCATCTTGTAAATATCAAAGTCTCCTAGGCCAATTCTGCAATTCTTCAACTCTTCAATAAGTCGCGATCCTTCTGTTTCCTCGACGGGTATCGATCGATACCAGGGGGTATCGATCAATACTCATGTGATTTCGACGTCTCAGCTACACGGATCTCTGCTTCGTTCCAGAATGTTCCAGAAAGCTCAAATACCTCCAATTATGCTCCAAACGTGCTATAACCTGTAAAAGACTCTAAAAGACTACAAAACACTAAAAAAACTCTATAAAAAGGACTTATATCATGGCTTAAACAGGGTAAAAACTATGATATATCAACTCCCCCAGACTTAGCCTTTGCTTGCCCTCAAGCAAATAGAAGACTAAACCAGAGAAAGAGGTTTGAAAACGCGGAGACTCACCTGTCCATGAACCATCGAAATGACCATCTTTCCAAGTACCCAAATGTCACCTAATCAGCTTTTGATATAACCACCATGTACTTCTCCGTAGACATTCGCAGCTTTTCCAGACTTCACACATTATCCCACAGCATTGTTCAAATAAAACCCTCATCACCAGTTTCATCGCTGCAGCCAATGTTCAAGAACCTTCTAGATTCTTTACCAGACAATATCATGACAAGGAACCACCATTTTTCACACTTTTTGTATCAATTTCTCTCCCCCAGACTTATTTCTTATTATGTTCTTTCTTTTATTTTTAGCTTTGCATATACACATCAAGGTATGAGACGCGAGTATTGTTGGTGTTAGCCACCGAATCCCCGGTTCTTCCCTCTCAATGTATCAAAGGATGTAGGCGAATAATGGCAGCATAGGAAAATCCTAACCTCGCTTCCAATCCTTTGTGTGATCATTCCCTCTTAAGTAGAATAATGAGATCGCTGGAAATTTTCCTAACCCTCTACTCAGAAGAAAATCATTTCAATCTTTTATGCTCTTATTTTTCAACTTATAACAGGGGAGAGAGATACTATTACTCTAAACACATGGGTTCCTTTGTCAGATATGAATGATGAATCAAGCTCTAAAAACACTAACCACATTGATGAAGTGCAGAAATTTGGCTCAGGTTTCAGAAGAACTCTGCTGGAGACATGGATGTTTTCTAGTCAACTGGTCAGTCCTTGGATTTTTCATTAGTCGATCTAGAACTGATCCTGCAACACTGGTCACTTGAAAACAAAATCAAAACAACAATTCAAGCACAGGATCATTATCTCCAACAAGTTTTGACTCAATAAAACGATAATTTTTTTTTATTTTATGACTCTAAGAAAAACAAAAACAATGTCAGCAGACACCTCCCCCAGACTTGAACAACACTGTCCCCAGTGTTATCTAGCCTAGAGTCAGTGAGAGAAAACAAAAGAACATAATAAAATTGGGAAAAACAAGAAGTTACCTTGCTGGAACATTGAGTATCGATCGACACACAGCCTGGTATCGATCGATACCAGACTTAAATCGACATGAACCTTTCTCAATCGCGTAGGGTATCGATCGATACTGAAGGGTATCGATCGACACTCGGGCGATTTCGAGTTTGCTCCTTATTTATCCTAACACAAAACGAAAAATAAAAAGAAAATACTTATATATATAGACTCACCAGTGGGTTGCCTCCCACCAAACGCTCGTTTAACGTCAATGGCTTGACTGTAACGCCCTTCAGGCTGGATAAGAGTGAGAGCTTGCACCAAAACAGGCTCCACAACTTGACATTGCTAGCTTCAGAGTTTTGCTCAACATGCCTTCCACAAACTCTTTTCCCTTCTCTTTCAGCTCCGAAGTAAGAAGAATTCTAGCCTTAGAGAATGGCTTCGAAGCTCATTTTCACTTGACCTTATACTCAATCGAATTCCCATCACTCTTCTGAGGGATTAAAGTGACATGGGGATTCTCGACTTTCCTGTTCTTGGCCTTCTTCTTTGTTGCCTTAGCCTTCTTGACAACTTCCTTGGGGACGCTGGGTGGTTCAACTGGAACGTCTGTGACAGTAGGCTCATCAGGAGGTTCTTCCAAAATATCAATTGCTAGCGACTCTCCTGTGACAACCTCGATGCTAGAGACACGTGTGGGAGCACTCCTAGGGGGAATTACATCATAATATACCCCTCCATCAATGTAAGAGAAAGATATTCTCTTATTAGGCGTGTCTATTATCGCGCCAGCAGTAGCCATAAATGGTCGTCCCAGGAGCAAAGACACTCCAGATCCTTCGCTCATCTCCACAACCTAAAAATTAGTGGGCACCAGACAATCTCATACTTTAACAGGCAAAGCATGGATAGTACCGTATGGAGGTGAGGTGGAGGAGTTCGCAAACGTGAGAAGCATCGTAGGGGGTCTTATATCAGCTTTCAATCGTTCAGCAATTCCCCTTGATATCACATTGACGCTAGACCCTGAGTCAACGAGAGACGCATCGAATTCAACTCCTGAGATAGAGCATGGAACTGCGAATTTCCCTGGGTCTTCCCTCTGTGTCAACTGCCGCAGCGGTAGTGACTTGCGTCTTGCCTCGATAAAGAGCACTTCGATCTCTTCCAAACTTTCTCTGCAATCTTTGAAGTGACTTAGCAGAGGACGGTGTTCTAGAGCTTCTTCGAAAGACGATTCAGGGGAAATCCTTCGTACCATCTTCTCAAAGCCACGCAACTGCTTTGGAGAAATGGGATCTCTGAGGTGTTTAGGAACATGATTCACCTTCTTGGGTTTGCAAACTCTTTCTTTAATCAGCTCAGGTGTTTTCACAATTTCTGGCTCGTTCAACGAGGGGTATCGATCGATACCAGGTAGGGTATCGATCGATACCAGGTAGGGTATCGATCGATACGCTTGCTCTTGAATCGTCTTTGACAGATTTATCATCATCAAGGGGAAGCTCCACAATCAGCTTATCCAGCATAGCCTTGCATATGGCGTCCTCTACCTCCTTCTTAGCTCTCCCAGCAGCTCTGGGGTAAGGTATCCTCGGTAGATAGACTCGTTCCGCAACTTCTTTAGGCACCACAGTCAACATCTCAGGTGTCTCCTCAGAAATCGCCTCAGTATCGACCGATACCAATGGGGTATCGATCGATACACGGGTTCTTGTATCCATTCGAGCATGTGTCTGAGCTGGTATCGATCGATACAAGGGAGTATCGATCGATGCCTTGGCGATTTCTGAATCCTCTTCGAAATTCTATGCACTTGAGGTGATTGCATTGACGTGTTCATTGTGTGATTGAACCATCTTCCCTTTGACATTTGCTGCAGTTTGAGCTACTTGCGTTTCCAGCATCTTGTGACTGGTATTGAGAGCATCGATCATTCCCCTTAATTCGGTGTATACGGCATCCAATTTCCCATTGAAAGGCTAGATTACAATTTTTGTAATCGTTTATCCTCAAAATGTAAAAAATATTTATTCATTTTTTATTTATTTTCGGAATTTTATTTTATTTTTTAACTAACGATATAAAAAGAAAAAAAATTCACAAAACATATATACTACAATTTTAAAAAAATTGTTTTCATTAATTTTATTAAACTTGAAACTACATACAAAATTATAATAAATTAATAAAATAAAATCTTAATAAAGCACTACCCGCAGCGTAGCGCGGGCATTAACCTAGTGCTAATAATGTCTATACTTTTTGGTTGTTGTTAAAGGTAATAATGTCAATACTATAATTAAGATATTGTTAAAGACATGTGGAAGCTCCAGTTTTTGTGTGTTACTTGCTGGTTATTGTAAGCATATTAAACCCGTTTAAAAATATGTTAAAAAAATTTCAATAAATATTGTCTCCATCAATATATGTATAAATATATATAATATAGATAAAAGAGAATCTATCATCAAAAACAAATAGTACTTAAAACATATATTAAGTACAACTATTATTTTGAAATCTAAAGACTTTAAACAAAGCATTATAGCACTTCCTAAATATCAAAGCTAAGAGTAATATGGTTTAAACTTATTCATCTCTTCGATATCATCTTCAATATTCGATATCATCTTCAATATTGATGATTTTTTTTAAAAAAATTGAGAGTTTATGTAACGCCCGTGTTCCGGAAGAATTGGTTATTGAGGGGAAAATAATTAATTCGGGTTGTTCCGGGAAGTATCGATCGATACTGGGCTATATCGATCGATACCCGTCGGGATTTCTCCTGGTTGTCTTCTTCTCTTATCTTCTTTCGAGTATAAAAGCATATCCTTTGGAGGATAAGACGAAGGTTGGTCGCGAAAGAAAGAAAGAAAGAGCGAGAGAGAAAGAGAAGGAGAGAAAGAGAGAGAGAAGCTTTGCGAAGCTTAGATCTTGCGAGATCGAGAGAGTTAAGCTTGGTGAGAAGCTTGAAGAAGAGGTTTGACGAGCTTGGGTTCGACGTAAGCTTGTGAGAAGAGAGGGAGATCTTCTTAAGGTTGGTAAGGTCGTTTTAGAGCTCGATCCTTCGCGTTTAAGGTGAGTTGGGACCAAAAGTTAACAAGTGAGCTTACGTGGTGCATTGTTAAAGCTTGGTTGATGCTTTTGTGGCTTGTATGGCGATTCCTGTGTTTAGGTCTCGTGAATATCGACCGATACCAGGTGGGTATCGATCGATACCAGACCATAGGCGGTGGTCTCGTGTTGTGGTTGTATCGATCGATACCAGGTGTTGGTATTAGTATCGATCGATACCCGTCCCTTGTCGGGAGTTGTGTGTTGTTGGGCATCGATCGACACCATGGGTGTATCGATCGATACCGGTTGTTTTGTTGGTGTTGAAAGTTTTAATTGTGTGAATTAATTCTTGGTGATTATTGTTTGTGCTTATTGGTAGCCTGTTGTTGGGATGATCAATCTCACTCAGCATTTGGTGAGCCAAATGTTGATGCATCACTTTTGTCGATGCATGTAAGGATAAGGCGTGATCGTGGAATCAAGGCGGTGAAGAGAGGATGATTAGGACCCGGGGCTTGCTTTTGTTGTTGGGTATCGATCGACACAAGGGGAGTATCGATCGATACCAGTAGTTGTTGTTGTTATAACCGTTAGCTTGTGTAAGCTGTAGTACCTGTGTTGTACTGTTTGTTGTGTAATAATTAATGTATAATTATTATGATTGTTTAATGATTTGCAAAAAAAAAAATGAGGTCCTTTCAATTGTGGTATCAGAGCCTATGCGGTTCTAGGAGCCCATACGGTTCTAGGAGCCTAGGTGGTTCTAGAATAGATTGGGTGTTGTGTGGGGTCGTAGAATCATCCTCTTCGAGCCTTGTGAGATTCCACGGTGAGTATCTTTATTGTGATGATTGATTTTTTAGTTCTCTAAGCCTGTGCTTCTGCACGTGTGCAGATGGCTAGAGGACGTGGCCGTGGTAGGGGTCGTGGCCGTGTGCCGGAGGAGCAGGTTGAGGAGTCGCATGCGAGTTAGGTTGGGTCTGAGGGTGTGGCTGGCGTGAGTGCCAGTGTGGCTGGTGTTCCAGCGGGTGCTGCGGGAGTAGCAGCGGGTGATGCTCGGGCCCGAGATGATCGCATAGCGGATCTGTTGTCGAGGTTGTTGGAGCGGTTACCAGAGAGGGTACCGGCTCAGGCTCCTGTAGTTCCGGTAGTTGTGGAGGCTCAGCCTCAGGTGGCAGCTGCGGTTGCTGAGGAGCTCCCATCCTATCTTAGGATGGTGGAGCAGATGCAGAGGATTGGCACGGGGTTCTTCTCTGGAGGTGCTAATCCTGAGGACGCGGGTGCGTGGTTGAGGAGAGTAGAGAGGAATTTCCTCTCAAGTAGGTGTCCCGCGGGATACCAGGTGGACATTGCGGTCCATTATCTGGAGGGTGATGCGCATCTCTGGTGGAGGGGTGTGGCAGCACGGAGAGTTCAGGCCGCGAAGTCTTGGGCGGATTTTGTGGAGGAGTTTAACTCCAAGTATTTCCCTCAGGAGGCGTTCAACCGGATCCAGTCGAGGCTTGCGAGTTTGACACAGGGGGATCGGTCGGTACGCGAGTATGAGGTGGAGTTCAACCGGCTCGGGTCTTATGTTAGACGAGCGGCTGAGAGTGAGTCGGACCGTGTGCAGAGATTTCTGATGGGTCTTCGGGTTGACTTGAGGAACCGTTGCATGGTGAGGGCTTTTTGCACGGTTGATGAGTTGGTTGAGACTGCGGCTTTGCTTGAGGAGGGTCTGAAGGACGAGGTGGTAGCGGTTACACCGAGTTTTCAGGCGAGATCTGTGCAGCAGCAGTCCGGTCCGAGCAGAGGCAGTAAGCCGATGCAAGGACAGAAGCGGAAGCGGGAGGGCGCTTCGAGAGGTAGTCGTGGTGGTCCGGGTTGCTTTGGTTGTGGGAGCATGGATCACCGAGTGGCGAACTGTCCTCAGAAGGGCGGAGTGCGAGTGGATTCTCGAGTGTGCTATCACTGCAAGGAGGCGGGTCACATCAGGCCTCAGTGTCCCCAGTTGCGGCAGAGTGAGACCACGGTGGTGCAGCCCGTCAGGCAGGTGGCATCAGCGCCTCGAGTGTACTCCATCGCCGAGTCCGGAGAGCCGAGTTCCAGGCCGATCACAGGTATTTTCTTAGACTCATCTAAGTTTAATTCTGTGTCGGGGAATGTCGTGCTCGTCGGGGTGTTAAGGTTCTCGGCACATGTGTATGTGCAGGGACCTTGTGTGTTGGAGGTGTGGAGTGTCATGTGTTGTTTGACACAGGAGCATCGCATTGCTTCGTTTCCCCGGAGTTGGCCGAGAAAGCTAACCTTCGTAGCGAGCCCGGTGTGAGTTTGGGTTTCGTGGAGGTTGCCGGAGGGAAGCTCCTGAGAATTCACGGTCGGGTGCGAGACGTGGATGTTCAGGTAGCAGGAGAGTCTATGCCTGCCGATTTGATTATCTGCTCCGTGGAGTTGTACGATGTCATCTTGGGCATGGATTGGCTCGGGAAGTTCAGAGTGCATCTGGATTGTCACCGAGGGCGGGTCGAGTTCGACCGAGGAGAAGGGAAGTGGGTGTATCAGGGTGTGAGACCGACTTCCGGGAGTCTCGTGATCTCGGTTGTGCACGCGGAGCGTCTGATCGAGAGGGGTTGCGAGGCGTATTTGGCTACGATTTCTTTGCCGGAGGCCGTCGGAGAGGCCAGGGTGCAAGATATTCGGGTGGTTCGTGAGTTCCAGGATGTGTTCCAGTCGTTGCAGGGATTGCCACCATCTAGGTCGGATCCTTTCACGATCGAGTTGGAACCAGGGACGGCACCGATATCCAGGGCTCCTTATAGGATGGCTCCAGCAGAGATGGCCGAGCTGAAGAGGCAGCTGGCGGAGTTGTTGAGCAAAGGGTTCATTCGTCCGAGTTCTTCACCGTGGGGAGCACCGGTGTTGTTTGTGAAGAAGAAGCACGGGAGTTTTCGGTTGTGTATTGATTACCGGGGACTTAACCGAGTCACAGTGAAGGACAGGTATCCTCTTCCTCGGATTGATGAGTTGTTGGATCAGTTGAGAGGGGTTATTTGGTTCTCCAAGATTGACTTGGCGTCGGGATATCATCAGATTCCCATCGATGAGGTAGATATCCGGAAGACGGCTTTCAGATCTCGTTATGGCCACTATGAGTTCGTGGTGATGCCATTTGGGTTGACGAATGCACCGGCTGCATTTATGAGATTGATGAACAGCGTTTTCCAGGAGTATCTGGATGAGTCCGTAATCATTTTTATCGATGATATCTTGATTTATTCGAGGAGCCGGGAGGAGCATGAGGTGCATCTGCGTGAGGTTCTTTCGAAGCTGACGGGAAAGGATGTTCCTTTCGTGTGGTCCTCGGAGTGTGAGGAGAGTTTCACGGAACTGAAGGCCATGTTGACTAGTACTCCAGTATTGGCGTTTCCAGTGTCGGGCGAGCCTTACGTGGTGTACACCGATGCGTCGGGAGTGGGCCTTGGTTGTGTGTTGATGCAGCGGGGGAAGGTTATTGCCTATGCTTCGCGGCAGCTGCGGAAGCATGAGGGCAACTACCCTACCCATGACCTGGAGATGGCTGCAGTAGTTTTCGCTTTGAAGATTTGGAGATCTTATCTTTATGGCGGAAAGGTGCAGGTGTTCACAGATCATAAGAGCTTGAAGTACATTTTCACTCAGCCTGAGTTGAATTTGAGGCAGAGGCGCTGGATGGAGCTAGTGGCCGATTATGATCTGGAGATAGCTTACCATCGTGGTAAGGCTAATCTGGTTGCGGATGCATTGAGTCGGAAGCGGGTGGCTTTGGCTCGGGAACGCGAGGTTGAGTCTTTGGTGAGCGAGATTAGCACATTGCGCTTATGTGTTGTATCTCAGGAACCTTTGGGCTTAGAGGCGGCTAACCAGGCGGATCTTTTGAGCAGAGTTCGGTTGGCTCAGGGAAAAGATGAGGTTCTGGTTAAGGCTTCGAGAGCAGAGGGTTCTGAGTATCAGGTATCTTCGAACGGCACTATCCTTGTTAGTGGGAGGGTATGCGTACCTTTGGATGAGGATTTGCGGCGAGAGATCCTGAGTGAGGCTCATTCGAGTATGTTTACGATTCATCCGGGAGCGACTAAGATGTACCGTGATCTTAAGCGCTACTATCATTGGGTCGGGATGAAGAAGTATGTGGCTAATTGGGTTGCGTCGTGCAACGTGTGCCAGTTAGTGAAGGCGGAGCACCAGGTCCCGAGTGGTTTGTTGCGGAGCTTACCCATTCCAGAGTGGAAGTGGGATATGATCACGATGGATTTCGTGGTGGGTTTACCAGTTTCTCGGACCAAGGATGCTATTTGGGTCATCGTTGATCGATTGACCAAGTGTGCGCATTTTCTGGCCATCAAGAAGTCCGATGGGGCGACAGTTTTGGCTAGGAGGTACGTGCAGGAGATTGTGAGACTGTATGGAGTACCGGTGAGTATTGTTTCGGACCGGGATCCTAAGTTCACATCGGAGTTCTGGAATGTGTTTCAGGCAGAGATGGGCACGAAAGTGCACTTGAGCACGGCGTATCATCCTCAGACAGATGGGCAGTCAGAGAGGACCATCCAGACTTTGGAGGATTTGTTGAGGATGTGCTTGCTGGATTGGGGTGGTCACTGGGTGGATCACTTGAGCTTGGTAGGGTTTGCGTATAACAATAGCTACCAGGCGAGTATTGGGATGGCACCATATGAGGCTCTGTATGGGAGGCCATGTCGTACCTCCTTGTGTTGGACACAAGTGGGGGAGAGGAGCACTTTGGGTGCGAGTTTTGTTCAGGAAATCACGGAGAAGATTCGGGTTTTGAAGCTGAACATGAAAGAGGCCCAAGATCGGCAAAAGAGTTATGCTGATAAGAGGCGGAAAGAGCTTGTGTTTGAGGTGGGAGATAGTGTGTATCTCAAGATGGCTTTACTGAGAGGTCCGAACAGGTCCATTGTTGCGACTAAGTTGAGTCCGAGGTATATAGGGCCGTTCCGGATTGTAGAGCGTGTTGGACCGGTAGCGTATCGGTTGGAGTTACCCGCGGTTATGCAAGCATTTCATAAGGTCTTCCATGTGTCGATGCTGAAGAAGTGTTTGCATAGGGGTGACGAGGTATTGGCTGAGATTTCGCCAGATCTCCAGCCCAATATGACCGTTGAGGCGAGACCTTTGAGAGTTCTCGAGCGGAGGGTCAAGGAGCTTCGTCGGAAGAAGATTCCGATGATGTGAGTTCTGTGGGACTGTGGCGGGGTGCAGGAGGAAACTTGGGAGCCAGAGGCTAGGATGGAAGCGAGGTTCCAGAAGTGGTTCCAGAAGCAAGCTGCGGCTTGAGTTCCATCAAGAGGTTCCAGTTTCGGTTATAGATGTATGCTATGTGTGTATCATTTTGTAATTCCGTTGTGTAGAACGATGTTACATTATGATGTGTAATAAGATGAGTATTTCTTATTACTGGTGACTTTGGGAGTAAACGGTTTTGCATTGCGTTGGGGTAAAAGAGCATTAATGCAAGAGAGTGATAGGATGGATGATCTTATTACTGCGGTTGTATCGATCGACACCAGGTGTTGGTTTTAGTATTGATCGATACCAGGTGGGCGGTGCGATGGCCGGGTTATTGGTTATGCACGCCAGATATTCCGGGTGTGGAATATGGGTGATGCCAGTGTTGCCTTGCGAGGATTTACACGGATCACGGGAGGTAGTTCAGTCGAGATGCTTAGAGATATGTGACTTATTGCTCGTTGAGAGGACTGGTTCCTCTGGTGCCGATAGCTCGCAGGACTGTGTATGTCTTGAGAGTGTGAGTGGCGATGTACCCAGACTCGGGAGGTTTATAGCCTAGAGTGATACGTGATACCATGGATTCGTAAGGAGTATATCATAGACGTATGATATATTCCCTAGAATTGAGTGGTATGGGGTATCGAGACACTTTCAGGTTATATTACCGAGGGGAGTGGTACGGCAGATACCCAGAACTCGGAGATGCTGCGGTGTCTTGGGTGATGTGGTATGGTTGATACCTTGCGAGGTATGGTGGATATCCTGCGGGATATGGCTGACGCTCGGAACTCGGAGATGCTGCGGTGTCTTGAGTGATGGGGTTGGCGTGTGTTTGAGCAATAAGTACATCTGATGTTGCGGTGTCATAAGCATAGGGACTGAGTGGGAAATCTCGGAGGTTGGTTTTGGACCTCGTGTGAGTGTTGAGATGGCCGGGATGGCCAAGGATTGTGTAATCGTTGCGACGATTAAGGTTCATTGGAGATGAACGGTAACGAAGATTCGAGGTCGAATCTAAGTTAGTGGGGGAGAATTGTAACGCCCGTGTTCCGGAAGAATTGGTTATTGAGGGGAAAATAATTAATTCGGGTTGTTCCCGGAAGTATCGATCGATACTGGGCTGTATCGATCGATACCCGTCGGGATTTCTCCTGGTTGTCTTCTTCTCTTATCTTCTTTCGAGTATAAAAGCATATCTTTTGGAGGATAAGACGAAGGTTGGTCGCGAAAGAAAGAAAGAAAGAGCGAGAGAGAAAGAGAAGGAGAGAAAGAGAGAGAGAAGCTTTGCAAAGCTTAGATCTTGCGAGATCGAGAGAGTTAAGCTTGGTGAGAAGCTTGAAGAAGAGGTTTGACGAGCTTGGGTTCGACGTAAGCTTGTGAGAAGAGAGGGAGATCTTCTTAAGCTTGGTAAGGTCGTTTTAGAGCTCGATCCTTCGCGTTTAAGGTGAGTTGGGACCAAAGGTTAACAAGTGAGCTTGCGTGGTGCATTGTTAAAGCTTGGTTGATGCTTTTGTGGCTTGTATGGCGATTCCTGTGTTTAGGTCTCGTGAGTATCGACTGATACCAGGTGGGTATCGATCGATACCAGACCATAGGCGGTGGTCTCGTGTTGTGGTTGTATCGATCGATACCAGGTGTTGGTATTAGTATCGATCGATACCCGTCCCTTGTCGGGAGTTGTGTGTTGTTGGGCATCGATCGACACCATGGGTGCATCGATCGATACCGGTTGTTTTGTTGGTGTTGAAAGTTTTAATTGTGTGAATTAATTCTTGGTGATTATTGCTTGTGCTTATTGGTAGCCTGTTGTTGGGATGATCAATCTCACTCAGCATTTGGTGAGCCAAATGTTGATGCATCACTTTTGTCGATGCAGGTATAGATAAGGCGTGATCGTGGAATCAAGGCGGTGAAGAGGGGATGATTAGGACCCGGGGCTTGCTTTTGTTGTTGGGTATCGATCGACACAAGGGGAGTATCGATCGATACCAGTAGTTGTTGTTGTTATAACCGTTAGCTTGTGTAAGCTGTAGTACCTGTGTTGTACTGTTTGTTGTGTAATAATTAATGTATAATTATTATGATTGTTTAATGATTTGCAAAAAAAAAAATGCGGTCCTTTCAGTTTACGTCTGGAAAATTCAGAGTTTAGTTGAGGAGCAAAAACGAACCAAAGCCATGATGGCTCTCCATGAGAGGTTAGATAAGCAATCATCCATGTTGGAGAAGCAAGCTACCATGATGGACAAGCTTCTCAATGCTTCCACTAAACTGGTTCACTTCGTTGGTGAAGAAATGGTGGATTTGAGCAACACCGAAGAAGTGCATTACATTGGGAACAATGGTGGCTATCAAAGAGGTTTCAACAACACCTATGGCAACCAAAGTCAAGCCCCTCTTAATCACCAACAAAGCTATGCTCTGAAAAACAACTTCCAACCAAACCAAGGTGGTTATCAACAAATCTTTGTCCCACAATCTCAAGGCACTAACTCCATGCATCAAGACCTTGATGTGAAAAATGTTCTTCAACAACTTCTCCAAGGCCAAGCAAGTGGAGCATTGGATATAAGCAAGAAGATGGAGGAAATAAATACCAAGGTAGCTTGCTCATACAATGATCTCCACAAGAAGCTTGAGGCATTGAGTTCCAAAGTGCAAGAAATGAAAAACAAGAGAAACAATGGAGACAAAGTACAACAAAGCTCTTCAAATGGGAAAGTAAAGGAGTATTGCAATGCCATCTTCTCAAGGGAGCCACGTCCCATTGAAGATCATGAAGCCGCCACTAATGAGATTGAGCTTCTACTCTATGGATCTCAAGCTCCCTTGAAGCTCAATGAGGACATTGAGGAACAAGGTGGGGGAGTGACCCTTGAGAAGAATGAGAACGGGACCTTGGTTGAATGCAAAAACTCACCAAGCTCAACTAGGATCGAGCCTAAGTCTCTCCCCAAGCTTGGTAATCCTGGTAAATTCTCTATAGCTTGCTCTCTTGGAGATTTGGAGATTGAGGATGCTTTGTGTGACTTCGGGTCAAGTGTGAATGTGATGTCCAATGAGATGCTCAAAAGTCTAGGGATAAGGACCCTCACCTATCATCCATCACCTATCATCCATCACCTATCACCTTTGGAGATGCTTCTTCGAGAAAGCCATTGGATCTTCTTGAAAACTACCCACTCAAGGTAGGGAATTGCATAGTCCCAAACGACTTTGTGGTCATGGAGATGAGAAAGACCAACAAACTCCCTCTTCTCCTTGGAACACCGTTCCTCCTCACTACCGGTGCTAGCATGAACTTCAAAGAGCAAAGGGTAGTTCTCTTGAATGTGGATGATAAAGTGTACTACCCAATGAGGACTTCTTCCAATAAACTTTGTGGTACAATCACCATGAAGGATGATGAGTCTCAAGAAGAATAAATATTATATGTGGGTAGATGTGATATGGTTCAAGAAGCTCCACCCCCAAAGGTCTATGAAAAGGAAGAGAAGTCTCTTGAGAGAAAAGATTTGGGTTATGGTAATGACAAGGAAGCTTCGGAAGTTGACATGATCACTCGTTTGGAACCGATCCCTCCCACCACAATGGAGAAGGACGTTGAGGGTAGTAAGGGCGCAAAGAAGAAGACAAAAGCCAAGGCTACGATGCGAAACGGATCGAGTAAGCATCATGGGTTTAAATCCGAGCCGAGCCAACCTTCTATGATGACTCTCACTCCTTGGAAGCACAAGGATGGAGTGATTGAGTACAAGATCAAATGCAAAAGCCGATCCAAGCCCTTTGCCTCGGCCAAGGCAATCCTCACTCCCGAGCTCAAAGCAAAAGGAGAAGCCGGTCTTGAAGAGGTAATGAGCAAGGTGCTCAAGCTCGAGCTTAAAGATCCGCCTTGGAGTGCTCACACTAATCCCTCACCCGCCTAAAAGGGTAACCAACGTCAAACTTAGCGACGTAAAACAAAGTGCACTTGGGAGACATTCCCATGTTTATCCTTGTATATATTCTTTTGCTTTCTAGTTTTATTTTGTGTTTCTTGGGCGTTTTTGATCTTTTGGTTAAGTGGTTGCAAGGTCATTGATAGTAGAAAAGTGATGGCAAGGTAGCCAAGGGCGTTTGATGTTGGAAAGCTTATCAATTCGCCATGCTCTCCATTCACATAGTGGCACTCCTCCATGTAAGTATATCTTTCCCTTTTAAAGTCTTAGCATATTATATTTTGTTTTGGGTCTCTTCTTTGAATTTATTTCACACCGGGACGGTGTGATTTAAGTTTGGGGGAGAGACCGGTATTTGACCTCGTGTTTTATGCTCTTATCTTCTCTTTTTCACTTGAGTCTCATGCATATCATGCATTTTCAATAAATTTGAAAATTTTAGAACATTTAGGATTGCATATTCACTTGTAGGTGGTATCTCGTTTGCATTTTAGCTTGCATTTGCATAAGCATAGAGTAATGACAACCTTGAAAGTAGCTTAATTAGCAATTGATTCAACGCCCAAGTTATTAGTTGTTTGATGCATTGAAGTTGAATCTGAAATCAAGGATAAACCATTTGTTAGAGCACATGCATCATTGCCTTTCCTTGGTTGAAGCAAGTTTGACTTGAATCTAGCCTCATCTAAGTTATAACCATAACTTGACATGTAATTATTGTGCTTGTGCAAACTTAAATGGAATCGTGGATCACTTATACATATTTGGACATTCTTCTTCCTTTTCACCACTCTAGCTTGTCCAAATAGCCAAATCCCATCTTTGGATTGGTTTCCCCACCATGCCAATTACCTCATTTCTAGCCCCTAATCTTTTGTGTGTGTCTTGTGAGGTCTTTTTGGAAAACGTGTTAGGTTTAGGGCGACAAGGAAACACTCTTGTGTAGACTTAGTTCCAACATCAAGGAGCTAATCTAGAACTAGGTTAGATAGGTGGCGGTTCTTAAAGTTTGGGGTAAACGATCTATTTCCCTCTCGGAAGTTTCATATAATAACATATCCCCCTAAAGTTTGAGTCTAGTTCTATTTCCCCATCATTTAAAAGTTCGAATTCTATTTCCCCACAAAATCAAAATTCAAAATATATTTCCCCACTGATATCGGTTTCATCGGTTACTGTTCACAAACCAAACATAACCAATCAAACCAGATCCTAAACCGAACTAAAATCGATTTCAACCAAACCCAACCCAAAAAACCAACCCAAAAAACCAACCGTAAACGACCCGACCCAAAAGTCTCCTTCTTCACCCGATTTTTTTTTGTTGGAATTTTTTGTTGGTTTTATTTACTGGAAAATTGATCCGATGTTGGTTTCAAAAGTTTCATTCTTCAATTTCCTTTGAAAAATTGATCCGATGTAGAAAAAATTTATTGGTTTCAAAAGTCTCCTTCTTCAATCTTCGCTTCCGATACGACATAGGAATATCTCCGCCTCTTTATGCGGTTACTCCAGCGTTCCGGGGTCACTTCCCGATCCGATGTTGTTTTACTCTTCACTTCCCGATCTCCGCCTCTTAATGCGGTTGCTCCCACTCTCGAAGATTGTCGGCTTCAAGATTCGCTGAATTGATCGAGGAACTCGTCGGTGTTCACCGAAATTCGAATTCGTCGAATCAAATCGACTCGGTTTGGGGTTTCAATCTGTCCCGCTTCATGAAGAATTAATCGAAGAAGCGATAACGATCTCGAAGGAAAGCGGCGGAGAGAGAGAAAGGAGGCTGATGAAGAAGCGGAGATTGAGAGGGAACGGAGAGCTTGTAACGACGCCGCTTCGACTTCTCTCGCCGCCGTTCTCACCTGCCAAGCATGTGACTCAGTCTCCGATGCCGTCTCGGAGAGATTGTTGAAGAGGAAGAAGAATAAGAAGGCGGATTTACCGAAGTGAGAGTCTTGAGTTAGATTTTGATTGGATATGGATTGATAGGATTATTGTGTTTGATTTTAGAATCGAAGTGAATGAGAAGCATTTGGAGAAAAAAAAACCCAATGTATCGAAGAATCAGAGATGTCGAAGAAGAAAAGTTCGGTCAAGTGAGAGAGAGAAAAGAGATTAATGGAAAAGAGATTTGCAGATTTTTGTTGTATCGGTCATTATTTTACACAGGTTATGGGTCGGGTCGGGTCAGGTTTTAATCTGGGTCGGGTCAGGTTTTAATTTGGATTTTAATTGGGTTAATCTTGGTTTTTTTTTGTTTAGTTGTTTAACATTTAATTGGTATACAGTCAACCAAATCAAATCGTGGTTCGTGGGGAAATACGTTTCGAACTTTGATTTCGTGAGGAAATAGGTTTCAAACTTTAATTTCGTGGGGAAATAAGATTCGAACTTTGATTAAGTGGGTAAATAGAACTAGACTCAAACTTTAGGGAGATTTGTTATTATATGAAACTTCCGAGGGGGAAATAGATCGTTTTCCCTAAAGTTTGAGAATGGGAAAGTTTAGAAATATTTCGGGGAATGGCTTGATCTTTGATGATTATGGTGGAATGAAAGAAGGAAGGAAGGACGATGAAGAGGGGAGTACAAAATGAATGGTATGGTTGGTACAAGTGTGATTAACAACAAGCTCTAAATAACTAAGAAAAGTCTCAAGAGACAAAGAAGAAAAGAAAGCCAAAAAGGTCAAGCTACAAAGAAAAAAAGAGGCATGAACCAAAAAGAAGAAAAAGAAAAGAGCTAAGTGAAAACGAAAAGGAGCATCAACCATAACCAAGATAAAGAATCAAACCCCTAATGAGGAAGAATGCGAAAAAAGGAAAGCAAAGAAGAGCGTAAGGGTCTAAGAAGGCAAAATACCTTAGGATAAAAAGGGTAGCTTAGGATTGGGCAAAAACGGGTTAGATTGGGCTAAGGTTAGTGACACTTTAGGCATTCGAGGTAGACGAGAGTTTTTCCTTGCATGCATAGGTTGCCTTTTACCTTTAGCATTTTGTTATTTTGTTAAAGTTTGCTCGTTCATTAAGAGATCATTGTGTTTATTTACCCTTGCATATTGATGAGATCATCTTCATCTCATAACCAGTCCTTTAGCCAAGCGGTTTCATCTAAATTTTGCATAAGCACAATTCACGGATAAAACCAATAATCAATGTTAAGAGGCTAGAGAATAGGATGGTTTGTCTAGGTTGAGGTTAGGCTTTGTTGCATGTTGTGAAGGAAATGGCTAACTCCCTTTGAGTAGACAACTTTGGTGCATCCTAGAACTAGTAACTTGGACTTTGAGTGCGATTGTTTCTTATGCTTCTTATAGGTTCCAGCTCCACTTGGACTTTGATCTTGTTTGCTTGAGGACAAGCAAATGATTAAGTTTGGGGGAATTGATACTCATATATTGCATGTTTTATCATGCATTTCATTTAGAGTTTTGTGTAATTCGCATGCATGATCATGGTCTTGTCTTGCATTTAGGTCTCATTTAGAGTAATAGGTGTTTGCATTAGGTCTTAGTGAGTTTTGCATACATTTGGAGTGTTTCTAGGTGTCTTGGAGACAATTGATGATGTTTGGAGTTATGGAGCATAAGAGGAATGCAAAGCCCATCCGAGACGCCGGAAAGATATAGCTGGAAGAAGGCCCTCCATTATGAATCAGCCTCAACGGTCTTCATAGGAGTTTTAGAGGAGTGAGCCATCTGTCTACAGAAATTGGATTCAGGCCATTTGGACATTTGGTTGAGGAGTTATCGCGGATTTACTGAAGACATCTCTGCCTGGCCGAGGAGCTTTCTCTTGTCTCCCTAAAAACTCCTTAGCATTGACCCAGCTCTTCCCACTGGTCGATGTTGATGCTGGATGCAACATCATGGCCTTAGCATCGACCCAGATCCCCTTCACATCGACCAACAAATCGATGCTCAGCTTCAGGGCGTTTACATCGACCCAAAATCTTCCCACAAATCGATGCAGCCGAAGTGACTCAAAGATCATGCCAAATGAAGACCTTCCAGTACCCAGTTTAATCTGAAGTCTTCACCAAAGTTGTAGCCAAGTGCGTTATCTGACTCCAGGATGGTTTCGAGTCATTCGAATACGTGGTTCGTTAGATATGGCCACTTTACTGAGAGTATGTCCGTCTGAACGAAGCCACCCGACATGCCTGAAAGACCTGGCTGGACGAATGGTCTCCAATCGGATTTAGCCTCGGTGGCCTTCACAAAACTTGTAGCCATTTGTATTATCTGTCCACATGAGGTGGTTTGAGGCCATTCGGACATTTATCCCAGGAGATATAACGGTTTTAGCAAAGGTTCTACACAATACCAGATTTGACCCATTTCGATCGGGTCAATACCCGGTTTGTTCCGGGTTGACCCGGTCAACTCCTCATCTATTTAAAAACTCAAAAACCCTAATTTTCTATCTATCCTCTTTTTGGTCTAAAAACCATTTTCTCCTTAGAGAGAGTTCTTAGATTTTTGTAAGATAGATCTTCTATTTTTATGCAATCTAGTAGTTGTTTTCATTGAATCTCTCCTTCTTATCTTCTTTTCTTGTTGATTATCTAAGATCCATCCATGAATTCTTCTCTTATCAAAATCGATTTAGAGGTGTTCTTCATGGGTCTTGAGTAGTCATTTTAGGATCTTGAGATGGGTTAGATTTAGGGGATTCAAGGCATGATCTAAGGTGTTTAGGATTAGATTATCTATTATTCTTCTTTGTTTAATGTTCTTATTGCTAAATCTAGCTTGAGAGAGTGGATTTAGATCATATGCATTTCATGCACACCAAGTGTATGATGAAATGCCTTGATCAATTATTAAAAGGATTTATGTTCTTAGCCTATGAGAATAGTTGTCTAAGGCATATTTTTGGTTGATCTAGTTTATATTCTCAATGCATATTGATTGATAATTCACAAATGAGAGTTTGCTAATGAACTTGATAATTAACATAGTGATTAGTGCCTTGAAAGAGGACTAATCAAGATTAGAGATCATTAACCTAGGGATAGCTTGTTTGTGTGAATGAATGCCTTAGATCATGCTTTGGTTGCCTAATATCGATTACCCCATCTTAGGATTCGCTTTGCTTATTGCTTTTACATCTTGCTTAGTTTCTTATTACTAGTTTGAACTTGATACTTAATCAAAAACCCCTTTTATTAGCTTAACTCATTTAGTGCCTTGCATTCTTAGTGTTTAGGACTACTTCCCAATATTGGATTTGATAACATCTTACTACATCGGTTAGAGGGTATTGATACCTCATTGGATTGCCAAATCCTAGTATCAAAGCTCTGCGATTTGTGTTGATTTGGTTGACGTGTTGGTGGTACGAATGTTTCTACTGTATACAGGGCAGCTATTAGTATCATTAGAAGCAAGGTTATAGATAAGAATCTTAGCTTCCGATACCGACTTGGTCATGAAACTTCCATTGCTCGTGGTAACTAGGGATATCTTGTACTTGTGATCGATCACGTTGTAGAATATGTTCCAAAGATTTCCTTCGGAGAAACCATGATTGGGGCAGTCTCTAGTGTACTCCTTACAACGTTCCAACGCCTCATAGAAAGATTCGGTAGGTCCTTATTGAAAACCCGAGATCTTGCTTCTTATGGAGCTCGATCTTTGCTTGGTGTAGAATTGGTTCAAGAAAGCAGATTTGTACTCGTTCCAAGTATTTCATCCATCTAAGTGCCTTGTCATTCAAAGACAAGGTGAATAACTTGCACTTGAAATAATCAGCGGGAACTCCATTTGAGCGAGTTGTGCTACATATCTTCTCGAAGGTGTCAATGTGAGCGAGCGGATGCTCGGTTGGCAAGCCATGGAATTGATTTTGCTTCACCAATCCAATAATCTGTGACTTAATCTCAAAATCATGCCTTGGAGGATTAGGAGGACGAATTTTATTCCTATCCAATAAGAAAGCATCGGAAGAGTAGAAATCAACGATGGTTTGATGATTTTGGTGTTGAGCAGCCGGTGCTGGTCTTTGGTGTGCTGGTTTCTGAGCTTGTTGCACTCCTTAGGGAGGTAATAGCTGAAGTAGTTGTTGCAACGCAGGCTGGTCAAATGGGCGATGATCTTCCACTCGCGGTGGAGGTTGTCGGGCAACGCCAACGAGAGGATCGTTCGAGACACCATCTCGAGCTAGAAGGTCATTGTTTGGGTCACCAACGTTGGCGACAAGGGGAATAACACCGTGAGGTTACTGCAAGAGAGCAACATTGGCGTTAGCGAGGGCAGCGGCTTGCTCTTGAGCGAGTCGTACTTCTTCGGTAAGGAGGGGTCGGTTTTCTAGCTCGGCCATCCTTTGTTGTTGTTGTTTTTGTTTTATAAGTTGTCTCTCAAGTATATCTATTTCCAAATCAGGTTCGAATAGATTTTCAGAAGTAAAACTTCTAGTCATACACCTGAAACGCAAAAGAAAAACTCAAAAGAACAAATTAGAAGATCTTTAGAAAATTTATATGAAATATTAAAATGCAGAAAATAAACGTCTTAACTAGATTAAAGTTCAGATTTCGAAAGCGATATTATCTAAGTCCCCGGCAACGGCGCCAGAAAACTTGATGTGGGTAAAGTTTTCACCCAACTAATACTTAGCTGCAAGTGCAAATCAATCACAATTAGTATAGTACGGGATCGAATCCATAGGGAGTTAGAAATTGACGACGAAAACGTTAGAAAAATAATCAAGCTAAAACAAAAAAATGAGAGTGTGTCGATGGTGATTAACTAATAAAGTAAATAAGCAATAGAAATCAGAGATTAAATAAATGAAGAAAAGGTTAGGTTTTAGGGATATCTCATGGAAAATATGCAACGATAAGATAGATTATTCGATAGGGAATTAAGTAAAAACCGTATTGAACACAAAACAAGAATTTATAGTCTTTCCACTGTCGTGGCTCCGACCACTATGTTTTAAAAACCAATACACTCAGCTTTTGTTGGTTAGTGTAGAATGAAAACATGCTTTAAATCGACCAAGTAATGATATAGTTCACTAAATTCATTAACTCGACTTTTGGAAGGTTATGACGTTTATCTCATCAAATAATAGTTTCGGCAATATAAAAAGGTTTTGGAGAGTATGTTAACCTAAGATCAGATTACTAAATGTGTGGTAAAGTAATCATGCATTGAGAACAAATAAAGATGAAAAACCATATGAATATCCCTTTTAAACAATCATCATATCAATATCGAATTATGCACCCATTGATGCCCTTCAATCTAACAAACTAACTATTGATATGATCAAATTAATACCCTAAAAGTACTAAGAAGTAGTTGCAGTAAATTAGGGCTCGAACACAAGGACTCACAGTGTAGCGCCTGTGTTCCGGAAGAATTGGTTATTGTGGAGGAAAATAATTAATTCTGGTTGTTCCGGGCAGTATCGATCGATACTGGGCTGTATCGATCGATACCAGCCGGGTTTTTCTCGTGGTTGTCTTCTTCTCTTATCTTCTTTCGAGTATAAAAAGATATCCTTGGAGGATAAGACCAGGGCTGGTCGCGTGAAAGAGAGAAAGAGAGAGAGAGAAGGAGAGAAAGAGAGAGAGAGAAGGAGAGAAAGAGAGAGAAGCTTTGCGAAGCCTAGATCTTGCGAGATCGAGAGAGTTTGAGCTTGGGAGAAGCTTGAAAGAGAGGTTGGAAGAGCTTGGGTTCGACGTGAGCTTGTGAGAAGGGAGGGAGATCTTCTTGAGCTTGGTGAGGTCGTTTTAGAGCTCGATCCATCGTGTTTAAGGTGAGTTGGGACCAAAGGTTAGCATGTAAGCTTGTGTGGTACTTGTTAAGCTTGATTGATGCTTTCCGTGTGTGGTCATGGCGATTTCTGTGTTGAGATCTCGCGGAGGTTGTTGTGATTTGCAGGGAGTATCGACCGATACCAGTCCCTTGTGGATAGACTCGAGTTGTAGTGTATCGAGGTGATAGACTTGAGCCGTGTTGTGTCGATCGATACCAAGTGTTGTGTTTGGGTGTCGATCGATACCAGTTCCTTGTCGGGACTTGTGTGTTGTTGGGCATCGATCGATACCAGGGGAGTATCGATCGATACCGGTTGTTTATGAAAGTTTTAATTGTGGATAATTAATTCTTGTATGGATGTGGTTATTGTTATATTGTGCTTATTGGTAGCCTGTTGTTGGGATGATCAATCTCACTCAGCATTTGGTGAGCCAAATGTTGATGCATCACTTTTGTCGATGCAGGTAAAGATAAGGCGTGATCGTGGAATCAAGGCGGTGAAGAGGGGATGATTAGGACCCGGGGCTTGCTTTTGTTGTTTGGGTATCGATCGACACTAGGGGAGTATCGATCGATACCAGTTGTTGTTGTTGTTATAACTGTTAGCTTGTGTGAAGCTGTTGTGTTGTGTTGTGTAATAATTAATGTATTGTTAAATGATTGTTTAATTATATGCAAAAAAAAAAAAATGCGGTCCTTTCTCACAGAGACACACAATAGACTATATAGGTGAGAATTACGCTAAACGATCAATGGTATTGAAAACAAAATATAAATTTAAACGGTTGTAAATTCAATTGGAGAAGGATAGGTTCAGGATATTTCTAAGGAAATCAATGAATGCAGATAAACTAACTAACATGATTCAGATTTAGCGCGGTTCTTAAACTCAAATCACTAAGATATAATTAACCAACTTCAGTTGCGAAAACTATCTAAATCTAAATCCTAGGAATTCCAAATTCCTTTGCGAATCCTAAGGTCTAAATCAGGTTTGATTTGTTCACAAAACAACTAAACCAAATTCCTTTGCGAATAGTTATTTTGCTCACCCTAGGTTCTATCAGGTAATTAATTGCACTTCCGCACCTAATCAATTATCCTAAGATCTAAGTACTAGGTGATCAATCTAGAATTAGTTTTTCAAACAACCTATGGTGAAGAACTAATTCAGATAGTGAATCCTAATAACTAATCAATCAAGCATTTAGAGATAACCCTTATGAGAACCCTAAAACCTAACAAGAGATATACTCAGACATTGAAATTGAAGCAATAAACATGTTTGAATAAATCATCAAATAAAACAGAAAGAGTAACAAAAGGGTTCGAAATCTTCTCTCGGACGAACAGAGTTTCAGACTTGTCTCCCTTCAAAAACTCTCTCACAAAACCAAAGTATATTGAAACTTAGAACAAAAAGCACACAGCCAAAGTGGCTGTAAAATCCTATTAAATAACCTAAATCACGTTTTGGGGCTTCTTGTAAATAATAAAGACTTATGGGCAATTTTCCAATTCTTCAACTCTTCATTAAAGTCGCGGGTTGTGTCTGCTTCGATGTGTATCGACCGATACCAATGGGGTATAGATCGATAGTGATACTTCAAATCGGGTACTCAGATACACGAATGTCTGCTTTGCTCACAAATGCTCTAGAAAGCTCCAATATCTCCAATTATGCTCCAAACGTGCTAAAACCTGTAAAAGACTCTAAAACACTACAAAATAGTAGAAAGACTATATAAAATGGACTTATATCATGGCTTAAACAGGGTAAAAACCATGATATATCAACTCCCCCAGACTTAGCCTTTGCTTGCCCTCAAGCAAATAGATGACTAAACCAGAGAAAGAGGTTTGAAAACGTAGAGACTCACCTGTTCTTGAAACGCTGCAGTGACTCTTTTCCCAAGCACCCAAATGTCACCTAACCAACTTTTGATCTAACCACCATGTACTTCTCCGTAGACATTCGCAGTTTTCCAGACTACACACATTATTTCACAGCGTCGTTCAATCAAGCCATCCTCGCCAGTTTCATGGCTGTGATTAATACGAAGAACCTTCTAGATTCTTTCCCATACAATATCATGACAAGGAACCACCATTTTTCACACTTTCTGGTATTATTTCTCTCCCCCAGACTTATTTCTTATTATGTTCTTTCTTTTATTTATTTTTTAGCTTTGCATATACACATCAAGGTATGAGACGCGAGTATTGATGGTGTTAGCCACCGAATCCCCGGTTCTTCCCTCTCAACGTATCAAAGGCGTAGGCGAATAATGGCATCATAGGAAAATCCTAGCCTCGCTTCCAATCCTTTGTGTGATCATTCCACACCAAGTAGAATAATGGGATCGTTGGAAATTTTCCTAACCCTCTACTCAGAAGAAAATCATTTCAGCTTTTAATGCAGCTTTTAATACCATTATTTTAAAACACATGGGTTCCTTTGTCAGATACGAATGATGAATCAAGCTCTATGGATACTAACCACATTGATGAAGTGCAAAAATTTGGCTCAGGCTTTAAAGAACTTTGCTGGAAACATGAGTGTCTTCTGGTTAACTGGTCAGCCTTTGGATTTTTCATTAGTCGATCTAGAACTGATTCTGTAACAATGGTCACTTAGAAGCAAGGTCAAATCAATAGATTCAAGAAAAAGATCACAGTCTCCGACAAAGTTTTGACTCAATAAAACAACGAATGACTCAAAAACGACTGACTCTAAGAAAAACAAAAAACAAAGTCAGCGACTACCTCTCCCAGACTTAAACAACACTGTCCCCAATGTTATCTAGCCTAGAGTTGGTGAAAGAAAGCAAAAGAACCAAGTGGATTGTGAAAAATCAAGAAGTTACCGTGCTGGAACATCGAGTATCGACCGACACACAGCTTGGTATCGATCGATACCAGGCTTAAGTCGATATGATGAACCGTTCATTCGCGTAGGGTGTCGACCGATACCAACAGGGTATCGATCGACACTAAGGTGATTTCGTATTTGATCGTCTAAGGTCAGATGTAGCTCCATAAATGTGTCAAACGATCCAAGTGTTAAACGTAAGCAATGTTAGACCACTCAAACACAAGTTAGATGCAACAAAATATCATAGAAAGCATAAATCCACAGGTCCAAACACATAAAAGACACAAAAGTTCAAACGAAAATAAAAAGAAAAGGGAAAAGAAAAGAAAAACAAACGTGAAGATCATATAGAAAGAGGACTAATCCTCCTCAGTGGCGTCAGAGTCATCGCCAGCAGTGCCAGATGGTCCAACGTCATAAGGATTAACATGCTGAGACGGAGGAGCAGCGTCCGTGTCAGTCATGCAGCGGCAGCGAGAGATAGCGGTCCATATCGTCTGCAAACTCGTGACAACGTTTCACTGAAAAGGATCCATCTCCATCTCAGGTGGTGGAGGAAAAGAAAACGCAGCAGCAATAGGAGATGGCTCGTGTTGCGGTTGACTCCCAGCAGGGTCATCTACAGGTGGCTGTGCTCTAGTAGCGGGGCCTTGACGTCTAGTGACCGGTGCAGGCTCCATGTCATCATCAGAGGGTGCGAAAAGCAGCTGAGCAGGGTCACCGCCTATGTCGGTGAGATCAGTGCTGGGGAGCTGAACCAGAAAGTCCCCAACAGAAGTGGTAAAAACCTAACGCATGTGAGGCTTCAGCCAATGCAGGTGCTCCAAGTGCGCCTCATCCAAAAGCTCGCGGGAGGTCACGATCGAACAACTGGTGGTGCTGATTCCCAGGTGCAAGAAAATGGGAGTGAGAAGACTGCCCACCGTCTCTGTCTTCTTACGACCTGCAGTCCTAGAAGCCTTGCCACGTCCTGTGAAAGGCTTAACCTTCAGCGACTCTAAGTGATGTGCGAATACAGCACCCAGGTTAACCGCGAGATCCAACTCGGGCCACTCATATGCCTCATCAGAGATGAGATCTCCAATCCCAATAGACAAAACAATCAGCTCAGCAACTCTCATCTTGTTTGGCTCCATCTTACACAACAAAGTATTGCTCAGGATCCTCACGAGGCAGCGCAGGATGGGATGACGCACATCCATATGTGTAGTGGTCTTACTGTCATAGACCCCATGCCCAAAGTGAGACCAAAATGCCTCAACATCCATGAACTTACGAGGAAGCTCGCACTTCTAGAAGTCCCGGTGAAACCCATATATGTCGCAGAGCTCCTGAAAAGATATCCTATATCGCACACCGCGAATCAAGAATGTTAGAACACCCTGCTGTGCAGTCACTGGAGGTTCACCAGTGTAGTAGACGCGGACAGAAGCGAGGAACTGGCGAACCAAGTCAGGGTACAGATCATATTGCCGCGCAGGCATCGTCCCCAATCCGATCTTGCGGATCAATCCATCAAGCTCCCTGTCAAAACCCATATGACGCATAGTGTGCGTATCAATAAACCGAGTGGGGCGCACATCAACCTCCTGCCAAGCATTGTAGAAGATCGAATCGTAATCGTCCCACTCCTCGGAAATAGGCCTATGTGTGCAAGCCTTGCTCTCCGTAATCGCCTTATCCGACCCCTCGTAATCATCCCTCAAACGTATCCTAGCCTTCTCACTGATCTTAGGCCATGGAAAACGAACAGTCGCGTGAGGAGGCACGGGTGATGAAAGTGTAGGAGCCTCGGATGGTGCGTCGCGTAAGTTGGTGCCAAAAGCCACTGTGAAGTCGGTAGAGTTGGCGGTCTGAACCTTGTAACGATTCTGGGTGAGACAGGCTATAACCGATCCTGGCGTCCAAACCCCATTGTGTAAGAATTCGACTCGAGCACCCAACTGGTACTCTTTCCTTGGTGGGTAAGAGCTGGATGCGGTATCAGTGCGTGTTCTCTTTCGCGTAGACATCTGCATCATTAACAAACACGAAACATGGCATAAATCCAACATCTCTCTCAAAAACAGCAATCTCGGCCAAGTAAAACAGTCAGCATCGATCGATACAAATGGGGTATCGATCGATACTCGTACAAGTATCAAGCAGCACGCACAGAACACGAATCCGAAAACTCCAAAAGTGTAAACCAAGTGTAATCGAGTGTAAGGCAGGGTTCGACTAGGCCTAGAACATACTAATCAAGTTATAAACATTCAACAAAACAAGTTCCAAGAGCCTAAAAATCGAAAATCAAACCTTGGTTCACCGATTGAAAAGATGAAGATTCGTGATTCATACCTTGTAGATCGTGAGATTGAGTGAGAGAATGAGATAGAGCACGAAAATCCGAGCAGGATAGACACAAAAATCACTCAAATCCGTTGAGAAACGAAGATTTGTGATTTTGAGAGAGAGAGTTCGGTATTTGTATCGAGCGATGGAGGCGGTGGGAGAAGAAAGGAAAAACCGTAGGGTTTATAAGGGAACTTACATGCGCATGGAGTATCGATCGATACTAGTGGGTGTCGATCGATACTGAGTGTGTGGAATGATTGCCTCGCCACACAGAGGTCGGTCCAGAATGTGTATTTTTAATGACGGGTATCGACCGACACCAAGTGGTATCGATCGACACGGGACCTCCGAATCTGATTCACGTGACACAACGAAACACAAAACAAAAACTAGAAAAATAAAAGACTCATATGTACAGACTTACCAGTGGGTTGCCTACCACTCAACGCTTGTTTTACGTCACGAGCTTGACTTTACGGACGATCAGTCAAGAGAAGAATGAGCTCGTACTAAAACAAGCTCCACAACTTGACATCTCCAGGTTTAGAGTTCTGCGCAACATGTTCTCCACAACCTCTTGTCCTTTCTCCTTCAGCTTCGGAGTGAGAAGAATTCTAGCCTTAGAGAACGGCCTTGAGGCACCCTTGTATTTCACCTTATATTCGATCGAATCTTACACTTCTGAGGGATTAAGGTGACTTGTGTAGCACTCTCGACTCTTTTGTTCTTCACCTCCTTCTTTGCCTTAGTCTTTTTGGTGACCTTCTTGGCGATGATAGGAGGACTATCCAGAACTTTTATGACAGGCGTTCATCAATATGCTCTTCCAAAAGATCAACCAATAATGTTTCTCCTGCACCAACGGGGATGCAAGATATCTGTATTGGAGCTCTTCTAGAGGGGATGGCTTCGTAGGAGACATGTTCGTCAATGTACGAGAACGAGATACTCTTACTGGGCGTGTCCATAACTGCACCAGCCGTAGCCATGAACGGTCTTCCAAAAATCAAAGGTGTGCTAGACCTTGTATGCATCTCCACAACTTGAAAATCAGTAGGAACCAGACAGTCTCATACCTTAACAATCAAATCAGGGATCGTACCATATGGGACTGATGTGGAAGAGTTGCCAAATGTGAGAGGCAACTGAGTAGATCTTATGTCATCGATTTTCAGCTTCTCTGCAAGTGCTTTCGACATGACATTGACGCTAGACCCTGAATCAACCAGAGATTCCTTGAATTCAACTCCGGCGATAGAGCATGGAACTGAAAATTTCCCTGGGTCTTCCCTCTTAGTCAGCTTCTTCAGTGGAGGTGGTGTACTTCTGACCTTGATGAAGAGTTTCTTAATCTCTTCCTCAGTTTCTCTGCAATCTCGGAAGTGACTCAACACAGGCCGACACTCTAGAGCTTCTTCAAAAGTGTGTGTGAGTGGAATTCTTCGTACCATCTTCTCAAAGCCACACAGCTGCTTTGGAGAAATGGGATCTCCAAGGTGTTTAGCTGGTCAAGGATCTGGTTTCTTGGGCTTGTAGACACGTTCCTTAACCATCTCTAGCTCCTTCACGATTTCTGGTTCAGCCTCCGAGGGGTGTCGATCGATACAAGGTTGGTTTCGATCGACACAAGGCTCATGCGTCAGTTCGTCAGGTTGGTATCGATCGATATCAGCAGTGGTGTCGATCGATACTGACAAATCAGATTCGGAATCACCTTCGAGAGAGGTTTCGAAGCTTCCTGCGCTTCGTAAGGTGATTGCATTGACGTACTCTTTATGTGCCTGAGTCGCTTTTCCCTTGACAGCTATTGCAGTCTGAGCTACCTGCGTTTCCAACATCTTCTGATGAGTATCGAGAGCATCGATCCTTCCACTCAGATCCTTGTACACAGTATCTATCTTTCCGTTGAGATTCACTGTGAGCAGCTGCTGTCCTTGAATCAGCTGTTCAAACATAGCCTCGATCTTGCCATCTAGGAGCTTAGCAGGTATGGGCTGATAAGATGAGTTCCCGTAGTTCCTGGTATACCCACTGTTCTGAGATGATCTCTGACCAAACTGGTTCGAACCTCCTTGATGAGAGTTGTTGAAGTTTCGGTTGCTGTTGAATTGATTCCTCTGACCTTGAAAACCAGAACCACCAATGTAGTTAACATCCTCTACTTCATCCTCGTTGAACACCTCGACATCTTCAGCAAAGTGAACAGCCTTTTGCGTCTTGCCCATCAGAAGACTGTGCATAGAATCCAACTTAGCTTGAAAATCGGCAATCTATGAACCATCCATGTTACCAGCTAGCTTCTTCCTCTCATAATCAGCATTCTTGGTGCTATTGCTAGAGGTCAAGTTCTCAATCAGGACATAGGCTTCATCAGGATACCTGGTGTTGAAGTTTCCATTGCTCGAAGCATCCAAAGTCATCTGATACCTCCAATCAAGTCCTCTGAAAAAGAAACCCATCAGCTGAACATCAGAGTATCCGTGATGTGGACAATCTCTCTGATACGATTTGAATCTCGTCCAAGCGGCCTTGAACGCCTCAGTAGGTCCTTGAGAAAACTGGGAGATTTTGTTCCTCAGATCCTCAGATCTTGGATCATCATAGAAATTGGTCAGGAAAGCATTCTTAGTCTCCTCCAAAGTAGTCAGCGATCCAGGAGGTAACTGTTTCAGCCAGTAAGTTGCTTCCCCACCAAGAGAGTATGGGAAAAGCTTGCAGAAAAGGTAATCGTAGGACACTCCATTGCTTTTGATGCTAGTGACCAAATCCTCGAACCTCTCAATATGATCCATGGGATGTTCGCTGGAAAGACCATGAAAAGGGTGCTGTCCCACAAGAGTGTAGTATGCAGGATTCAGCTCAAAGTCATTCCTCGGAAAAGCAGGAGGACGGATCACAGATCGATTTGCGTAAAACTGATCAGGCCTGTTGCACTCACCAATCGTTCTACCACGATTAACCACAGCATTCCCAGCATTCACTGCGTTCGCGTTCCCAACGACATTCCCAGCGACAACAGGAGCAGGTGGAATGATGTTCCCCTCTCCATCCAGACGTTGTCCTTGCTCATTGGACAACCGACCCTCTTGGTCTCTGTAAGCACCAGCTGCATCTTGAACCAACTCCACTTGATTGTTGTTCATCTTTGCTGGCTTCTTTGCTCTTCTGTTTGTGCGTTCCAAAAGTGCTAGCTGCTCAAGTGATAGATCAACTAGCTGAGTGCTCTTGTTCTTTCTGGTTTCACGATTAGGCATACACTTGAAAACAAGAGTCAAAGACGTTAGTAACTCGGTAACACGATGAGTATCGACCGATACCAAGTGGTGTCGATCGATATCAACAAAAAGAAAACGACGAGTATCGACCGATACTAGATAGTATCGACCGATACCAACGAGCTTAGTCGAAATTCTCAGACTAAAATCTAATGGCGAATTGAGTCCCCGGCAACGGCGCCAAATTTGATATGCTCAAATTAATACCCTAAAAGTACTAAGCAGTAGTTGCAGTAAAGTAGGGGTCGAACACAAGGACTCACAGAGATACACAATAGACTATATAGGTGAGAATTACGCTAAACGATCAATGGTATTGAAAACAAAATGTAAATTTAAACGGTTGTAAATTCAATTGGAGAATGATAGGTTCAGAGTATTTTTCAGGAAATCAATGAATGAAGATAAACTAATTAACAGGATTCAGATTTAGCGCGGTTCTTGAACTCAAATCACTAAGATATAATTAACCAACTTCCGTTGTGAAAACTATCTAAATCTAAATCCTATGAATTCCAAATTCCTTTGCGAATCCTAAGGTCTAAATCAGCTTTTAAATCAGGTTTGATTTGTTCACAAAACAACTAAACCAAGCTCCTTTGCGAATAGTTATTTTGCTCACCCTAGGTTCTATCAGGTAATTAATTGCACTTTCGCGCCTAATCAATTATCCTAAGATCTATGTTCTAGGTGATCAATCTAGAATTAGCTTTGCAAACAACCTATGGTGAAGAACTAATTCAGATAGTGAATCCTAATAACTAATCAATCTAGCATTCAGAGATAACCCTTATGAGTACCCTAAACCTAACAAGAGATCTACTCAGGCATGGAAATTGAAGCAATAAACATGTTTGAATAAATCATCAAATAAAACAGAAAGAGTAACAAAAGGGTTCGAAATCTTATCTCGGACGAACAGAGTTTCAGACTTGTCTCCCTTTAAAAGCTCTCTCACAAAACCAAAGTATATTGAAACTTAGAACAAAAAGCACACAACCAAAGTGGCTGTAAAATCCTATTAAATAACCTAAATCACGTTTTGGGGCTTCTTGTAAATAATAAAGACTTCTCGGTAATTTTGCAATTCTTCAACTCTTCTTTAAAGTCGCGGGTTGTGTCTGCTTCGATGAGTATCGACCGATACCAATGGGGTATCGATCGATACTGATACATCAAATCGGGTACTCAGCTACACGAACGTCTTCTTTGCTCCAAAATGCTCCAGAAAGCTCCAATATCTCCAATTATGCTCCAAACGTGCTAAAACCTGTAAAAGACCCTAAAACACTACAAAATAGTAGAAAGACTCTATAAAACGGACTTATATCATGGCTTAAACAGGGTAAAAACCATGATATATCAACTACTCACTCATGATGAAAGAAACACAGCAAGTATGAATATATATATCATGATGATAATACTTGTATTAAAAGAGTAAGGATGAGAAAACTTCTCTATATCGAAGTACAAAGACGAAATCTTCACCTTGAAGCTCTTAGAATCCAAAATCAATGAAAAACTTGTTAAAATTATGAAAGAGGAGGCTAGTGACGTTTTGTGTTTATTCTAGGGTGGCTCTCTATTTTGTGAGGCTAAAAACAAGTATTTATAGCCCTAAGGTCGTCTTGGGTTTCATAAAACCGAAAAAGAAAGGTTTTGGTTCGCAAGGGGCGCAGCATCGGCCAAGGATCTGGGTCGAGGCTGGCAGTCGAGGTTGGCCCTGGTTTGAGGCACAATATTGGGCCAGGAGGAATCGGGCCGGAGGTTTCTCTACCTGGTCCGATGATGGACCTTATTTCTGCATTGGCCTCCTTTGCGAGCCAGACAAACATGTCTTCAGTATAATCAATGTAACTTCCTAACCACGTCTCCAAATGACTTGAAACAATTTCCAGATGAATGTTAATTCAAAATTCTATTGTTGCACCAAAATTCATCTCAATATATCAAAGGGGAAGACATCCAACGAAGGTGAAACTTCTGATGCATATGTGTTGTCCAATTGGACAAATCTGCCTTTCTTTAGCTTTAGGTGCTTGGCTAATATTTTGGGCTTGGAAACATGTCTTGGTTGTGAAAACTCCTTTTTGGCTCCATTTTTCATCATTTTTGATGATTTGACCTATATAGACTTTAAAACTACAAATACGAGAAAACTACCTCAAAAAACACACAACCGAGTAAAAATGCTTAGATAAAATACTAAAATCCGTAGTAAAAACAGTAAAATATAGAGTATATCAGCTCACAAGTCGTAACATATCCTGATAGTGCTTGCCACGGGAAATGTTTGAATTTTCCAGCCATACAAACTTTCCCAAGGTTTACTCCTGGTGTTAAGACCCGACCCGATCATTTTTCTTTAACCTAGCTTCAAAAAGGGCTTTGCGACAAGGATACCACGCCAACCATATGATGGAGAATTCACCCTCCGATCTTTTAGAGGACATGATCGACGATAATAATGTCCTTAGAGAACCCGCACAAGAAGAGACAAAGGAAGCTGAATAAGTCTCCATAACTTTTTAGCGAGCATGGCTATGTTGAAATCATGAAGATCTCGGAAGCCTATACCACCCATATCTCGGGGGATATATATCTTGTTCCATGCTACCTAGTGTAGACCTCTACTATTTTGCTTGGAACTCCATCAGAGATTCGATATGGCGCTCTGATGTTTGTCTTTAATGCCTTGCGGTAGCAGATAAACACAACATAACATATGTCGAAAGTGCTTGCGCCACATATTTTATTTGGACTTCTTTCATCTTTGATCAACATATTTTCTTAGGTAATCTCCACATATTTGCTTAGGTAATCTCAGGTACATCCCCATGCTGCCTTATGTTGTAATGCCAATGGCGTCTTTAATTTCTGGTCGTCTAATCTGATCCATCTTGTTCCTAAAGACTATGGAAGATTTAGAGGCGCTTAATTGTTGTCTTGAGACATTGCCATAAGTGTCTAAAATCTTCAGTAGCTCTGCACATTGCCTTACCTCCACTCTACAAAAGGTGAGATACGGGGGGNGGGGGGGGGGGCTCGCTCTTGCGATGCGCAGCCCCATGATGTGTTTCTTTTATTCCGCTCCATATAGGAGGGAGATTAAGACCTATGTACAAATGATGATTAGGACTGGTGATAGAGGATCTCCTTGTCGTAGGTCCCTCGAAGGTTTGATCTTGCCTCTTGGTTCACCGTTTAAGATAACTTGGTATGAGACAGAGGTAATGCAACACATCAGTAATTTGACCCATCTCTCCATAAAGCCAATCTTTAACATTATAGCTTCGATAAAGCTCCATTATACTCTATCGTATGCTTTGTTCATATCCGTTTTGATGGCCATGAAGTCATATTTGCAGCTAGGATTAGTACGAAGAGCATGAAAATTTTCTTACGATAGCAGAATATTATCTTTAATCAAACATATAAAAGCCTATTGGGTCTCTGAAATCAAGTTTGGGAGGGCTTTCTTGAGTCTCTTGCACAATTATGAAGAGCTAAGTACATGAATTATGAATATTTTTCTGATCAGGCTAGATTTTTTGTTCTTCCTGATGAATGTCAATGAAATCAGTGATATTTAAGAATCATTTGTATTGGAGGAATTGATCAATTGATTGATAAACTTATTAAGTAAAATATATATGTTTGTATAAATCGAACATAATAAGTTGATAAATCTTATGGTACATATAATTTAGATTTTTTTTGCTTAGGTTACTATGTTCTTAAAACTGGACTGTGACCAAATCGGACAAGCTTGTTTGTCGCATGTTAATGTTTTTTTACCAGTTTAAATTGGGTTTGATGTTATTTTTAAAATTGGTAGTATAATTCATTTAATGTACTTGTATTCAAATTATGACATCCAAATACATGATATAGGCTTTACAATTCAAACAATCAATCTTGAAAAAGAACACTCCAATAATCGGCATGGTGTGTTATTTTACTACAATATGATTCCGTTGGATCAATTGCACAAAAGCCACTTATTAGGAAAAAATGTTCACATATGCCACATTCTAATAATTCATTTAGTTTTGATTTTTGTTTAAATCCAAAAACATGGTAAATACCTTCATTATCCTCACACATCTATAATATTATCAACCCAACCATAATTCTACCCATTCAAATTGGATGACCCATGAATACCCACCCATTTATCAATTTATCTCATACAATAAAACCTAATTTGACGATTCAGTCAAAGTAAAAAAAACTTGTTTCCCGACGATTTCAAAAATAAACAGACTCTCAAAATTCTCGTTGCCAGCGATTTCCTCCGATATTTGTCCCTCTTCGCCGGCGATTATCTCCCTCTTCGCAATCCTCTTCCTCCTCTGTCGTGTCCTTTCCTCTTCCTCCTCCGTGTCCTTTCCTCTTCCGATTCCTCCGATATTTGTTTCCCGTTTCGTCCTCCGTGTCCTTTCCTCCTCCGTCGTGTTGTAATCTGAGTCCTGTAATCTGTGCGCTTCATCCTCCTCAGCCTCGATTCAAGTACGATCTCCGAAATTGGGTTTTCCAATTTTCTGCTTGGTTGGTTATGTATTGATTTTGAGCTAGGCAACGACCATAGAAGATCTCTGCTTGTCTAGATCAAGAAATATATTAGAGAAAACAATAGAATTGGATTTATTTAGTGCCAAATTATGGAGTGGAATCGCATGAATTTGGCAATATTGTTCTTCACGGGAAAAACTAGGATAATATTTTGTTATATATGAATCTGATGTTGGTTTGTGGTTTGGTAGGTCCTCCGAATTCGATTTGTTTTGTTTATTTCAAAGTAATAATTTCGAGGGATGCTGCTAGGATGGGTGTGAAGCTGGCCCTAAGGAGCATCGATGCTTTCCCAAGAGCAGACGATCACTTGCTGCAGAAGACGCAGTCTGGCGCAGTCGGTAATGGATCTCCTTTTCGCTATTATTCGTTATTTGAGTACCCCCTTTTGAATGCTTGGTGTGTGTGTGTTCGCTTATTAACATCTTAAATTTCTCGTTATTGCAGTATCAATTGTTGGACTCATTATAATGGCTACTTTGTTCTTGCACGAGCTGAGTTACTATCTTAACACGCTTACAATGCATCAAGTACGTATTTATGTTTCCTTTCACAATTATGTGTTGCGATCGGTGGGTTTAGTGAGTTGACATTCTAAACTTTGCTTCAATCTCTATGGATTCTTCTTTCAAATTGATGTTTGATTAATTTTTGTTCTTGGTAGAATTTCGGACAACTGGGACAACTAAGTAATATTTTGTTTGATTAATTTGTGTTTTTTTTGAAGAATTTCGGATAACTGGGACAACTAAATAATAATGTGTTTAATTAATTTGTGTTCTTGGTAGAATTTTGGACAACTAGGACAACTAAGTAATAATGTGTTTGATTAATTTGTGTGTTTGGTAGAATTTCGGACAACTGGAACAACTAAGTAATACTGTGTTTGATTAATTTATGTGTTTGATAGAATTTCAGACAACTGGAACAACTAAGTAATACTGTGTTTGAATTTCAGGAAACCGATAATGATACCCAACCAATGCAACCGTATACAGAGGAGACAAAAGACAAGAAAAAGATGGTAAAAAATACAAGAGGGAAAAAGGGGCAAAAATGCAAGAAGAAATAGAAGATTTAGAGTTTATGGTTACTGGAAGTCGTTTATAGTTTTTGGAAGTCGACCGTTAGAACTTATTGTAGTATGTTTTTGTTTAATTTGGTTACATATTGGAAATTATTATTTATAAAACTGGAAATTAAGTGTCGATTAAAGAGATGAAAATGTTAAGATTTCTTTATTCCTTTGATTTAAGGTACTTTGAAGTAAAAATAGATTTAGGTACAACTACGTACAATTGATACTAAATACAACTTGGTACAACTGGTATAACTATATAGTTTAAAATTATAATTAAAAAAACAAAAAAGAGAGACATGTGCGCCGCAAAAGGGGACATGTGCGCAGTCAAAGTAACATGTGCGCCGTCAATTTTGTACATAGTTGTCCCTACGTGTCCAATTGTACGAAGTTCCAAATAGTTGTACTTTTGCGAATTTAGAGTTTTTGTAGTTGAACCGTGATATAAATTATTACGTTGTAGTTGTCCACATGATTTCCGAGTTTTAATGGTCATTTAGGGGGTTTTCATAGTACAAGTTGTGCAAAATCATATATTTTGTTTCTTTTCCATCATAAGATGGTTAATATTATCAATGTGTTCCTTATAGTATAAGGTGTATTTGATGTGAAACAAGAATTATTCATGGACAAAATGATTATTTCATGTTATCCATATTTCATATTATGAAAATCTACTAAATGACCATTAAAACTCGAAAATCATGTGGACAACTACAATGTAATAATTTATATCACAGTTCAACTACAAAAACTCTAAATTCACAAAAGTACAACTATTTGGAACTTCGTACAACTGGACACGTAGGAACAACTGTGTATAACATGATTTTTTTATAATAATTAATTGTCATATTTTGGAATTTTTGGAAAAAAATTAGGGTTTGCAGAGATGCGATTTCATGTTTTTTTGTGTATAACACATGATTTTTATAATATTTCATTGCCATATTTTGGAATTTCCGTAAAATAGCTTTTATAATTTTTATTTCCCTCAATTTTTATAATCCAGACAAATACAAGCACACAAATACATACGTTTGTGTGGGTGTTCTTCATCGCATCCTGGAAATAGAATAAAATAAAACATACTTACGAATTACACAAGGTGTTCTTCATTGGCTGTCATATATCTCTTAGATGTATCATTTGTACCAGTTGTCTTATATCTCTTAATTGTACCAGTTGTCATATATCTCTTAATTGTACCATTTGTACCAGTTGTCCTATTTCTGGATCCAATCGATTCGGGGATTCTCCCGATTCTAATCTACCTAAGATTCAACACGATTCAACAACTACAATCGAGACATTACCAATGCAAATACCTAATCGTCGCATTAAACGTGATTACCAACCGTATGTGCATACTTAAACAAACAATTTCCATTTCAAATCCCTAAATTTATGGATTCCCCATATGAAGAATTCATTAATAGCGGAGGAGAAGAAACCGATTGCAAGAAGGACGATGCCGGAGGCAACGGCCGGCGAGATGGGTGGATCTGAGCTAAACTTCGGCGTCGGAAAAGAGATACTCGTCGGGAAAGTAGATGCTCGTCGGAAAGGAGATGTTATCTTTTTTTTTTTTTGTTCTTAGTTTTTTTTTTTTTTAATTAAATCAAAGTCAAAGATCATGAAGTCAATTATTCATTAAGGTTAAAATGGGTATTGCACAATATAAGTGGCAAGGTGATTAAAGTGTGGCATGGATGGTTATTTTTTACAAGAAGGTGGCAAATAAGATGAGGTCTCGATTCCGTTCCGTTTTCGCTTTGACGACATTTGCTTTAATATCTATTTGTCTCCTTATGTGGCATATTGGAAAGAAAACTCTTACTAGTTGCATTCCTCTAGTGAAGCTGGTTCGTTTGGGCTTTCATAGTCCTGATTTCTCAATTTTGGAGCTTTTCCTTTTCCCAAATATTTGACATGTTTTGAGAGATATTGTTACAAGGAGTATTATGTCGAAAGCTGTGTTGTTTAGAACATAAGTGAGAATGGTAATCGTCTCTCGTTCAACAATTGATGTTGTCGTTTTTGATCTCGGATCAGTCTTTGGGTCAACAGGAGATGGACCGGGTCAAGGCTAAAAGCAGTCGGCTTTGATTAATGTTTTCAGATACAAAGGTACTTGGGCCTTACAGGAGAAAATTGCCCCAAATCAGCTGATCTAATAAGTCAAGCCAAGTCAACATCGTCTTCTACTATCCGTGAAATAGAATTACAAAGAGTACGAGAGAGAAAGATTTAGTGCAAGAGAGAGAAGTCAGTTGCGGTTGAGCTTCAAGTCTTCTTCTTCAGCGATCGATGACGGCTCGATTCCGGTTGCTCAAGGCATGGTTTGCGGCGGCGATTGCTTGCAAAGTCACATGGATCTCTTTCGACGAAGAACGATCATCGACTTACCTCAGTGAGCTTGTTTTGCATATAGCTATGATCATAAACAAGTAGGTGAGATTACTTGTAATTCCTCTGGTCATAGTGGGAGCTAGACTAACTTAAACCGTTTACCAACAAGAGCTAGACTAGCTTCTTGGGGGCTTATCACCACTACGGATTGTTGTCTTTGTGCTAGAGAAGTGGAAACAAGAGATCAGCTCATGATCACTTGTGACTATAGCAATGAAATTTGGAGGATGGTCTTGTCTCGGCTGGGACGTACTCAACATATGTTCAGGTCGTGGTCTGAAATTCTATCTTGGACAAATCTTCACTCGACTTCAGCCCCGTCTACGCTTAGGAAGCTGGTCGTCCAAGAAACCGTGTTCCACCTCTGGAAGCAGAGAAACAATGTTCTTCATAACCTCTTTTCGATCCCTCCTCTCATCATCTTAGGGTATCGACCGAGAGATTCGAAACACCATATCCGCAAGAAGGCGGAAGCGTCGATTTGGAAACTTAATGCAGCTCTGGATTCGATAATCTGATCGCTCTTATTCTTCCCCAAATATTTGATTCCTTGTTTTTTATTTCTTTTTGCCGAGGAATCAAAACAGTAGGCTTAACTCTTGTAAATCCTATATTTCATTTTAATGATATTTACATTTTTAGCAAAAAAAAAAAAAAAAAAAAAAAAAAATAGTGGGAGCATGATGGTTTTATTCCATCTCGAGATGTACCTCACGAGAACTGGGTGAACAAATATGTGTGTTCTTATTCTGTTTTCTTATCCGCAAAGATAAAGTCAAAACACAAGAAGAAACTAAAGTTCGATCAAATACAGGGATAAAATATTAAGACAAACCAAATTGATTTCTTCACAAGTGGTATTAGAGCCAAGTTTAAGCGCAGGAGGGATTACGGTCTATTAATCAGGTGCGTTTGTGATCTATGTTGAGGATTCAAGAAGTTTCCTTGAGGTTATTTCATCTCGGGATAAGTAACTTGCGACTTCAAGATTACTATGGAGGCTATACATAAATTTGATATGGAGAAGTTTGACGGCAAAGGAGATTTTGGTATGTGGAAGTTCAAGATGTTGATGCAGCTTGAGATGCAAGACTTCATTGTAACATTCTTCAAAGAGGGGAAGAATGTGATCTCAGGCAGCTACAAGGATGGTGATGTTGTTGGGTTATAGCTCAGCTTCAGGTAGTAAAACCTATAAACCTAGGCGTATGTAAGTGCACAGTAGTGTGATGTAGTACTTAGGGTGTCGATCCACAGGGAATCCTTGCTTACCTGCAAAACCTTAGAACCAGAATAAGTAAGGAAGTCTAAGACGAAAAGAGGTTTTAGGGATAGGTTGTCACGATTTCTAGATGAATGAAAAGAAAGAAACGCGATTGAAAACAATAAGAACTAATGTTGGATCGACGGAAATATCTTCGGGGTATGTTCGATTCAAAACACAGTAACACATCCCTCTTATATCGATTCTAGCTAACTCCACAAACTCGAACATAGAATTGTATTTAACCTACTTGCGTTGAACTAAACACCTATGATTTAACAACTTAACTACTCAGCTTTCGTTGGTGGTCACGCAGAAAATCATGCAATAAAGTCAAGTTCATTAACGTTCACAATACTCTATAAGTATGATTTCATATCTTATAGCAAAATTGCTCCCATAGGCTAGTTCAAGAACTTAGATTCAGCACTTTCGTTGTTCTAATTTACCTAAGATCAATTTCTAGTTTGCGACGCAAGATCCATGCAGTAATAACAAACCCAAAAAGAAAGAGTTCTAGAATTCGGCTAAGTTTATTTCGTGTAATCCCTATTGAACATAATCGATTCCCTTCGATGGATCCCTTAAACTCAATGACTAACTAATAGAATATGAAGAAAGCAAAGACAAGATGAAAGAATGCAAACTAGATAAATCATAATAGAAAAGAGAGTTCAAGAGAAATCTCTTTCTCCATAATCGAAGAACGAAGAACAAAGAACAAAGAACAAATAACAAAAGAACATAGAAATCTAAGAATTTTTTTTATGGTGGCTCCCAAAAGGGGCTCACCGTGGTGACCTATGAGGCACAAGAATTAGGGTCTTTAAAACATGTATTTATAGGACTTATGCTCTTGTTTGGTCGTCTTTAGGATTTCCCCGAAGAATAGAGTTGAACAAGCTTGAAATGGACTTGAAACGGGCCTCTAGGGATGAAAAATAGTGCTAGCCGTGGGTGCAACTTTTCTGGCCGAGGTCGTGACTGCTGAAGCCGCGGCGAGGGCAGTTTTCTGCTTGGTTCTGCTTCAAGGAAGGATCATCTGTCTTCAGTGCATCAAAGATATCTGGAGATCTAACCGTTGGAATGTCTCTAAACCAATTCCATGTGAAAAGTTGGTTGTCTCCTCTTTTTGTGTCAAAAGTTGGGCTGGATCAGACGTTGAGAATATCTTCTTTGGTGGTTGAACTTCTGACGGTTTGACACTTGGCCGGAAATCTGTTTTTTCTCCAATTTTTATCGCTTTTACCTAAGTGATGTGAAAACAGTCTTGACACTACAAATATACGAAAACCATAATAAAAACATATAAATGTGAGTAAAACACTTTTTAAAGTACTCAAAAATTTATCAGGTTGTAATTAAGGACAAATAATGGTCTGAAATTTTGCAATGTACAGATGGACAAGGACTAAATAATCCGCAAGCACATGACTTGTACATATACTCCACAATAGAATGGAGTTTCAGAGATGATGAACATGACAATTGCTGACAAGATCAGATGTATCTTGGTTGATGTAGGTTTGGAAAAGAAAATTTGGGCATATTTAGGTTCTACGACAATGTATCTGATTAAGAGGACTCCTAATGCATCGTTAAAGTTGAAGATTCCGAAAGAAGTTTGGTCATGTGTGAAGGTGGAGTACAATCATTTGAGAAGATTCAGATATATTGCGTATGTTCATACAATCCATGACAAGATTAGTCCAAGGGCATGGAAGGGCATCTTCATAGGATATCCTCAGGGAACAATGAGCTACAAAGTGTGGCTTCCATAGGAAGGAAAGACTACAATAAGCAGAAATGCAATCTTTGATGAGGAAAGGTTGTACTACCATAAAGAACAGAAAGAAGATTCAAAGTTAGAAAAGACCAAGAAGGTAATTCTGAGTTCAAGAGAAATTCAGAGACCAACATGGATTGATACAAGAGAGGATTCATGATCTACATTGTCTACTGGTCAAGGTGGAACATGTTTAGAAGAGACAAATACTTCAGGTACTGAAACAGCTACTGAATCAGAGAATGGAAGTGAATCAGACAATGAATAGGAAGGTGCAGAAGAAGACGTAAACCTTGATGGTTATATGCTTGCTAGGGATATGCCAATAAGGAATATCAAACCACCACCCATGTACGAGAGTGGAGATTATGTGGCATATGCTCTTGCAAGTGCAGAAGACATATAACTAGATGAACCAAGAATAGTTTCAGAAGCCAAGGAAAGCAGAGATTGGGACAGATGGAATCAGGCTATGGTAGAAGAAAAGCAATCATTGGACAAAAACCATACACATGATATATTGTTGACATACCTCTAAGGAAGAAAATTGTTGGAAGCAAATGGANAGAGGGACTCAAGGCTGCTTGGATTCGTTTCAAGTCATATCAGAGGGATTGTCCGCACCATGGGTTCAATCAAGTTCAGCTGCTGGGAACATTCTACAGAGGGATCGACTGGAGATACCAGATGGCTCTGGATACTGCGAGTAATGGGAATTTCAACACAATGAAGTGTTTTCACATGTGGTAAAGCAAGTTTCAATTCAGATTATGTTGTTAGTAGTAGTTAACTTGAACATGGAGTTGGAGCAGTTAGATGTGAAAACAACTTTTCTTTACGGGACATTAGATGAGACTATCTATATGGAGTAGCCATAAGGTTTCATTGAAAAGGGACAAGAAAACAAAGTTTGTCTACTTAAGAAGTCTATGTATGGACTGAAACAGTCGTCAAAACAGTGGTAACCAAAGGTTCAATGACTTTATTAAGTCACATGGGTTAAGAAGGTGTGTCAAGGATCTTTGTGTCTATCACAAAGGGTCAAGTATCGATGATGGGATCTATTTGCTGCTTTATGTTGATGACATTTTTATAGCAACCAAAGACATGAAGAAGATAAAGACTTTAAGGGAAATTTTGAAGTGTGAGTTTGAAATGAAGGATCTTGGGCCAGCTAACATGATTATGGGAATGGATATCTGATATAACCCGGTTTTTCATCTTTTTAAACATCATTTCAAGATTTTTGCATGTGTTTTAACTCAGTTTCTAATGGTTTTCAAGTTATTTTTAGTGTTTTGGATTTTCAAAAGTATTTTCAGGTAATTAGGGCCAAAGAAGCACAAAGTGGAGCAAAAGTCATGTTTTTAGACATATTCAAATCGGCAGAAGTTAGACATTAAATGGAGATCCTCTCACCATCTGATCAAGCTCAATTTTGGACAAAAGACATAAGGAATATCCACCTTTCACCTCCAAGTGATTGAGGACGATCCAACGGTTCAACCTCAAGAGCCATGAAGAGCAATGAAGTCTTGTCAAGCAGAAGAAGAAGAAGCAAGGTGAAAGTACTCATGGCCAAGCCCAAAAGGCTCATGCCCACGGCAAAAGACACTTTCGCCACAACCATAATCATTTGCTCACGGCCAGCTCAACTTCGTACAAGATGCAAGCCCAACTTCTAGCCCACTTCAAATCCGTCATTTGTTTTGCCCAAAGACGAACACTAAACGTCTCCAAAGACCATAGGACCATATAAATACATCATCCACGCCTCTTAGGGCAGAGACCACAAATTATTATCATACTCACATAGCAATATCCGCTTTTCATTTTAGTTCTTTGTTCTTCGGGAACATATCTCAATTTTGTACTTCATTTCATAGACAAGATTTCAAAACCCTCTTATCTCTTTTTCTCTACTGTTTTCGCAATTTATTATTAATATAATGATGATTTGCGATTCCATGTCTAAGTAGTTTACTTGTTTGATTTTAAAGGTTTTCCAAGGGGTTTAATCATGGATCTATCTTATTAAGTTGTTAGAGTTAGGATAATTTATTAGGTTCTTCGTTCTATTCGTGTTCATTATAATGCATGTTGCTTGATTGATCACCTAGCGGCTGATCTAAGGAAGATAAAACCACTAACGTGTTGAATGTATTAACCTGAATTAGAGTATGTGAGCAATTGTGTTGTAAGATATGGGAGTATACTTATAGGGCGTTGTGAGCGTATATAAACTCGATTCTATTGTTGATCTATCTGCGTGGTTATCAACGGAAGCTGAGTACTCAAGTTGTTTAGGTTTAGGTGTTTATTGCTACATAAGTAGGATATATACAATTTCGTGTCTCAGTTCTAGAACCAGTCAATAGAAATCCTAACTAATAGCTTGTTTTATCCGATCCATGAACCCCAGACAATTCCCTCCTGGCCATCGTTTTTAATCCTTGAATTTACATCGTTTATTTTTTTATTTCATTTACTTATTTGAGCTAGCTACAAAACGTGACACAACCTCTTGAAATTGATAAGTCAATGGTACCACCAGTGAACTCACAGTTTAATCTCATGACTTTAATAGATGAGGAGTTGATTACAAAATCGAGATTAATGGATATGGTTCCTTATACTAGTGTTGTAGGAAGCCTTATGTATGCCATGATTGGCTCAAGGCCGGATTTGGATTTTGCAGTTTGCCTAGTCAGCAGGTTCATGTCAAGCCGGGAATGGATCATTGGACAGCTGTTAGATGAATTTTTAGATACTTACATGGAGCTACTGATGTGTGTCTTACATTTACCAAGGCTGAAATTTTTGAAATAGAAGGATTTAGTGACTCGAGCTATGCTATGGATCTAGACAAAAGGAGATCATTAACATGTTACGTGTTAGGTGGGTGGGAACACGGTTAGCGGGGGAGCCTCACTTTAACATGTGGTAGCATTATCTACCACAGAGGCTAAGTACATGGCATTGTTAGAAGCTACAAAGGAAGGGTTATGATTGAGAGAATTCTGCAATGATTTGGGTTTCAGTTTTGAGTTTTTAAAGTTAAATTGAGACTCTCAGAGTGCAATTTGCTTAGATAAAAATACGGTTCATCACGACAATGAATTATCTCACAGAGGATAAACAGAGAAGCGGTGTCAGTTTCTCATTCAAGGAAATCAACAAAAAGGTTAAAGAAGCAAATCTGGTTAAAGAGAAAGCTTAAAGTCGATGAGTTTCAGTGCTTAGAGTTCTTACTTAGCACATACATGGAGCACATCAAATCCATTCATCTCTTCAGGAGGTGTTTCAGGAAATAGAGAAGAGAGGTCAAAAAGGAATCAATCGGATTCAAGAGGAGATAGGTAGACTCGAAAGAGCTTTGGTGAAGAAGAGTCATAACATTTCACTTACTTGGATCGGAGCTGAAGTTTATCAGGCTGGTGGAGGTGGAAGCGTGAGCGAAGGGGAGAGTGGTGACACTGAGTTTGATATCAGGATTGACTCAAGTGGGTCTCGCAACGGTGTAGTTGGCAGAGACAATGATGTTTCAATAGTTGAGAGGTGGTTGGGGCTAGGGTTCGTGTTTTAGACAAAACAACGACAAATGAGGAGAGTTGTAAGAGTATCATTATTGGGGTTTCTTAACAGGGTATCTTAGGTAAAATTTAGATTAAATTAAATAAAAAAAGGGAATTAAGTAAGAACCGTTTCTTATTTTATATTCTTAAGAACCGTTTCTTAACTGATACGTGTCATATTTTTATTTGTAGGAGGTGTTGAGAAGGAAAACCTATCGCCGGTGATGAGAAAGACAAGCTCAGGCCGATCAAAACCACCGGTTTACCAATAACGGGGGGAATCGAGAGGAGTCGATCTAACGGCGGAGGAGCCCCACGACATCACCGAACAACCGGAAGAGTGTCTCCTGCGGTGAACCCGCCATCTCCGAGACTCTCGACATGCGGTTGCTGCTCTGAGTTTGGGAAGAAACCGCCGCCCGCCGGGGAAGAAGAATAATCCGAGGAAGAGGCCACAGAAGCGCAGATCGAAGTAGGCGCAAGATATAATGGAAGAGAAAATAGTATATTGTCTTTGATCCTCTCTTTTTTTTTTTCCTTCTGTGTGCTCCATTTCTTCCGTCGACTTTCTCCTACTCTACCGGCGCTGGCTATATCGAGCACCGCCTCTCCAAGTTCGATACTCTCGCCGGCATTGCTATCAAGTATGGTGTTGAAGTATACTTTCTGTGTTTTTTGCTGTAAATTGATGACGAGATTAAAGCTTGCCATGATTGTAAATGCTTTTGCTCTGACTATTACGTTTCCACCAGAAATTTTGATTTGACTTCAAAAGTTAGAAACAATTCATCTCGTGACCCTCACTTTATGTTTTTGGTGCTGGATTACTTCTAATTTCCTTTTATCCTGAAAATTGCTTTTTTCAGGTTGCAGATATCACAAAGCTGAATGGCCTTGTAACTCATCTTCAGATGTTTGCTCTCAAGTCTCTCCGGATACCATTACCTGGGAGACATCCTCCTTCTCCATGCTTATCTAACGCCTCCTTCAATCATGGGTACTTTTAGCCTCTTGATCCTCTCTTTTACGTCTTTTTTTCTATGCTAATTACAAGGAACAACCTCATAGAAAGTGGTTATTGTAAAACCAAGGACATGCTAACTAAGATTTGTTTCCGTTCGATACTGCTTAAGGAAGATGATAGCAAACCAAAAAAATTGTTGGGTCTGAATCAGAACACGTTCTATGGTCTCGGCAAAAGGGTCTTATATGATTTGAATTGTTATAAACCCTATATAGTTTAATGTTAGAGAGAAATCGAGTTGTTTTACTGGATTTCCCGATTTGTGAGATATTGATATAAGCCTCGGTGGTGAGAACTTATATGGGATAGTGATGAAACTAAAGACAGGCGGTCGCCCTCTTCTTTAGCCGGTTTGATGGTCGATGGTGGAATGGACTTGACACGTTGGCGATCGCTTCTCTCGTGTGGAGTCTAAGGAGTGAGATGCTGGTGGAGTGAATACACGACACAGAGAGGATGGTGAGATCTCTGATACGGTGCACGGACTTGGTCTTGATCGAATCACACGAGCAAGAACAAGAACAAGGAGAGAATTCGCTTCTCAAGAACACTTAGAAGAAAGTGCGGCTCTTTATTGATCTAGGGTAAAAGTTGTCATACAAAGCTGCGTGTGGGACTTTATTAATAGTCCGTCAGCTTGAACCTTCTAGGGTTCGACTCAAAAACGACAAGAAAGACTCAAAACAACAGGACGTTTGAAACAAAACAACACGAAGCAAAAATAATCTAAAACAAAAGCTCATCGTTTCATTAAAGCAAGAAAAGGAAAGTTTGGCCGCGCGATCTAAACTAAAGACTTAAGTTGATTTTGATGCTGCTCTTAGTCGTTGTTGGTGCTTGGAACACCTGCAAGAACAGTATATAATGTAAACAGCTTACATTGATGTGAAGAGGTCCAATGCGGTGCATGAGGCGCTTTTGAAGGTGACTTTGGTTCTGGTGCGTCCTGGACGTGTAGCAGCTTGGTGAAGTCTTCCAGAAGGTCTTCTTGAACAGAGAAGCCATCATCTTCAAGTTCTTGCAATCCCTCAGCTTCAATCTCTTCTTCAGCTCCTTTTTGGTTCTCCTCGGCTAAATGGGTTGTGAGTGAAGCAACTGACTGTTCTGCATCTCTAAGAGGGAAACTACGTGTCCTGTTAGTCCTAACAGATGTAACTGGACGAGAGAACTTACCTCCTTTAGTGATGATTGGATAGTTTGGACTATCATGTAGAGTTGGATCCTTTCTCTCTGCTAAAACTACCTTCGCATAAGGTTTCTCGGCTAGAACTGGTTCCGTGGTCCTAGGGCAAAAATCACCTGTCCTGTTAGTCTTAAAATGACCACTTTGACGAAGAAACTTACCCCCCTCAGTGATGATCGGATCGTTTGGATCATCGTTTGGAGTTGGTTCTTTTGCCTCGGCTAAAACTGTTTCGGCTAAAACTGCTGCGGGTTGGTTTTGATCGGCTAACTTTTCGTTGGGGAAAATCGTCTCGGCTAAAACTGATTTTCCCATAGCACGTGATCTCTCGGCTAAAACTGATCCGGTACATGATCTCTCGGCTAAAACTGATTTTGTCTCGGCTACTTCTTGAAATGGATCGTCTGGTCTTAGTGAGTTGATGAAGGCTTGTATGGCTGTCCCAAACCTCCTTTTGAGCTGTTTGGCCTTGGAACGTGTCATGGGACCTTCTTGGGCGATTGGCATCTCCTTTGGATCGGCTTTTGAGTCGATGTCCTCATCATTCCCTCCCTCTTCAAGAGGTTTTGACCTCAAAACTTGATCTCCTGCGTCATAGACAGATAAATCAGCAACATTAAAGGTGTGTGAAATGTTAAACTCACCTGGTAGCTCTAGCTTGTAGGCATTGTCATTGACTTTGGCTAGAACTTTGAATGGACCGTCGCCTCTTGGCGCGAGCTTGGACGCACGCTTGTCCGGGAATCTTTCCTTTCTCATATGTAGCCAGACCCAATCTCCTGGTTCAAAGGTGAGTTCCTTTCTGCCTTTGTCATGGCTTCTCTTGTATCCCTCGGTCTTCTTTTCGATATTGGCCTTAGCTTTCTCATGCAACTTCTTGATGAGCTCAGCGCGTCTAAGACCGTCTTGATTGACCTGTTCTACTTGTGGAATTGGCACTAGATCTACTGGAGATAGAGGGTTAATCCCATAGACAATTTCAAATGGAGATAGCTTAGTGGCCGAATGAACAGCCCTATTATAAGCAAATTCTATGAATGGGATGCAATCGAGCCATGTTTTCATGTTGTTACCAAGAGTAGCTCTAAGCAAAGTGCCAAGTGTACGGTTTACCACTTCCGTTTGGCCATCTGTTTGGGGATGACATGTAGTGGAGAAGAGTAGCTTGGTCCCTAGCTTCCTCCACAAGGTTCTCCAAAAGTGACTTAAAAACTTGGTGTCACGATCGGACACTATTTTCCTTGGGATCCCATGTAAGCGCACCACCTCCTTGAAGAACAAATTAGCAATTTGTGTTGCATCATTTGTCTTCTCACACGGGATGAAGTGTGTCATCTTAGAGAACCGGTCCACAACAACAAAGATGGAATCTTTGTGTCGTATCTTGGGAAGTCCTAAAACAAAGTCCATAGAGATATCTACCCATGGGGCGTTAGGAATAGGTAAAGGGAGATAAGGACCATGAAGATGCGACCTGGATTTAGCCTTGTGGCATTGGACGCATCTAGAACAATGTCTCTCCACATCTTTCTTGAGGTGCGGCCAATAGAAATGATCTTTCACCATGGCTAAGGTCTTATCTACACCGAAGTGTCCCATCAATCCTACTCCGTGTGCTTCACTAAGCACTAGCTCCCTCATTGATCCCTGTGGAATACACAAACGTTTATCTTTGAAAAGAAAACCATTTTGGAGATAGAATGAACCGTATATTCCTTTGCCGTGGTTTTTGTAGCACTCTCCAAGTTCAGGATCATCTTGGTAAAGGTCTTTGATGTGCTCGAATCCTAGCACTTTGGCCTCCATTGTTGTTATGAGAGCATGCCTCCTTGACAAGGCATCGGCTACTACATTTTCTTTCCCCTTCTTGTACTTGATGACGTAGGGAAACGTCTCCACAAACTCGAGCCACTTGGCATGTCTCCTTTTGAGGGATGTTTGACCTCTCAAATGCTTAAGAGTCTCATGATCCGTATGAATGATGAACTCCTTAGATAGCAAGTAATGTTGCCAAGTTTCTAAAGCTCGGACAAGAGCATAGAGCTCTTTATCATAAGTTGGATAGTTAAGTGTGGCTCCACTTAATTTTTCACTAAAGAAAGCTACTGGCCTCTTCCTTTGATGTAGCACAGCTCCAATTCCTAGGCCGGATGCATCACATTCGACTTCAAACATCTCATCGAAATCGGGCAAAGCAAGAACCGGTGCTTGCGTGAGTCTAGCTTTAAGATCGTTGAATGCAGCTTCTTGAGCTGTCCCCCATGAGAATGGCACATTCTTCTTGATCACAGCTGTGAGTGGAGCAGCAACAGTACTGAAATCCCTCACAAACCGTCGATAGAAGCTTGCCAAGCCGTGAAAGCTCCTAACATGCCCTATAGACGTTGGTGTGGGCCAATCTCTTATGGCCTTGATCTTCTCCTCGTCTACTTGTAGTCCCTGTTCACTTACTACAAAACCTAAGAACACAAGTTGATTAGTACAAAATGTGCACTTCTTAAGGTTAGCATAAAGGCCTTCCTTGCGAAGTGATTTAAGCACTAGTTCTAGGTGTTTAAGATGATCTTGTAGGTTCTTACTATATATAAGTATGTCATCAAAATAAACAACCACAAATTTACTTATATAGGAACGAAGAACCTGGTTCATTAGACGCATGAAGGTGCTTGGCGCATTAGTCAAGCCAAAAGGCATGACTAGCCACTCATATAACCCTTGCTTGGTCTTAAAGGCTGTTTTCCACTCATCTCCTTCTCGCATTCTGACTTGGTGGTATCCACTCTTCAAATCTACCTTTGAGAAGATAGTAGAGCCACTTAGTTCATCTAGCATATCGTCTAAGCGCGGGATAGGGTACCGGTATTTGATGGTGATGTTGTTGATAGCTCGGCAATCCACACACATCCTCCAAGTGCCATCTTTCTTTGGCACTAACAGTACGGGCACTGCGCATGGGCTGAGACTTTCTCTTATGTATCCTTTGTCTAGTAGATCCCTGACTTGTTTTTCTAGTTCTTTAGTCTCTTCGGGATTCATCCGGTATGCGGCTTTGTTGGGCAGGGCAGAGCCTGGAACAAGATCTATTTGGTGTTCTATTCCTCGTAGAGGAGGTAGGCCTGGTGGGTTCTCTTCAGGAAATAGATCTCTAAATTTGCTTAACAAAGCATCTACTTCCGGTGGCAATGCTAGCTCTTTGTTTTCTGTACTTAGACACTCTTTAAAAAGCATTAGTAATATAGTGCCCTCGGCACTCATAGCACGGTTTAAACCACCAGTATTGATGTATAGATTAGAAACACTTACCTTGGTCTCCTTGCTCATTCTAGCTTGGAGCTCGTGTACTTCCGTAGGGCTTAGAGGGGCCAAGTTGTGCTTACGCTCCTTGTGAACGAATGAGTAGTAATTTGTCCGGCCATTGTGAATAGTTGCTCGGTCAAATTGCCACGGTCTCCCCAGTAGGAGATGACCAGCTTGCATAGGGACTACGTCACAAAGCACTCGGTCTTGGTATTTGCCTACGCTAAAGGGAACACTCACTTGTTCTGTCACTTTGAGCTCCGTGGTGTCATTGAGCCATTGTAGTTTGTAGGGTCTAGGGTGCTTAGTCTTCTCCAAGCCTAACCTGTCTACCATAAACTTGCTAGCCACATTAGCACAAGATCCTCCATCTATTACAAGATTACATACCTTGTTGTTAATGGTGCATCGCGTGTGGAACAAGTTTTCTCTTTGAACTTTCTCTTCGGGTTGAATCAGCACGCTAAGTACTCTCCTAGTTACTAGTAGATCACCAGTGTCTGGATACTCAATGTCATCACCAGCTTCATCTACTTCTTCTTCCATCTCATCTTGAGATTCATACCCTCCACTTGCCGTAATAATCATGACCCTTTGGTTTGGACAGTCTCTAGCATAGTGTCCTCTCCCCTGACATTTAAAACATGTAATATCACGGGTTCTAGCTTGACTAGTGTTAGAGAACTTACCTTGTTCTGGCCCTTAGAGAAGTCATTGGCTTTGCTTTTGAATCGAGAATCGATCTCAACAGCTTTGCCTTTGTCTATTGGCTTGCTGCCACTTGCTTGCCAAGGCTGATTACTCCTGGTTCGGTTGGAGAGTGAAGTCTTCCTCTTGATTTGTTGCTCCACTTGTACAGATAGGTGTAGTAGCTCATGAAGTCCACTATACCTAGCTCTCTCCACCTTTCTGGCTATACGCTCTTGAAGTCCATCAATGAATTGAGCCATCAAAGCTTCTTCAGATTCTTCTAACTCTAATGAGTTCATCAGCTTCCCAAATTCTTCAAAATATTCCTCTACTGTCCGGCTGCCTTGTGCTAGCTTCCTGAAACGTTTTTGTAGGTCACGGTGGTAATGATCAGGCACATACCTTAGTCTTAGGAGATACTTCATGTCATGCCACGTTTGGATCGGTCCAAAGAGTTGCCTTCTTCTTTCGGCAACAGTTCTGTCCCACCATGCAAGTGCATTCTCGGTGAGTTGTGCAGCTGCCAAGGCTATCTTCTTGTTCTCTCCGTAGCCATAGCACTCATATATGTATTCCATACGCCTCTCCCAATCCAAGTACACTTCTGGATTTGATTTTCCAGCGAAGGTAGGTGGTGACAATTTCATGTCATGATTGGGTTCACGCTCTCTTGGGCGAGGGCCTCTAATGGGATCACGTCTCCGTTGGTTCTGATGACGTAGGGGGTCAGGGGGCAAATCGTCCTCCATCTCCGGCATGCTGTCATCATCATCATCCATCGCATCTTGTTGGTTGTTCATAGGAGCATTCCTCCTTGCTTGTTGTTGAGCTCCTTCGGCTGCCCTTGGTTGTGGCTGCTCGAGCTGACCTAATCTTTGGCCAAATCCTCTCAGCTCCTCCCTCATGGCAGTAAGCATCTGCATGATAGCATCTTGGGGATTGTTGTTGGCTTCTTCTCCCATGGTCGTTAGTTGGTTGCTTCAAAATTTCACTCAAAAACAACAACTCGTCAAATACCGAATGGGATCAAAAATAATTTGCAACCGGGTCTCAAAGAATTTCTATGACTCAAATAAAATTACTAGGTGGTCTAGGATGTAACTAGCAATCACAAAAGAGTTCAAGAAAATTTCTAAAACTTTTTGGGAATTATTCTCGAACTCTAACAAAATTATAAGACAAATTTCCTTTTTTTTTTTTTTTTGACTTTGCGTAAACAAGAAATAAGGAAACAACTATGAACTAGACTACTTAAAAAAATTTTTGCTTTTCTTTAATCTAACAAGAAACCACGAACAAGAGCTAATAAACCCTAACTATTTTTTTTTTTGTATTTTCTTAAACTACACGAACTAACGACCTAGAAATAAGAACTATGAAAACAACTTGAAACAATGGGATAGAAAACCAAAGGTAGAACCTTTGGCTCTGATACCAGATGATATAAGCCTCGGTGGTGAGAACTTATATGGGATAGTGATGAAACTAAAGACAGGCGGTCGCCCTCTTCTTTAGCCGGTTTGATGGTCGATGGTGGAATGGACTTGACACGTTGGCGATCGCTTCTCTCGTGTGGAGTCTAAGGAGTGAGATGCTGGTGGAGTGAATACACGACACAGAGAGGATGGTGAGATCTCTGATACGGTGCACGGACTTAGTCTTGATCGAATCACACGAGCAAGAACAAGAACAAGAACAAGGAGAGAATTCGCTTCTCAAGAACACTTAGAAGAAAGTGCGGCTCTTTATTGATCTAGGGTAAAAGTTGTCATACAAAGCTGCGTGTGGGACTTTATTAATAGTCCGTCAGCTTGAACCTTCTAGGGTTCGACTCAAAAACGACAAGAAAGACTCAAAACAACAGGACGTTTGAAACAAAACAACACGAAGCAAAAATAATCTAAAACAAAAGCTCATCGTTTCATTAAAGCAAGAAAAGGAAAGTTTGGCCGCGCGATCTAAACTAAAGACTTAAGTTGATTTTGATGCTGCTCTTAGTCGTTGTTGGTGCTTGGAACATCTGCAAGAACAGTATATAATGTAAACAGCTTACATTGATGTGAAGAGGTCCAATGCGGTGCATGAGGCGCTTTTGAAGGTGACTTTGGTTCTGGTGCGTCCTGGACGTGTAGCAGCTTGGTGAAGTCTTCCAGAAGGTCTTCTTGAACAGAGAAGCCATCATCTTCAAGTTCTTGCAATCCCTCAGCTTCAATCTCTTCTTCAGCTCCTTTTTGGTTCTCCTCGGCTAAATGGGTTGTGAGTGAAGCAACTGACTGTTCTGCATCTCTAAGAGGGAAACTACGTGTCCTGTTAGTCCTAACAGATGTAACTGGACGAGAGAACTTACCTCCTTTAGTGATGATTGGATAGTTTGGACTATCATGTAGAGTTGGATCCTTTCTCTCTGCTAAAACTACCTTCGCATAAGGTTTCTCGGCTAGAACTGGTTCCGTGGTCCTAGGGAAAAAATCACCTGTCCTGTTAGTCTTAAAATGACCACTTTGACGAAGAAACTTACCTCCCTTAGTGATGATCGGATCGTTTGGATCATCGTTTGGAGTTGGTTCTTTTGCCTCGGCTAAAACTGTTTCGGCTAAAACTGTTGCGGGTTGGTTTTGATCGGCTAACTTTTCGTTGGGGAAAATCGTCTCGGCTAAAACTGATTTTCCCATAGCACGTGATCTCTCGGCTAAAACTGATCCGGTACATGATCTCTCGGCTAAAACTGATCCGGTACATGATCTCTCGGCTAAAACTGATTTTGTCTCGGCTACTTCTTGAAATGGATCGTCTGGTCTTAGTGAGTTGATGAAGGCTTGTATGGCTGTCCCAAACCTCCTTTTGAGCTGTTTGGCCTTGGAACGTGTCATGGGACCTTCTAGGGCGATTGGCATCTCCTTTGGATCGGCTTTTGAGTCGATGTCCTCATCAGATATGGCTTCTGTTTTGGGTTTTCTGATATTTGATTTGTTGGTTGATAAAGATCCCTTCGTGTTATGTTCATGTTGCTTATGAAAATTCTGGATTTTGGTGGGATCATTAGGAGGAAAGAAGTGCATTGAGAATTGAGATTCACTGTATGGAGGATAAGCAACCAACACATGCTTCTTGCTCCTCTGCATCTGAAGGCAATGCCAATTTCTTCCTTAAATCACCTGAAATCACAACTCCTGCTACAGCATCTCCAACTCATCGGTAGACTAGTATTATCTGTTTCATTTCATCTCCTTTTTTGGGTCTATTTCCTGTATAAGTATGACTGTTGCAACACATTTCATAAGATTTACGAGCCTTCTAGTGATCTGGAGGATTATATGAATGCAGAGTTTGATGGAAGGGATATCGATGCATCTGATTCCGAAGTTGAAGATTTCGACCAATTGGTTTGTTTTCCTATGTTTCTTATTGTCTTGTGATTGACTTGGATATATTCTTAACACCGAAGTTGAAGAATGCATGAAATTCTTGGTTATGGTATTGTGTTTTTTCTTTGGTTTGATTTTTTTTTTTTTTAAGAACCTCTATGGGATTCTACCATTGGACATAAAAAAATGAGGGCCTCTTAAGAAGGTTTCTTAACCCATTTTAATATTAAATAAATGGTTAAGAAACCCATGAATGGTTCTTGCAATAATGATGCTCTAAGAGTGTTATCGTTTTTGGTCTCGGGTCCGTCTTTGGATCAACTAGAGCTCGATCGGGTCAAGATTACAAGCAGTGGGCTTCGATTAATGTTTTTAGATACAAAGGTACTTGGGCCTTACACGAGAAAATTGGCCCAAGTCAGCTGATCTAATATGTCAAGCCAAGTCAACATTGTCTTCTACAATCATTAAAACAAAATTAGAGAAAGTAAGAGAGAGAAAGATTCAGAGCAAGAGAGAGAAGTCAGTTGCGGTTGAGCTTCAGGTCTTCTTCTTCAGCGATCGACGGCGGCTCGATTACGGTTGCTCAAGGCATGGTTTGCGGCGGCGATGCTTGTAAAGTCACCAGGATCTCTTTCGGGGAAGAATGATCTTCGACTTACCTCAGCGAGCTTGTTTCGCATATAAATGTGATCATAAACAAGTTAGTGAGATTACTTGTAACTCCTCTAATCATAGTGGGAGCATGATGGTTTTGTTCCATCTCCAAATATACCTTACAAGAATTGGGTGAACAAATATGTGTGTTCTTGTTTTGTTTTCTTATCCGCAAATATCAAATCAAAACACAAAAAGAAACTTAAGTTAGATCACAATGAAGGATAAAAGATTAAGTCAAACCAAATTGATTTCTTCCCGAAATTGGTTTTCCATTTATGAAGAGAAGTCGAGAACTAGAGCAGTATACCAATAAACTAACACCAACGGAGCAAATTAAATAAACTACCATTTACAAATTAAACCAACCGGTTATATCAAACCGATATACTTCGCCTTAATCCTTTGAAGCTAAAACTAGGTTTCTACGTTCGAGTATCCGTTCGGATTTGGGTCTGGTTTTTCGGATTTTTGGGTTTAGGCTCAGAGACTCCGTTTTGGGTATTTTAAACCCTCAGGTCGGATTCAGTTTGGGATTTATTGGATTCAGTTCGGGTTTAGTAAACTGATTAAAATCCACTCTTACCCGAATAACATTTCGGATTCAGTTACATCGGTATTTTATAACCGAAGTAACTATGAGTGTAAGTAAGTATGGGTAAGTATGGGTAAGTTCGGGTATGTTCGAGTCTTTTTATCCATAATATGATCAAAAACCGAAATAGTTCAATATAATTCAACATAATTCTCAATCGAGTTAATCGAAATATATAAAAACAAAAAAAACTTTGATTTTTTGGATTTGTTCGGGTTTACTTTGAATTTCGGATTTCGGATTATATCTGAAGCTGACCCGATATCTGAAAATGTGGTAGGGTTGGAGATGCCCTAAGTGGTAAGCCCCATAAATATTTTAAAGGATCCGAATCGGATCTGAACCCAGTACAATATAACTATGGGTTTGGGTTCGGATATCGCATATAGTTACAAACGCCCAGGCCTAGCTAAAACCCTCGAAAAAATGTCGCCTTCTCTTCGTCTCCGTCTTAATTTCGCCGGCGCCGTCAATCCACAATTTTTCCGTTTAACCGTTCGCCTCCGTCGACGAATCATTTCTTTCTTTCTTCCTTCTTTGTTTCTCTAAGAGATTTATCTATTTCAAGGTTTATAAAATTCTCTTGTTTCTGAGTTGTTATTGATCTTCTGGTGAAGATAAGAAGCGGAGACTTGACCCCTCTGTGCTTATCAGATCATCGTTGCCTGAACCGGCCGATTTAAATCAACCGGTCAATTCCGGTTATTGAAACTCTGCCCACATTGCCCCACGAGAAAATTCACAGGATGTAATGATGTTTGCTTTAGGTTATGCCAAAGGAATCGCAAACCGATTTCTCCGAAATCCCAGATGGTATTCACGTTTTCCCCCTTTTTTGTTGTTTCAAATGATTACTTATTGATTAACTTCTCATCATCAGTTTGTCTACAATTTTTTGTACTTTTCTGTTGTAGGAACTTGAAAGTGTTTTGCTTTTTTTCTGTGTCTTCTTATAGGTCATGTTTTAAGAACACACATCAATCTGTGTGCAATGTTGTGGCTTCTATGTTGTTCTTCAATCTACTTTTTGTTGTGGAAATTTGAAATTGTTTTCCTTTCCTTCTGTGTGTTCTTATAAGAACACAAATCAATTTGTTATGTGGTTTCTTCAGTGTATAAAGTGGAAAGTGTTTTGCTTTCCTTCTATGTGTTCTTATAAGAACACACATCAGTTTGTATGCAATCTTGTGGCTTCTATGTAGTTTCTTCAGTGTCGAAAGTGGAAAGTGTTTTGCTTTCCTTCTGTATGTTTTTATAAGAACACACATCAATTTGTCTGCAACTTTGTTGCTTCTATGTGGCTTCTTCAGTAGAAACTGGAAAGTTTTTTGCTTTTTCTTCTGTGTGTTCTTATAGACGTGTTCTCGTGTTTTTACAGGACCTCTAGACTCTTCCTGCTTCACCTTCAGTTCCCTAATTACTCCGTTAATGCAAAGCAGAGACTTTTTGTAAAAGTTCCATATGAATCAGCTTCTTCCGAGCTTTTACAAGTGTTGAGGCAGGATGTATTTCCGTATAACAGACGTTACCTGAGTAATTCGACGATAGAGCTAAGAACAGATGATAATGTGGTGAGGTTTTCTTTCAACAATGTCCCTGAAAACAAAAGTGTGCCTATGAGGAAAGAAAAGAAATGGAAACGGGCTAAATCGTCGAGAAAGGCTAAAGTGAATGAGTTAAGGTTCTACCGTTTAAAGGCCAAAAAGAAGATGAATTCTCCAAACCCTGAAGTTAGGATTCGATACAAGCTTGAAAAGGTTACATCAGTATTCATATAATTTAATTTCATATTCTCTAACTGTTGTTTGCTCATCTTTTCATTACTCAACTTCATTTTAATTACGTTTTCTAGCAAACTTTTCATTATGTGTTCGTGATGTGTTTATTCAGGAATCTCTAGAAAATCCAATGATTTGTTCATCTGTTTAGGCAATCTTCTTCCATGATGTGCTCATCTGTATCAGTCAATGAAACATGTTAGTAGCTCTGATATTATTCAAAAATTTGACTGTTTTTCCTCTTTTTCCACCCCTTTTTATCTGTATTTGTACAGGCCAAGAGAAAAGAAGAATGGTTGATTGAGAAACTGAGAAAATATGATGTCCCGAAATCACCAGCAGAACCCTATGATCCAGAAACTTTGACAGAGGAAGAGCAGCATTACCTAAAACGTACAGGCGAAAAGAGAAAGAACTTTGTCCTTGTCGGGAGACGAGGAGTGTTTGGAGGTGTGGTTCTGAATATGCACCTCCATTGGAAAAAGCACGAGACAGTTAAAGTTATTTGCAAGCCCTGCAACAAACCCGGGCAGATTCATGAGTACGCAGAAGAGCTTGCTCGGCTGAGCAAGGGCATTGTGATTGATGTCAAACCTCACAACACCATAGTATTGTACCGTGGGAAAAACTATGTGAGACCAGAAGTGATGTCTCCTACTGATACACTCTCTAAAGATAAGGTATGATGAATCCATATACTTTATGTTGGGTGTGTTTAAACTTTGTTCAGTAAATCTCTTATTCTCCTGACAAAAGTAAATGAAACGGCAGGCTTTGGAGAAATATCGGTATGAGCAATCGCTGGAACATACGAGTGAGTTCATAGAGAAGCTGGAGAAAGAGCTTGAAGAGTACCAGAAGCATGTTGCACGGTACAAGAAGAAGAAAGATGAAGAAGCGGAGAAGAAGAAAGAGGAAGATTCGAGGAGCAAAGCAGTGTAAGGCTTCTTGGTTAAGTCTATGATTCTAGCCTCAAGACCCCAATTCTCAAAAGGAATCTGAAACCAGAGGGAAGCCAATGGTTCTTTGTTTTTCAAAGTCTTATGATTCGGTGCACAGAGGTCTTACATTGGATGCTGTCCGTTTCGGTTTGACTAAACCAAGTTATACAAATCGGCTAGAGGATTAGATTAGAGAAGTCGGTATACGATGTGTGGCCAAACTGTGAGATAAAGTTACGGACCTTACGGTCTTAACTCAATAACGCAAAAGTTGATAGTTTTAATTAATTTAGTCCTTTTGCCAATTCATATCAGTGATATCACCATTTAATGCAATCAAACCTCTTCTCTGAGTTCTCTCTCACTTCACGATTTTTCCTCTTCTTTCTTAGAATTCTCTACCTTGTGTTAGATTCCTTGAGCACTTAATGATTCTAGCATAAATTTCGACTACCTCTGTCATCATCCACAAGGTATGAATTTCAAAACTTCATTATTTTATACATTTTCTCAAGGTTTGAACCCTCTTGAACTAGATCGATTGTGAGCTCGATTCAAACAATATTTTGCTAATTCTTTTTGAACCTTGGGTAATGATTGTTGATGGTTAATTTGCAATTTAGTGTGACAGGAATCACAATCTTTAATCGTTCGGTTAATGATAGGGAAAATTGTATTTAAAACCCTCAAAGTTGAACTCACTAACACTTTAAATCCTGACAGTTTACCACTCTCACTTTGAACCATGAAAGTAACAAAGTTAACACTTAAAACTCTCAAACTAGCTTCCGACTTTGCGCCGCCAAAAAAATTAACAGAACCGTTATCTTTGTTAACGGAACAGTGATTTTGGTTTTTTTTTAAAAATTATGTAAGAAAATAAATTTAATTAATTAATTTATTATAATAATAATTTCCAAAAAATAAAAAATTGATTAAAAAAAACAAAAAGTATTTTTCTCTTCTGCTTCCTCGTTTCCTTTCCTCCGTCTTCTCCTTCCTCGTTAATTTATTATTGTCTTGGTTTAGCTTTTTCCGGCTCAATTATCTTTCTTTGTCTCGTTATATGTAAGGCATTTTGCCAATTTGAGAAAGCTAATCAGAAAAACACAATATTATCTTCTTCTCTAAAATCTGTCATCATCGTTTATCATCACCATCAGATCCTTGTTCTTCGAGGTGGTTCTTCTTCATCCTTACCGCCTTCTAGACTCTGATTCACCGTTCCTCGAGCTCTCGGTGAGTTCTGGATCGGATCTATCCTTTTTCTCATATCTTCCTGTCTCATTTAGGTTGAAGAAATTTGAGTTTCCAAGGTCTAAGGTTCATGGGGCATCGAGGTGACGAATTTGGGAATTTTTTGATGATATTTGGGGCTTTTGATTCTAATGCTTTGCAGTTGTGATGCTATTAAGAGTGGGATAGTTCATGCCTTCAAGTTTTAAAGCAATGTCACACTTTGAGAAATTTCGAAATTGAGAATCATGGATGTTGTGCACTTGTTTAAAGAATTTGGTTGCAATTTGTGAATCCTTTCATCTAATAATTGTTGTCTTTTTCAACATCATCACTAGTAGTCATTTGCAACTTGACCTTGAGAATGATTAACAAGTGAGACATGAGACACATTATCTTTTTTTGCATTATTCGTTTCGTCTCTTGTAATTCACACATCTCCTAAGTTGTTGTATGCACAATGGTGGACAAGAAATCAATGCGCGCGAATGATATATATTTTCGTATTTTACTCATTTTAGCATGCATTTAACTTAGTGTATTGAGTCTCATGCATGTGTTTTCGTAGATTTCTTTAGTGTTTTAGTCCAAATTAGAGTCTAGCTAGTTTGAATTAGGTCCTAGTGAGTTTTGCATTATTTGGAGTGTTTTCTAGGTACTTGGAGACATTTTGGGGATAATTGTGTTATGGAGCAAATGCAAATGCAGAGTTCACCCAAGGTGTCAGAAAGATTGGGCCGGACGAAGGGTCTCCATTCGGATTCAGCTTCTGAGGTCTTCATGAAAATCGTAGACAATTGCGTTATCTGTCGTCTGGAGGTGATTTCAAGTCGTTCTGAGCAGTGGTTCGAAAGATAAAGTATATTTAGTAAGGACATGTCTGTCTGGCGCGCATACGACCCATCAGAGAGAACACCAGACGGTCACACCGGCCAACCTCCGCTAGGTGTTGAAGCTCACGTCCTGCCAGAAAAAAATACCGAACGGCCACACCGGCCGACCTCATCCCGGTGTGCTCACACTTGGTTGACTCAGTTTGACCAGAGTTGACCCAGTTTGAGCAGAGTTGACCCAGTTTGACCTCTTTGACTATTTAAACTTTCTAGACCTAATTTTTTTAGCAAGTTTTCTTCTTGTGAGAGTGGGGCTCGACCCAAACTCTCTTTTTTGAGGTTCTTGGATTGTTCTTCATACAAATGTCACACTTGAGAAGATTTATTCACTCAATCTTTATATTATGTTTATTTAATTCTTGTTCTTCATTTTTATGTCTTTTCTATTGTGTTCTTCATGTTCTTTGTGAGTTGAATTTTTTGTTGGATTTTGGATTATGCTAGATTAGGATGATTTTGATGATTGACTTGTGGTGTTTAAGTTCTAAATCCTTGCTTTTCTTTTTTATTTAGTGTTCTTAATGCTAGATTAGGTTTGAGAAAGTTAATCTAGATCATGAAATTTCATGCACTCAATGTGTTTAATTAAGATTTTCATTCTTAACTCATGAGAATGAATGTTTAATTAAGATGAATCCTGGCTATTAGAACTTGTGTTTAATGCTTGCAAATCATATAATCACAAATGAGAATTTGATATTGATTAAGTGATTAACAAAGAGATTAGTGTCATGAGAATTAAGTAATCTTATTCAAGTGTTCTAGGGCTAAGGAAGCATAGATTGTGTGCATTAGCATCATTAGTCAATTGTCTTGATGGTCATAATTGACGATGATTTGGATTGCATCTTGTTAGATCCTTCACAATGACAAGCATAGAAGAATTGATATGAGCTTAACAAAAACCCATTTATCAGCGAACACAAAGAGGGCTATAACAACCACACCAAGCGAGCCAAGTGCACCGGTTGCCCGTTCGGACGCCAAAGAGAAGGAAGCTCGCAAGAATCTTCCTTCGTTTGAACCCTTACCAACCCACTTCGCAAATCGTGAGCCCCTTGGGAAGATGAGATTACTTGAATTATTGGATGAGCTTCTTACAAAGATGGGGCTTAGTGACCTTGCAAAATGGATCATCCAACATTCTCGGTACCGAAATTGGATTTCCTGGCAACAATGAAGTATACCTTTCTCGATTTGAAGGTTCTAGGGACAAATGGTGGAATCATAAGCTTAAAGACAACTGCTTACGCCATCTCTATTCTTGAGTTTAGAGAAGCTTATGGATTCCACATGAGTACTTCAACAAGCTTCCTATACCTCACATATGCTGATATGCTTTGGGACTCCATCTTCGAGAAAAAAAATGTTGGGAATACGGCTAAGACAAAGAAAGTGCGAAACCCAGTTTTTTGCCAACACATATTTCAGGAGAGCCAACACGGCAACGGTTACAAATCGAGTTGTGTTTCCTCTTAAAAGGAGTGAATTGGTACTCGATGATGAAGAGCCAGTGGAAGATGACATCGGGAAAATGTGAACTACGGATGTATCTTTGCACTTAAGGCCAATGCGACATCTTGTTTCATCAGTGGTATGCTGATAGTAGGATTTTTACTAATCAATTACTCAAATCCCACTCATGTCATTATGGTATTTAAGATATCGAACCTAGGAGGTGAGATGCTAACACACTAGGAATCCAAGAAACTATATAAGCTAAGCAAACAAAGTGGTTTTAATCTAGCAACCTAATTATTCAAATTTAAGCAAGCAAACAAGTGAACACGACTAAATAGCTTAAACGAGATTAATAAATTAATAAAGGCAAGCTCTTGGATGAGGTTATGGACTTTGGAGAGTTCTATGATTAACCTATGATGTCTAAACACACAATCAAACATGTTTTCCTTAGTCTAGAACACTTAAACAAGACTTATCCACTCTCATGGTCTTAATCACTTTCCTAATCAACTAATCAAGAACAAACTCTCATTTGTGAAAAGTTGATTACCAAGCATTAATTACATGCTCATAAAGCCATAATATTCTTTAAACATCTACTCTCATAGGTTAACCAAGTAAAACCTCTTATATAGTTCTTGGAGAATTTCATCGAAAACCTTGTGTGCATAAAATTCCCTATGATCTAGATGCTTTCTCAAGCCTAATCTATCATTATGAACACTAAATAAGAGAGAAAACATGTAATCTAATCACTAGACATCACAGATCAAACAAGAAAACCCCTAATCAACCTCATCCATGAGCTTTAAAAGGACCTACTCACTAATCATGGTGAAACCCTCAAATCCCATAAGGAAGATGATTGAATCTATGATTAGAGATTAGGGAGATTAAAATAAAAGAAAGATTAAAACTTAAGATTGCATTAAAATCAAAATGTCTATTGCAAAAATCAAAGAACAAAATAAAAGAGAGGTTTTTGCCTTAAGAATTTTTAGAGAAAAAAGACTTAGCATGAAAATAAGATTTTTTTTGGTATTTATAGGTTCTTGGGCGGACCGGGTCAACCTGGAACAAACCGAGTCTTGACCCGGCCGAAATGGGTAACAAAAGCTCCTGTGGCCACACCGGACCATTGCACCGGATGGTGGATCCGGTGTGGAATGGCCTTGGTGTAGCACCTTTGGTAAAACCATGATATCTCCTGGAATACACGTCAGAATGGCCTCAAAGCACCTCTCGTGGACAGCTAACTCACTGGGCTACAATTTTTGTGAAGACCACCGAGGCTAATTTGGATTGGAGACCCTTCGTCCAGCCTGTTATTTCAGGCACGTCGGGTGGCTTTGGCTGGTTTGGTGCTTAGCTCCTGGTGGCACACCGGACCGTTGCACCGGATGGTGGGTCCGGTGGAGATGCCCTGAAGATGCACACCAGATGCACGGACCGGTGTGGGATTGCTTTTTGCGGTGCATAGCTCCTGGTGCTTCACCGGACGGTGGCCGCAGTGTGGAACGTTCGGTGGCCAGACGGACATACTCTCAGCAAATCGGCCATATCTCACGAACCACATATCCGAATGACCTGAAACCACCTCATGTAGTCATCTAACTCACTTGGCTACAACCTCTATTAAGACCATTGAAGCTGAATCAGATCGGGGATCCTTCGTCCTGCCAGTTCCTTTAGACCCTTTGGAATGGTCCTTTTGCTCCATTACTCCAAAATGACTCCAAGCACCTATAAAACACTCCAAATGATGCAAGACTCACTAGAACTTAATGCAACCAAGCTAGACTCTAATTTAGACCATAACACTAAGGAAAACAATGATTATGCATGCATGTGACTCAAAACGCTAAGTAGAATGCATGCTAAAACACGTAAAATATGAGAATATCAACTTCCCCAAACTTACTCATTTTCTTGCCCTCAAGCAAACAAATAATAACAAGAAGAGAGAGAGGTTGAATTGAGAGATCAAGTTCGAGAATATTAACAAAACAGTTCGAACCAATGCCCTTGAGAGTATTTACATGATGCACAAACAATCACTACTTTAAAAGATTTAGCCATACTCGTTACTACACGAACTTGGTCTAAGCCTTAGCATTCACAAGCATTCCTAAACCCACTACTCTTTACCATTCATTAAGTTCAATGGTGGATCATGCTTATGCAAATCAAGTGAACTCATTTGGCTTAGGAAAATGACTTGAGATAAAAGTGATCTCAATCATGTGGGTACTCTTAAACAAAGAGATCTCTCACGAAAGAATGAAATTTGGCAAAATGCTAAGAGTAAGGAACAACCGATGCATACAAGGATGACTTTCATCTACCAATGCCCCAATATGAACCCCACTCCTATCTCTAAACCTGTCAATATCCATTCCTAAGCTACCCTTCTCACAAGGCGTTTTTGCCTTCTCAAACCCGCACTTCTCATCACTTTTCACTTGGGGGACTTCTTCTTCAAACTTGATTGGATTGGCTTCTCATCTTTTGTTTTCCTTCAGTTCCTCTTTTTCTTGCACGATTTGTCTCCATATCATCCTTTAGATGCCTTAGCCATTTTGGCTCTTTTCTTTTTTTCACACTTAGAGATCCTTACAATTCAACACTTGGAGCTAAATCACTTTCTTGTTTCAAACCAATCCAACTTTTGTTTTTCCCCATTCCTTTCTACATATCTTTTGCTTTCTCCACATTCTCTTTTTCTTTTCAACAACACCCCAAACTCACAACCTATCTATCCTAGCCTATGTCTAGCTCATTGATGTGTGAGCTAGTTCTACATGAAAGCTTCTCCTTGTCGTCCCAAACTCAACACGTTTTGCTAAATTCATTCGAAATTAGGCCTCACGACACACACAAGAGATGAAGGTTTGAAGGAAGGTTTGGTTTAGGGTGTGGTTAACCGTTCCAAAGGTGGGAATCGGCTATTTGAGCTTACAAGAGTGGTAAAAAGGGAAAAGATAGCTCAAATATGTATATGGTATCCATGAGTCCACTCTTCAATTCAAAAGCATGATAATTTTGAGTCAAGAATAGAGTTTACTAGATAGAGTTAGGATCAAATCAGAGCATGCTTCAATCAAAACATAAACATTCAACCCGCAAGATCAAAGCATGGATCATCCTTAACTTCGTGATCGTTCAAATGCATCAAAGAACTCTTAACGAGGGCATTCATTCAAGCTATTAAGTTTATATTCCACATGGAAATTTCTTCCAACGCAATTGAGTGCAAACCTATATGCATCTAGACACAATCTTAATCATGCGAAATGCAATTCCATGCTTCTTTTTATGTTGAAAATTTTCAATTTTTTTTTGGTTTTTCTATGCATGAGACTGAAGTATGCAAAGAGAAAAATAAGAAAATAAAACACAATGTTAAATGACACAAACCCCTCCCCCAAACTTGAATTGCACCGTCTCGGTGCAACAAAAGTCAAGAGAGAGCAAAAATATGCAAAAAGGCATATGTACAATAATATGGAGTGTGGTTCAAACCTTTGAGATGGAGAAAAGGGACTGGTGGTGTGACCTTTTAGGAGAGGCACTTGAGCTCCGACATTGAACACCGTTGTTGCTTTGCCATGACCTTGAGACCATTAAGAACCTTGCAACCACTCAACAAAAACATCAAAATGCCCTAGAAACACAAATCAAACTAGAAAGCAAAGAGAATATATACAATGATAGACATGAGAATGTCTCTGATATGCTCAAATTAATACCCTAACAGTACTAAAGCAGCAGTTGCAGTATAGCTAGGGGTCGAACCACAAAGACTCACGGAGATCACTCAATAGATTGTATAGTGTCAAATCAAGCTAAGCAAACATGTGTAATTGAAAGCAGTGCAGAAATTAAAAGAGTTGTAAATCAATGGATGAAATATAGGCCCAGGGTATTTCTCAAGAAATCAATGAATGCAGCTAAATTAACTAACATGATTCAGATTACGCACGGTTCTCGAACTCAAATCACTAAAATATAGCTAACCAACTGTCGTTGCGAGAATTATCTAAATCTAAATCCTAGGAATTCCAAATCTCTTTGTGAATCCTAAAGTCTAAATCAGCTTTAAAGTTCAGGTTTGATATGTTCACAAATCAATTAAACTAAATCTCTTTGCGAATAATCAATTTGCTCACATAAGGTTCTATCAGGTAATTAATCGCACTGTCGTGCCTAATCAATTATCCTAAGATCTAAGTTCCAGATTCGTCAACCTAGAATTAGCTTTGAGATCAACCTATGGTGAAGAACTAATTCAGATAGCGAATCCTAAACAGATAATTAACCTAGCATTCAAAGAAATCATTTATGAGAAAACCCTAAACCTAAAGTGGATTTACTCAGACATGGAGAATGAAACAATCAACATAACTGAATAAATCATCAATAGAATAATCAGAAAGGTTTAGAGATCTGATCTCGGACGAAGGGAGATTCAGACTTGTCTCTCTAAAACCAAAGTAAAATCAACGTATAGAATAAAGCATAGCCTAAAAGTGGCTGTAAAATCCCTATAAATAACCTAAAACACGAATTAGGGCTTCTTGTAATTATTAAAGATTTCTGGGGCAAATATGCAATTCTTCAACTCTTCATTAAGTCGCGTGTCTTGTCATGCTGCGATGGGTATCGATCGATACCAGGGGGTGTATCGATCGATGCTTGACGTGAAATCAAATACTCAGCAACACGAACTTCAGCCTTGCTCCAAACTGCTCCATAAACTCCAATATCTCCAATAATGCTCCCAACGTGCTATACCTGTAAAAGACTCTAAAAGACTACAAAACACTAGAAAGACTCTATAAAAAGGACTTATATCATGGCCTAAACAGGGTAAAAACCATGATATATCAGTCTCCCAAGTGCACTTTGTTTAGAGTCACTAAGTTTGACTTTGGTTACCCTTTTAGGAGGGTGATGGATGAGTGTGAGCACTCCTTGGTGGGTCATGGAGCTCAAGTTTTAGGACCATGTTCATGATCTCTCGAAGACCCTTTGGACCTTTCTCCTTAAGCTCGGTGAGGAGGAATGCTTTAACCTTGGAAAAGGGCTTAGATCTTCCCTTACACTTCACCTTGTACTCAACGGATCCATCGTCGTACCTCCAAGGGATTAGTGTCATTGTGTGAGAAGGTGGGACAAGTGTGGGAGGGTGGGTATCATTGGGTTTCTTCTTCTTGGTCTTAGTGCCTTCACCCTTGGTACTTAATTTCTCTCTCACCATTGTGGTAGAGAAAAGAGATTCCAAGCAAGCTCCATCCAATGCTAAAGCTTTTTCAACATTACCATAACCCAAAGCATTCTTTTCATGGGATTCTTTCTTCTTCCTACGAGTCTTTGAGGGTGAAGCTTTTTCTATCTTCTCACAACTACCCATGTCTTTTACCTTCTCATCATTCCTCTCTTGTTCATCATTCTCCATAATCTCAAATGAGGGAAAGAAAAAAGAGCTTAGGCATGTTCCATCTAGAGCAAATTCATCGGCAATAGCATTTCCCAAGGTTGGTTCCCCTTTGTTCTTCTCAAAACCTTGGAGTTATGCCTACGTTTGTAACTTCCTCCTCTTTCTTGGAGTTTCCAAATTGCTCATTAAAACCCTTGGAAGTCATTTCCTCATCAATCCCAACATTAACAATTGGTAAAACCCTCACTTCCTTTGGTTCCTCGGATGGCAAAGAGAGTTTGACCAATTTGGGTTCCAAAGTCTCCAAATGGAAGGCTAATTGCTCAATCTCATTGGTGATCTCATCATGCAAGCCCTCTATTTTGTCATTCATTGCTCCCATCATCTTGCCAAACTTGGTATCATTCATTTGTTAACCTTCTAGGATTTGATGGAGCACCTCTCTTTGTTCCTCGTCTTGGTTAGAGATATGAGCATTAATATATCATGGTTTTTACCCTTTTTAGGCCATGATATAAGTCTGTTTTATAGAGTAATTCTAGTATTTTGGAGTCTTTTAGAGTCTTTTACAGGTTTTAGCACGTTTGGAGCATAATTGGAGATATTGGAGCTTTTTGGAGCATTCTAGAGCAAAGCAGAAGTTCGTGTTGCTGAGTACCCGATTTGAAGCATCAGTATCGATCGGTACTGCCTAGTATCGATCGATACCCATCGCAGCAGACACGACCCGCGACTTTTCCAAGAGTTGAAGAATTGCAGAATTTCCCCAGAAGATTTTAATATTTACAAGAAGACCCCATAACGTGTTTTAGCATTATAATTAGGTTTTTCAGCCACTTTTATGGCTATTCTTTATTCTACTTTGATTCTACTTTGGTTTTTGGAGAGACAACTCTGAACTCCTGTTTTTATTGATTTCTTTGATGATCTATTCAATCATGTTGTTTTCAATCTCCATGTCTGAGTAGATCCACTTTAGGTTCAGGGTTTCTTATAAGGGTTTTCTCTGAATGCTAGGTTGATTAGTTTATTAGGATTCACCATCTGAATTAGTTCTTCGCTTTAGGGTGTGTTCAAAGCTAGTTCTAGATTAGCTACCTAGAATATAGATCTTAGGATAATTGATTAGGTACGACAGTGCGATTAGTTACTTGATAGAACCTAAGGTGAGCAAATTGATTATTCGCAAAGAGATTTGGTTTAATTGATTTGTGAACATATCAAACCTGAAATTAAAGCTAATTTATTCTTAGGAATTTGCAAAGAGATTTTGGATTATGAAGTTTAGATTTAGATAATTCTCGCAACGACAGTTGGTCAATTATACTTTAGTGATTTGAGTTCAAGAACCGCGCTAAATCTGAATCATGTTAGTTAGTTTACCTGCATTCATTGATTTCCTGAGAAATACCATGAATATATGTTTCCTCCATCGAATTTACAACTCTTTTACTGTTTATTGCTTTTGTTTCATCTGATTTGCTTAGCTTGATTCGATACTATACAATCTATTGTGTGATTTCTGTGAGTCCTTGTGTTCGACCCCTACACTTACTACAACAACTTCTTTAGTACTTTTAGGGTATTAATTTGAGCATATCAAGCATACACATGGTTCTCTTTGTAGCATTGTTGATTTCCTTGAACGTCATGGTTAGACCATTGATTGAGAAGTCTACTCTCTTGAACGTAATTCCCCTTGTTGACCACAAAATTGACTTCATCTCGGCGTTGCTCATGAACCAAACAAGCTCTTCTTTATTGCATACCTATGACCCTTTTCATTATATCCAATTCATCTTGCAAGCCTTTCAATTCGGAGTCTTGACATGATCTTTCTAGAGGGGTCGTATCATGCCTCTCAATGTAGCTTTCATGACTCTTTGCAAAGTTTTCAACAAGTAGCTCTCCTTGCTCCACAATGAGGTTCGCAAAGCGCCCTTTGCTAGCAGCATCCAATGTCCATTTGTGCTCTTTATCAATTCCCCAATAGAAAATGCTAAGAATGGCTCCTCTCTTGAACCCATGATGGGGACAATCTCGAGTATATCCCTTGAGTCTCCCCCACGCCTCATGAAAGGTCTCATGCATGCCTTGTTTGAAACTCAAGATGTCCTTCCTAATTTGGACCGTTCTTTGTGTGGGGTTGAACTTATTAAGGAAGATCTCTTTGCAACCATCCCAAGACTTTACCAAGTGAGAATGTAATGCTCTCTCCCATTGGCTTGCTTTTTCTCCAAGAGAAAACGGAAACAAGATGAGCTTGATACTCTCATGGGGCACTCCTTCAATCCTAATTGTCTCACAAAACCTCTCAAAGGACTCCAAATGATCATACGTATTTTCTCTTTTCGTCACCAAGAACCTAGACTCTTGAATCAACCTAACCAAGCTTGCTTTGATTTCATAGGCCTTGGCTTCAATTGGAGGAGGGTGAATTCCATACCTCAATAAACGACAACAAGGAGTGTCAAAGCTTCCAACTGTTGGCTTGTCCCTTTGAGCTTGGGTCGGACTTGATGCTAACACTTGAGGTCGTGGTATTTCTTGAAGTTGTGGCATTTCTTGAGGTTTTGGAGCTTGAGAAATGTTGCATTGGTCGTCCATCTCTTGGGGTTGTAGAACTTCAAGAATGTCTTTTCGATTGACCACCTCAAACACCTCAATTAATTGATCTTGTCTTCCCATTTCTCTTCTTTTGATTTTGGTACCTTTGAAAGCACAATAGAACTAAGGAAGACAAGTTAGTAACAATAACTAAAAGAAAATTCATCATGTCCACAAGATGCATGCACTTAGCTATATGCATTAACATAGTGTAAACAAAAGCCTAGTCTTATTAAGAATCTAAATCCTAATGGCTAACACTAAATCTCCCCGGCAACGGCGCCAAATTGATAGTAGGATTTTTACTAATCAATTACTCAAATCCCACTCATGTCATTGTGGTATTTAAGATATCGAACCAAGGAGGTGAGAGGCTAACACACTAGAAATCCAAGAAACTATATAAGCTAAGCAAACAAAGTGGTTTTAATCTAGCAACCTAATGATTCAAATTTAAGCAAGTAAACATCTACTGCTTATGCCTAGTCTACTGCTTATGCCTAGTCTCACCAAAATGTTGAGCTAACGACTTTAACCAAAAGCGTTTGATGGGAGGCAACCCATTCGATACGTTTTTCTTTTAATTTTTCTAGGCATAAGCAGTAGATGTCTCTCGGGAACAAATGTTCCTTTGGCATCGTCTTGTTTATGACGTGTTTGTCCTCAGAGACCATATGATCTCTCGCGCTTCACTCGACCTCGACAATGTGATTTAAGTCTGGGGGACAATGTGATTTTACAATCTTTTCACCAAACGTTTTTACACTGAGGACAATGTGATTTAAGTCTGGGGGAGGATGTTTATCCATTACTAATCTATTTTTCTTTTCTTTGGATCTTTTTAATTCTCGCTGAATTTTTAAGACATCGTGTAGTATTTTTATTTAGTATTTTTCAGCAACATAAGAACAAAATCTATGATGATATAGACCAGTGTGCTTCTACGCTATTTCCTCGTGCTAGCTCTTTTGTGGTTTAGTACTAGACTAGGCGGTAGCTAGAGTGCTTTCAATGCGACATCCTCAGAGGATTTCAAGCCATAAAAATTCTTTCTAACAGGATATACTAGCTCATTTTATTTGGACTTAATCAATATTTAATTTTCTTATCAATTGTTTTATGCGAGACAACGAGTCATACATCTAGGATATATTTTTCATTTTTTACACTCTTTGTTGTCCTAGATGGCTGGTTCATCTTTAACCGGTATCCCACCTGAAACTTAACCTTTGTTCAAACCTCATACAACTCTCTTGTTGACTTATGTGAAGATATGTGTAAAAACGCCGGAGAGGGAGGAACGACACAGTTTTTAAGTCACTCGAGAAGACGAGAGACTAGACGGATTTGGTTGTGGAGGTATCGACAAATCAAGCTAAAAAGTTGCCTTGGAAATCGTTTGTAACTGGTAATTTTTGTATTCTCTAAGGCTCCCGTTTAAAGGCGTTTCTCCTTTCTAAAAAAAAACCGAAAGGAAAGAAAATAAAAGCCTAAGAGTCTTAGAGTAGTCTATATTTTTACCAAGGGAACTATGTTTCAATATGTGAGGAGTAAGAAGCCGTTCAAATCATTATCCGGATGAAAATCTAAGTCTGGGGGAACGACAGAAAAATTCTGTCAAAGGGAGAAGAGTCCCGACGAAGGAGGAGTTTTCCAGCAACACTTATGCGAGCAAGAAGTGACTAAAAACTGTGGGTACCAACAGCTCCATCCTCTCTTGCTGTTTTTCATAATATCTAGTGTCCTCCGAAGAAAATACGGTAACCCGAAACACTTTTAGCCTCACCTCTAAATTGCCCTTAAATGCCTAGCATCGATTGCCTTGTCTAATATTTTGGTAAGAATCACGCAATCTTTAATGGATGTTAAGAGCTAGTTGACTAAAAGTTATAAATTGCCCTCAACAAATAATTTTTTTACATGATCAATGATTTATATAAATATTGATAACAATTGTAGTCCATGGTCAATGATATTTTTCCATATATTATAAAAATCAAAAAAGAAATGAAACATAAAAAGTCAATTTTATGCCTTTAAAGCTTAGTAATTTTAAAAAAATTAAGGACATTGGTCAGTTACGGAGCTTGGAAAGATTGTTATCTTTAAGGACATTGGTCTGCACTAATCCTCGAATGTTCTTACTTTAGGACATTGGTCAGTTACGGAGCTTGGAAAGATTGAATCCTCTTATGGAGAAAGATTTACGAGGTTGAGCTAGCGAAACTGGGAGAAGAAGAAGAATAATCAAGAACAAAAAAAGAGGGACCTCTCGGGTTGCTTCTGGATAAGACAATGATGAGACCATTGAAATGACTGAATAAGAGATCGAACTTTCTTATAAGAACTTTTCCTATATTCAAACTTAATAATATATGAAGCTTTATTGGATGAATTTTGGTAGTGTTGCATTGAGAATGGGAAAGTTAGGAAGATTAAGAATGAAAATGCTAGAGTGATACACTACTCAATGACATGGTGTTTTTTTGCTTTTTCGAATTTTTTCAAGTTATTTAAAACTATTTTTGTTTTTGCTTCATTTTTTATTGTTTTACAAAAATTTAGATGATAGTTATTCCAATCAAATAAAGTCCATGTTTCCTATTTTCATTATATTGGAGAGACAATGCATGAGTGACACAAAATTTGTGGAAAAAAGTGACTACTACTAAGACCTTTGTAACGACCAAAACCATTGTCATTTTTACCGTAAAATTTAATCCAGTCAAAGTACTATTTTGTAGTTGTAGAATTCCAAATTTTCTATTTTGATCATAATTACAATTTTTTTTTCTTCGAAATGTTATATTTATTGATCAACAAAATGGATTTGTACAAGGGTACATGGATTTTGCAAGATACAAATGCTTAAAACAGGAATATTAAATCAAATCAGAAACCAGAAATCAAGTGACAGTAGTCCTCACGTGAGGGGAGTTAATTCTTCCCATCGTTTTAACATTTTCATGTTTTCGATGAGGACTTGGTCCGGGTATAGTAAACGAAGGCGATGATTTACATCCCGTACTATCGTGTGCATGAGGGAGAGTGTGGAGTTTTGACGTTTTTGATGACGACGTCATAAGAACATGAAGAACACAAACTCATAATTACAATTTTTTGTGAGTAAGAAATATTTTTTCTATTGATGTTGCGAATTAAATTGATCAATAGCAAATGGATTTCGTTTAAAACCCAAGACATATCCCCATTTTTTATGCTGTGAAATTATCTGATCACTTGCAATTCTCTTTCGTGAGTTAGTAAAATTATTTATAGGATTGATTCATATCTTTTGTTCTTTTTTAATCGTTGTGAGAATTTGGTTAGTTATTATTACTACCTTCAAAAAGGTATGCAAATTTGTTTTAAAAGTTTTGTATAAAATATAGAGAAATTGATCAAAATGGCACTTTTTGAAAACTTTCTGACCAAACTAGCACCCTAATAAAAAAGCCCCATTTTTAGCATTCATTAAACAGATAAAATATAATTTTGCCCAAAACATTTTAGATCTAGATTTCGATCAATTTTCAGAAATTAGATCGGCAAATTTGGCGTCTAGAACGTCTCGGACTCTCGACGGAGCAACGCCGGTGTGGAAGGAGCAGGGGCAATTAAGACTCCTAGAGCGATGATCGGAGCATCGATCTCGAGAACTGAGATGTTGTAAGGGATTTGCTTAACATATTTTGTGTAAGAGGAATTGAGCCTGGAACCCGAAGCGGCGGAGCCAAATCCGACTTTGCCTTCTTTAAGATCGGTGATGTTGATGAATCCTAGTTTTCGATGGTTTGCTAGAGTGTGGTGGAGAGAGTACGAGGAGGCGTAGATCGTTTTTAATGACGGAGCGTGGATGTTTCCTATCTGAACCATTTATGGGCTTTCAGCCCACGCTACTTGTATACAGACACACTTTACATTCTGAACCCCGTGAGCGGACCAGAAATCGAGATTCGTCTTAAACGTACTAATAAATCTACGCTTCCACCCATCATTAACGCCATTGAAACATACCGTGTCAACGAGTTTCTTCAGTCACCTACTGATCAACAAGATGGTATGGTTTCATTTACTTAAACAAGACTTAACTCTTTTCATTATTAACTTTATACTAATCCATGTTTGGTTTGAATTCTAGTTCGTGCAATTATGATAATTAAGTCCAAGTATGGAGTGAAGAAGAACTGGCTTGGAGATCCCTGTGCTCCAGTTAACTATCCTTGGAAGGATATCAACTGCAGCTATGTCGATAATGGATCTCCGAGAATCGTTTCTGTGTACGCAGTTGAAAATTTTGCGTACATATGTTTTTGCTCTCTCTCTCTCTGTTCTCACAAGAGTTGTATAATCTGCAGGAATCTATCCTTCAGTGGCTTGACTGGCCAGATTGATTCAGCCTTCTCCAACCTCACATCGTTACAGAAACTGTCTGTATTTTCTTGGAAACTTTAGTACACATACTCCTGGAATCTTTGACTGATGCAAGCAAAATTTTATTTTAGGGACTTATCAAACAACAGTTTAACAGGAAAAGTACATGATTTCCTCGCCAGTTTACATAATATGACTGAGTTGTAAGTCATACTAACTGGAATTGTAGATTGTATAAATACAAGTTTCTATAATCTGGAGACTTTATATTGATTTCACGCATGTCTGCAGAAACTTGGAAGGAAACAAATTGACGGGTGTTGTTCCGGTGAAACTACTGGAGAGATCAAACAATGGATTGCTCTCGCTGAGGTTAGTTCATGATTATATTTGGCTTTTAAATGAATTACGGATGCTCTATCTAAGTTTTGAGTATTGACATGTTGTGTTCATGTTTCCATAATATCTCTGTATTTTAATCGTTAGATTTGGCGGGAATCCGGACCTCTGCGTGTCTGCTTTATGTCAAAATACAAATAAGAAGACAAAGAAGAGGGTATACATCATTCCATTAGTAGCATCTGTCGTGGGAGTGCTTGGTCTTGTAATAGCACTAGCTTTGTTATTGATGTACAAGAAGAGACATCAAAGCGGTAAAAACATCAACAGTCTTAAACACAAGATCCATAAATAGCCCATTAGCAAAACAAATTTAATAAGTTCACATCACAACACACTAGTGTACACCAAAGCAGAAAACATCAAGACTTTTGTTCTCATGAGAAAGAAATGTGAGGAGTCTCAATGTTACCATAGCTTTAGATCCAATGGATCCCGAAATCGAATTCAACATGAAATATCGTTTTCTGTTTGTTCTGATGCTTCATTTACGCATGAAAATCAACATGAAATATCGTTTTCTGTTTTTGCTCATTTCTGAAGACTTTCCGAAATACGTTATATATGTTCCTAAATACATTTCATTTTCAAGAAATGATCAATTTTCATCATTTAGGAAATCTTTCCGAAATACGTTATATATGTTCCTAAATACGTTTCATTTTCAAGAAATGATCATTTTTCATCATTTGTTCATTTCAGAAGTCTTTCCGAAATACGTTATATATGTTCCTAAATACGATTCATTTTCAAGAAATTATCATTTTTCATCATTTGTTCATTTCGGAAGTCTTTCCGAAATACGTTATATATGTTCCTAAATACGTTTCATTTTCTAGAAATGATCATTTTTCATCATTTGTTCATTTAGAAAGTCTTTCCGAAATACGTTATATATGTTCCTAAATACGTTTCATTTTCAAGAAAGGATCAGTTTTCATCATTTGAATCTTTCTTTATTTCTTTGTGTAGACAAAACAACAACACATTTGTTCTGATGCTTCATTTACGCATGAAAATCAACAGGAAATATCGTTTTCTGTTTTTGTTCATTTAGGAAAGCTTTCCTAAATACGTTATATATGTTCCTAAATACGTTTCATTTCCAGAAAGGATCATTTTCATCATTTAGGAAGACTTTCTTAAATACGTTATACATGTTCCTAAATGGTTCCTAAATAGTAAATACGTTTCATTTCCAGAAAGGATCATTTTTCATCATTTAGGAAATCTTTCCTAAATACGTTATATATGTCCCTAAATACGTTATTTGCAATTGTCAATCTGATTTTCCTACAAGAAATCCATGATAACTCCACCACGGAGCATCTGAGCCAAACCAACCTTAACGGAGAACGGAGATTTATTTTCTTTCTCNTTTTTTTTTTTTTTGCTTGTTATGTTAATGAATGCTAATTTTGGGATTTTCACCCTTGGGGCTAAATTATTGAACTTTAAGTTTTTTGGTGCTATTTTGTAGAATTGCCCTAAAATATATATTATTCAAATATTTTGTTTCCTGATTTGTTGCCATTAATTTTGCTGTTATTAATTTTGAAAATTTAAAAATATTTGAACAATAAATCCATAACAATAATTTGGATATTACGATCGATAAAATGGCCTAAATAGTTGCAGAAGTGATCAACAAAATTGAGGTATGATATTACGATAACTAACAATCATATTTTCTGGATTTATTATTGATAAAACAAATATACGATTAATAAGTATATATGAGTAATCATTAGCACTCATTTTTCTAAATTTACAAAAGATTTGATGTTCGAACAGAAATTATTCCTTCAAAGTTTCGAAATTTCCAAGCATGTTAATTTGATTAACCTGCATAAATAATAATACATTATATTTATAAAACAATGTCATTAACTAAATATATTGTTCTCTACATTAGATTCATAACATCTAAATCTACCTAATTAATTTTATTTGCATCAAATCTCTAAAATGGAAAAGATTTGTTAGAGTTCAATCCCATCCCGTGCACTAGATTTTCACTCAATCATAGTAAAATGTTGTATATAATTTGACTTTAAATTAAGTGAATAGGTAGAAACTTAATAGAAAATAAGGTTTTATTTTGTTGATTTTTTAAAAATATACCATTGTATGAACAAAAAGACAATTAAACTGTGTGAATTTTTAATAGAACTTTACAGATTTTAGAAGTGTTAAACTTTGATTAGATAAATTAAAACTTTAATGATTTTAAAATAAATATAAAATTTACAAGAATTGGCACTTAAAATAAAATAAATATTCAAAGTTTGAGACGGAAAAACAGTAAAAGATATGAGATGGGTAGATAGAACGATTTAGATATGAGAATAAATGAAAAACTGATAAGATTAGATTTAAGTAGAAAACCGAGTATAAGCAAAAGACAGATGCCAATAGTTGAGATTTTGAACGGTTCTAATGTATATTCATCATACATGTAAAAGTCTAAGCGATTAGTTTGAGCTTGATGTAAAAACTTCTGTTATGTGTCACTCCTACAATTAATTTTGTAGATAATTTGACTTTAAATTAAGTGAATAGGTAGAAACTTAATAGAAAAATAAGGTTTTATTTTGTTGATTTTTTAAAAATATACCATTGTATGAACAAAAAGACAGTTAAACTGTGTGAATTTTTAGTAGAACTTTACATATTTTAGAAGTGTTAAACTTTGATTGGATAAATTAAAACTTTAATGATTTTAAAATAAAGTTAAAATTTACAAGAATTGGCACTTAAAATAAATTAAATATTCAAAGTATGAGAAGGAAAAACAGTAAAAGATATGAGATGGGTAGATAGAACGATTTAGATATGAGAATAAATGAAAAACTGATAAGATTAGATTTAAGTAGAAAACCGAGTATAAGCAAAAGACAGATGCCATTAGTTGAGATTTTGAACGGTTCTAATGTATATTCACCATACATGTAAAAGTTTAAGCGATTAGTTTGAGCTTCATTTAAATTTTTTTGTTATGTGTCACTCCTACAATTAATTTCAGATGTAAGTTTCCGGATATGATAAAGAGGTGATTAATAGGGACTTTAACCTTAGGTTATTGAAGTATTTCAAAAAAATGTTGTAGAGAATTTGACTTTAAAATAATGGGTAGCGATTTAAAAAAAAATTATGTCTTATTTTGTTGCCATTTAAAAAATAAACCACCGCAAGAACTTAAAGACGAAGTTAGACTGTGAGAATTTTTACTTATTATTTTTAAGAGTTTTAACAGTGTTAAAATTTAGTTTGATAAATTAAAACTGTAAAGATTTTAAAATAAAATAAAACTCTTCAAAGTGTCACACGGAAAAACAATAAAGATAGCAAGTTAGATATGAAATTACAAATAACAAAATCGATAAGATTGAGTTTGAATTTAAATTCAAATTATCGCACGGAAAACAGTAAAAATAGCGATAAAGGAGCGACTTAGATATGAGATTACAAATAACAAAATCAATAACATTGAGTTTGAATTTAAACTCGAGTATAAGAAGGAGACGGATGACGATAGTTGAGTTAAAATTTTGAACGGTTCTAATGTATCACAAAACGGGTAAAGGTCTTAGCGATTAGTTTGAGTTTCATTTTTTTTTTGTGCTGATGTGTCTCTTCCACAATTATTCTCAGCTGGACGTTCCTCGATCTGATAGAGATGAGATTGGTAAGGAATATAACTTTAGACTATTAACGTACTTTAAGAAATTGTTGTAGAGAATTTGACTTTAAAATAATGTGTAGCAATTTAAAAGAAAAAATTAAGGTTTTATATTGTTGGTTTTAAAAAATTAACCATCGGAGGAACAAAAAAGCTAAGTTAGGATATGTGAATTTTTAGAATAATTTTACGGGTTTTAAAAGTGTTAAACATTGACTTGGTCAATTACAACTTCAACTATAATTTAAAATAAAGTAATAGTTTATAAAGTTTCACAATTAAAGTAAAATAAGTATTCAAAGTCACAAGAAAAAAGCAGTAAAGATAGCGAGAAATGAACGATTTAGATATAAGAGGGAGAGGGATGACAAAGTTGAGTTGAGATTTGGAACGATTCAAATGTATAATAACAATACAGATAAAAGTCTAAGCGAAAATTTTGAGCTTGATTCAAAAATGTTTTGATGATGTGTCATTACCACAATTATTCTCAGATGGATGTTCCTCGATCTGATAGAGAGGTGATTAGTATGGACTTTAATTTTATATTATTAATGTATTTCAAAAAAAATATTGAAGATAATTTGACTTTAAATTAAGAGGTAGCGATTTAAAAGAAAAAAATAAGGTTGGATTTTGTTGGTTCTTTAAAAATTAACCATGGTAGGAACAAAAAGACAAAGTTAAACTTGTGAATTTTTAGAAAAATTTAACGGGTTTTAAATGTGTTAAACATTAACTGGATTAATTAGAACTTTAACGATAATTTAAAATAAAATAAGAGTTTATAAATCCTCACAATTAAAGTAAAATAAATGTATTCAAAGTTTCACATTGGAAAAGCAGTAAAGATAGCAAGAAATGAACGATTTAGATATGAGATTACGAATGAAAAACCAATAAGATTGAGTTTAAACCCGAGTATAAAAGGGAGAGGGATGGCAAAAGTTGAGTTGAGATTTTGAACGATTCGAATGTATAATCAAAATACGGATAAAAGTTTAAGCGATAATTTTGAGCTTGATTCAAAAATGTTTTGCTGATGTGTCATTCCCACAATTATTCTCAGCTGGATGTTCTTCGATATGATAGAGAGGTGATTAGTATGAACTTTAATTTTAGGTTATTAATATATTTGAAACAAAATGTTGTAGATAATTTGATTTTAAATTAATAGGTAGCGATTTAAAATAAAAAAAATAAGGTTTATTTTGTTGGTTTTTTAAAAATTAACCATGGTAGGGACAAAAAGACAAATTTAAACTGTGTGAATTTTTAATAGAACTTTAAAGATTTTATAAGTGTTAAACTTTGATTGGATAAATTAAATCTTTAAAATTTATAAAATAAAATAAAAATTCTAAAATCTCGCACTTAAAATAAAATAAAACTTGAAAGCGAGCGGCGGAAAAACAGTAAAAGATATGATATGGCTAGAAAAGAACGATTTAGATATGAGATTATAAATGATAAACTGATAAGATGGAGTTTGAGTAGAAAACAGAGTATAAGCAAAAGACGGATGACAATAGTTGAGTTGATATTTGAACGGTTCTAATGTATAATCACAATACAGTTAAAATAAAATAAAAGTTTTCAATTGTTCACATAGAAAAACAGAAAAATGAACGATTTAGACAAGAAATTACAAAGGAAAAAACCGATAAGATTGAGTTTGAGTAGAAAACCGAGTATAAGCAAGAGACGAATGACAATAGTTGAGTTGACATTTTGAACGGTTCTAATGTATAATCACAATACAGTTAAAATAAAGTAAAATTTTTTAAAGTCTCACATAGAAAAACAGTAAAGATAGCAAAATTGATCCCGCTTTAGACATGAAATTACAAATGAAAAACTGATAAAATCGAGTTTGAGTAGAAAACCGAGTATAAGCAAGAGACAGATGACAATAGTTGAGTTGAGAACATCTAATTTTATAACATAACATATTAAAAATGTTACCTACAAAAAAAATTAGATATCTAAACACCAATATTACCCGTAACCTCTAAACCCGTTACAATAAGTAAACAACTTATGAAAACTAAACCCACAAAGGATTTTTTATGTCTAATCAGGAATTGTTGTTTTTCATATTACGAAAATTATATATACAAAAACAAAGTATTGTTAAACCCAAAATAAATTTGTCTCATATTACAACCCGTTCATCCGCAAGACCAATTATACTAAACACAATAAAGACAATATATATTACAAAATTTCATAAACCAAATAAATAAAAAATTCCCGTGCGCTATAATCTAGTCTCTATTTATAATACGTTTATTTATGGGATAATTGTAAATTTAGAGCAAAAATGAAAACTATTGTCCAATTAGTACTTAATCACAAACTATTGTCCTTTTAATATTTACTAGATAAGTACCCGCATATATGCGGGTTTGTAATTTAATATTTTAGAAGTCGTTAAAAAAAATTAAAAACAAAAAAATCAAAATCAAAATTAGATCACCCGTGAAAATATATAATACATAAATTTAGAAACAAAGTTTACGATGAAATAAATATATACCTTGAAAGAAAAATTTGGTGAAAAGATAAAAAAAAATTTAAGTTAAAAAATTAAATTTATCCTAAAAGGTAAAATTAATATATAAAAAACAAATATTCCTTAGTATTTCCATTTAGTTTAAGGAAATTAATAATAAAAGGAAAAGAATTTTAATTTCTTATGTTAAAAAAATATACCGACTTCTCATCAAATAAGAGTAAATTCATTCCTATGATCTCATTGTTTTTTTCAAATTTCTTGCCTCCCACTTTCTGATTAGACGAACTACGGTACGGCGATAGGAGCGTTTCCTGTTTAAGCTATATAATGTTAAATAGTCTCTCTATTGTTATTTAGAATTTCAGCATTCATTGTTTCTCTCTTGATATTCCTGTAAAAAAAATAAATTTTTTTGCATTAACGTACATCATAATTTATTTATTTTGTTTTTTGTTTTATACACCAATAACATACCCGTATTATTTTTGTTTTATACACCACCTCTATATGTGGGTATGTTAAGATATTGACTACAAAATAGTGAGAAACTATAACGTACAACATATATTTTTCAGCATAGTAATCTAAACTAAAAAAAAAAAATCTAATATTATACACCACCTCTATATGCATTAACGTACATCACATTTGTCATAGGTAACAAAGTGATCGTTCTGAAAACCCATCATAATAAGCGTTTGTATATATAATAATGTACATATTTCATAATTACACAAAAGATTACCTCTTAGTAATCTGTTTTGCGTTTGGTTTATGCATCTCTCTTCTCAATATTTTTTGCGTTGTAAAATTGAGAAACTATCAAATTGGTTATATAGAAATAAGGAATTATANAACCTTAGGAGCAAAATTAATCTCAAAGAGCGATACAGAGGAGGCAGACAGACAGAGGAAGAGGAGAAATTTCACTTATCGGAGAAGCAATCGGCGGAGGAGGCGGAGAGGCGACGGAGATACCGATATCGGAGAGGAGGAGAAGTTTTTTTTGTTTTGAGGTCGCAGGATAATTGTTTTTTCTTTGGGTTTACCTTATGTTTTTATTTATTTTTTTAATATTTTTAATCACAATAAATTAAATTTTAACTATTATTATTTTAAGAGATAATACTGAATTTACATTAATAATTCGCGATCTTGCGAGTTACTAACATTAAAATAACTTTTATATTAACTCGACATGTGTCAAAATCTAATGGATTAGCTCGACACGTGTCGCGATCTTGCGAGTTACTAACTTTGAATTGTTAAAATACTGAATTTACTATGATTCAAAGTTAGTAACTCGCAAGATCGCGACACGTGTCGAGCTAATCCATTAGATTTTGACACATGTCGAGTTAATATAAAAGTTATTTTAATGTTAGTAACTCGCAAGATCGCGAATTATTAATGTAAATTCAGTATTATCTCTTAAAATAATAATAGTTAAAATTTAATTTATTGTGATTAAAAATATTAAAAAAATAAATAAAAACATAAGGTAAACCCAAAGAAAAAACAATTATCCTGCGACCTCAAAACAAAAAAAACTTCTCCTCCTCTCCGATATCGGTATCTCCGTCGCCTCTCCGCCTCCTCCGCCGATTGCTTCTCCGATAAGTGAAATTTCTCCTCTTCCTCTGTCTGTCTGCCTCCTCTGTATCGCTCTTTGAGATTAATTTTGCTCCTAAGGTTTTAAAATCTCACCAACTCGATTTAATGCCGGAGCTATTGCCGAGATAAAACAACCGTTTCTTCACCTTTTTGGTTGTTTGTTTCATTCTTGGTTTCTTCTTAATTTCTCTAGATCTATATGCTTTAAAGGTTATTGCTAATTTGTTGCTAAGTTGAATTTAGCAGACGTACGCAATCAAGGTGAGAGTTGAAGATATAGTTTGTTGTGTGTGTGTTTAACTGTTTATGTTCAAGCTGATTTTCATGTGGTGATTTTTATACTTTCTTGCTTTGCAGGGGTACAATTTTAGCTTGTACGATTCCTTGGGTAACTTTGAAATGCTTAAGCTTCTCGAGTCTCACTTCCTTATTCAAGAGAAACCGGAAAGATATGGATGCATATGCAGCCATTGACGGTAACAATATCAACCTGACTTATTTGAGACGTAATTTTTTAGAGACACTACTTGATGATATCGAATTGGGATCGTGACCATCAAGTAGATGATGGCATGACTCTGTTTCATCAAGTTGAAGAGCCTCCCTCTAAGGAGAGAACTGGCGTTTGGTTTGTAATCTGAAGAACATTTTCCACATACAATGATATTATATGTGTATTGTAGTATTCATATAGGTGGGAGAAGCATCATCATATACGTTGATAGCAAATCTCATAGGTTGCTTATTATTTCTTTCTTTTTTACTTTTCCATATAAAGAGAAAATACAAATGAGTACATATAACATACGAATGATTCACAAGATGAAGATAGCAGACCAAGATTTCATCCCAAAATTTAGAAGAAACAAAACAGGAAAGATGAGTTGGTCATAAAATCGGCACCGTCCGATGGAGAGAAGTCACATGACGATCTGAAGGACAGCGAGACCAACAGCTAAGATGTATACAAGTGTACCGATACAATACTTATCACCTTGTTCTTGGCCGCTTCCAACTGAGCTCTCAAAATGTAAATCTCCTGAGAGAGATTGAAAAAAAACAAGAAACAATATATAAACAACTTTTGCTGCAAAAAAAACAAATAAATGCACAGAAACAAACAAATTTTACTAGTCACTGCACTGGGTCTATAGCAAATCAAATCCTAGAGGTTGCTGACATTATATCGGTGCGGATTTTCTCATTCTCGTGTTGTAGCAATGGGAAATGGTGATCCTATACATAAACCGCTTTTTATCCAACAATATTTCCGAATCAAGCTTTCATATAAATGAGAGCAAAACACAATAATACAGTGAAAAAAAAAGCGGAAACATGGCTTACCAGCGAACTGTTAATTTCACTTTTGAACTTGGATATGTTTGATTCATGTGTCATTTCAGCCTACCAGAAACAAGAAAATTAAAGTTAGACCTTTCAAGAGAAACAAGAAAATTAAAGTTAGACCTTTCAAGATGTCTGCTATAAAAACAGAGCCTTGTCGTATATCTCACAATAGAAACTTACTTTCTGCATCTCTCCCTTGGAGACAACCAACTGAGACACGACTCCCAAACTACCATTCATAACTTCGGTTATAGCACCCGTTATTGCCTCAACTTTCTTTGAAGGCAGTAAAATTTCTATTAAAAAAAAAAGTTTACAAGAAAAAAAAGGAAAAAACGTTTTCAAAAAGGAAAAAAAAAGATTAAAAAAACGAGTTAAACAAGGAAAACAAAATATTTTTTGAAGATTTTCAGTTGTGTTGTCCTAGATTTTCTCTAAGATTTTGTTAACCGCTTGGTAGAATATGTATTCTACATTCAGTAGAATCAAGACAAAATAGTAGAACTTATATTATACAACTAGTGATCGGGCCCGCGCCTGGCGCGGGCTCATATGCTTGATTAACTTATTATTTCAAATAATTGTTTTTATGTATATTCATCATGTGTTTTATACATGATATTTTTTTTTTTTCAATTTTTTCTTTATAAATATATATTTATCTTAAAAAGAGTAATCTTTCTCCCTAATTTGTTTTATGTATTAATCATATTTTTATTACATATTAATGTTTTGGTAATTTGTTGTATGTATTTTTGATATATTTTAAAAGCTTTACGTTCGCGTGTTGATTCCTTATTATCCGATGCTATATTTTGTTTTAAGAGTTTTTTTTTTGAAATCTAAGTTGTATATATAGTTTTGATTTTTTTTTCTTTGCTGATGCGGTTAGGTTTGCAAAATTAGTTAATGTTAAGAGACTTGACGGAAATAAGTTTCGATGTGGTAAAAAGAGATATGATGTTGTTCCTAATCAGAACAACTTTGTCTTAGGCTAAAAAGGAAAGAGCAAAAACGTGTAATAGTATGACCAGAGAATGATTCATTATCACAAAGAAATTATATGTATACTTACTATATAATAAATTATATAGTAAGAGAAATTTTAGCCATTTTTTCCCAATTATTTACCAAAATTATGGGATATCCCAATATATAGAAAAATTATGATTAATTTGCTTTGACAGCCCAAAACTATAACTAATTAAAATTACATTTCAAATTATTTATACGTCGGTTGCTTTGAAGCTAGTATTTCCAAATCATAGAATGAATTAATTTTCTATGTTTATGATTATGATAATAGAAAGTATATAATTTTGTCAATATCGTAAGATTTGTTTAACATTAATTTAATGAATTACTGTCAATATATTAGGATTTTTCTATTTTAATGGAACTTAAACATTATCGTTAAGTCTTTCCTATTTTATATCCAATTGAATTTGTGTATATCAAAAGAAAGAGGAAGTAGAATTTATTAGTAGTTTTCCATTTAAAAGAGACCCAAAAAAATAAATTTAACATTATCGTTAATCATATATATGATATATACTTAAATTTCCTTTTATTATTATCGTATAATTTTTAAATTTAGAATATTTGTGTATATCAAAAGAAAGAGGAAGTAGAATTTATTAGTATTTTTCCATTTAAAAGAGACCAAAAAAATCCCTAACGTTTACGGTTTAGTATACTATAAACCGTCATTAACCTTGGCGGTTTTGTATATAGATAACCATAAAATTGAAAATTGGTCAAAAATTGGTATAATTTAAGTGATTCGTACACATCATCAAAGCTAGACGAATAAGAATACAACACATAAGCCATCGATTTTAAAAAAGGGTATAAACGTCATTCTGCAGCCGAAACTCGCTGTGAGCGCGACACCTAAGCAAATCACTACACAAATAAGTATATAGATTATAATATTTGTGTATATCAAAAGAAAGAGGAAGTAGAATTTATTAGTATTTTTCCATTTAAAAGAGACCAAAAAAATTCCTAACGTTTACGGTTTAGTATACTATAAACCGTCATTAACCATGGCGGTTTTGTATATAGATAACCATAAAATTGAAAATTGGTCAAAAATTGGTATAATTTAAGTGATTCGTACACATCATCAAAGCTAGACGAATAAGAATACAACACATAAGCCATCGATTTTAAAAAAGGGTATAAACGTCATTCCGCAGCCGAAACTCACTGTGAACGCGACACCTAAGCAAATCACTACACAAATAAGTATATAGATAAAGTAGAATATAGAGAAAATGGTATAACTTCTATTCTACAAAAAGTAGAATATAGAGAACATGATAGAATGTGAATTCTACAATTAGTAGAATACATACAACATTGTAAATAACGGATTCTATAGGGATAGTAGAATGCTATACAAATAGTATAATACATATTCTATACTTGGTAGATTTTAGAGCAAATACTAGAAACCAAATTCTACAATTAGTAGAACATGAAAATAAATATTTTAAATTTTTGTTTTTCCTAAGATAAATTACACAATATATATTACTTACTTAATATGAATTTTTCGAATTTCTAAAGTAAGTATAAATATTTATTTTGAATTTTTTAATATTTAATAAATAGTATTTTAGTCTAAAAGTGGCATGTCTCAAATAAGTATTAAGGGGATAATAGTTCCCATTTTTTGCTCTAAATTCCCAGTTCTCCCTTTATTTATTGTGATTTGTGAATTAACTACTGTAAATGATATAGTCGGTTACATGGTCCATGAAAAGTCCCACATGATCAGCTTATTATTTAGTTTCAAGAAGACTACAATTTTCTTTTTTTTTAAACTTGTGATTCAATTTCTTCTCATTTGTTAGGGTTCCAATCCTTTGTTCTTCCTGGAAATACTTAATTTCTACCAATGTGGCTGATCCAGTCCATAAAATCAAGTAAAATTTCTTTGAAAATTTCTCGATATCAAACTAATTACCATTGTCAAATCTCAAGCTATCGAAAATTTCATGATTGTGCTATCTACACCATTGTTATGGACAACTTATTGAAAGACCCAAAGAAAGTCCTCAAAAAATTGAGAGCACCATATAAATTTAAATCAAGCAAAACAAATTTACACCTATTTTAGCCTCAAATCCAGGTGCATGTGATGACTTTTTAGTGTTGCATAATCACATAAATCAGAATAAGAAAAACTGGGTTTTAAACATCATAAACTTAAAAATATATATATAAAATGATCTAAAGCAAAGTATTATTAGTTCCCAAGTAGAAAAATACTATGGTCGATCTAATATGCATTACAAAGAATCACATCACTTGGATGACCAAAATAATTCAATGATAATGTAGTTTGAGAAGTAAGACCTTAACATCCAATATACTGATGGCTACATCATTAACTTCAGAAATGAGACCTAGACCTGAGTCATGGTCAGACATAGGCCATAGCTAAGCATTTGCTATTATGCCAACATTCATCTATAGTGGATATATCAATTACCCAAAAATCCAATAGACAAAGATAAATCCTATAGAGAAACATCAAACTGAAATTATATACTTGCTTCATGTGACCATGTAAAAGAGAAGCCTCCACTTCTACATAAACGTCTACATTTGTTACCAGAAATATAATGGGCTTAGATATTCAAGAGACATAAAGTGAAGAAAAGCCTTTCAGTAAGGAAAAAGTTTACACAAAATAATAAAATTACTTATCTTTGAGTCTTTGAGGCATGTACAGAAGAATTCATTGATGCTCGATTACAGAAAGGTTCCCCTACTCAGGTCAGATCCCCAGCCCGAACCATAATAGAGATTAGTGATTCTCTCTTCTTTCAACAAAGCTAAAAAAATTATTAGTACGACAGTCCAAGGAAATACAATGGTTAAAATAATTGATGCTCTAAAAGACAAGGTTTAGGATGTGACAACATATGTTGACTCAAACCCCAACAAATCGATTTTAGATACACACTAACTGACATACCATTCCTATCGATAGAATACATGTAAATGGCAGATATATGAATTTCAATTGAACATGCAGAAATATGTAAATTGATACACATATGCTTTTATTCTTCAACTATGTGCTGATAATACACAAGGAAGAGTTTATAAAATATACAAAAGCTGCACAACTGGAGAAGATATTGTCCAGACGAATTGAACAACAATTTCAAATAAAATGAGACCCGCAACAATGTGTACCTTACCAATTTCAAGGAAATTTACTCAGTCTCTTACCTACGTCGAGTAATACTCTAGGAACTCCACCTTCAAGCAAAAACAAAGCTCCAAAACAATAGTGAGAGACACGAGTGAGATATTTCTTTGTAAAACCTAGAAAAAAACCTTGGATTTGTACAATACATGATGAAGAAGTATACTTTCGAGCCTCAAATTTGGCATATAATATCTCTGGTGGCACGAGCAACTCAGCCCAATCGGTCATTATAAGCGTGTGAGTCAGTGTCGATTCTGGAGATGTGCTAACTGAGCCACAAATTTAGGATTTCTAAATCACTACAAATTCGGTGGATTCTGATAACATATCGATTGGGATACACCTGTTAATCAAGTTGCAGGGAGGCGATTGGTGAATATAACATATTTGGTTTATTTGGGGATATACAAAATTAGCGAGTACCCAAGAGTTTTGAAAGGAAAATTTGAAATAGCATGACCAAATTGATCAATGGAAAGGAGTATTAAGTTAGGAACATGAACGATATCGGGAGGAAGAGTAAAAGAAGCGTTGAAAAGACATAAAACTTTAGAGAAGATGAAGAAATTGACACGCTAAATAACGTCTAGATTTGTAGTTTTTTTTTTAACAGAATACGATGTGGCACTCTCTCCCGTGCTGACGTGGCAAGTAGCTGGAGAGAGTTGTCCCAGTTTTATATAGTAGATTAGAACTAAGCCCCAGTAAGTGATATATGTTTCAAAAAAAGGAAATATCGCTTCAGTAAACAATAAATGTACTTCCCTTCAATAATAATCTCTAAATAATTTAATAAAAATATAATAATATTGCGTAGTATTATTATAAAATAAACGAGATAAGAATAATTAGAAAACTCAATCAACTTCATTCAATAAAACCATATGCGAGAAACAATGTAAAAAACCCTAAATTCAAATTTCAGTAGCCAAATGTAAGGACATTAAAACACCATAGGAAGGTTGAAAGTTATCTTTATAAAAACCAAAGACTATGACACTACGAAATCCTATAAACATCTTCAACTTCATCATCATTTTTCTTCTCAACGAACGTGTTTTAAGGGTTCATCATACTCCCACCAATGCTTGTCTTAATACATGACTTCTTCGATGATGAAGACTGCTTAGGTTAAACTCTTTCATGTTTAGAAGAAGGAGTCTTCATTCCCGAATCCTTAGGTTCAACTCTTTCATGTTTAGAAGAAGGAGTCTTCATTCCCGAATTAATATTATCAGAACACTCTTGACTATAATTGGTCATCAAGGGGATATGTAATCCATAAAAATTTATTATAATAGTTGCAATAAACATGTAATTTTTTCGCTATATAATATATAATGGTGTATGAAACTAATACATGTTCATCACTCAAAAGTGTACTACGATCAACGACATCTTCTGAGTCAGTTTCTAAATCTATTTTTACAATATGCTCTTCTTTCCAGGCTTTCCTAAGTTTGTAGGTGCCTCCCGAAAGGTTTTCTTTCTCACCAAATACAAGAAATTGGAAAGTCTTCCCAATCAGATTTTTTAGTGCATCAGGGATGACCTCTGGATCTTAAATTTGTTGGTTTATAAATGTTTCCTATATAGTCAATATCAAGACGTAATCTATATAATAATTTCTCAAAAATTATAAATAGCTAAAGAAAAATCTCATCAAATTTTCCATCGAAGACTTCATCTGCATCTTACTTTACAACATCTTTCGCATTTGAGTTGAATAGAAAACATTTCATTCTACTGGTATTGTCCATCACACAGAGATGAAACTTGCACCTAAAATGATGAACACAAAATAATATTGTTAGCATCAAATTTGAAGGAACAATTAATATGAAATACACGCAGATTTTTAATATACAATTAAAAATATTAACCTGACACTAACATTTGAAACTTTGGTGTCACAAGTCTCACCAAGGTAAAGCGTTTTAGTGGTTTTTTCATCTTCCTTCTTTGGAATCGTATACACCTTTTTCCCACACTAATTAGTACAAACTAAGTAAAACCAAGACCAATCTGTGTCCACCTCGTAAATGGTACACATGAGTTTAAACTTTCCAACTTGTGAAACGTTTATTGTTCATGTAACATATTAAGAAGTGACCTTCCAAAAAATCCAAATGACGTGAATACACAACAATGAATATATGTCAACATATTATACTAAATACATCAAGGTAATCATGGAGCTCAGAAATCTTGACCATTGGAAACTAGTCAAAATTTCGAACATCGTTGAAAGGTGTAACATGGATCATTAAGATTAATCAGCACATTTTGATGTATCAAAAGAACTTATGATTTGTCGATCTCCTACATTTGACATATATAGCTCGTATAATTCTAATATATATATATATATATATATATATATATATATTTCAATGGATCGTATCAAAAAGAAATTTATATGTGTACCCCTAAATACGTTGATTTTTCCAAGTCTTATGACAAGTATAATGGCTTCATCACCGGCGTTCTGACAGACAGCGTTAACTTCCCCCATAATGTGCAGGGTCAACGTTCATCGCTATAGAAATAGTAGACAAGCAAAATAACAGTTAATGTATTTATAATATTGCCAAATAATAACACAAACGATGGTAGTTTATTCCCAAAATAAGTACTCACTTGGCATTCTTGATCTCGAACTCAAGCTTACAAGTGTCCTTGTTAAAAACCTGAACAATTTCAAGCTCATGAGCACTTATAACTTGTCCAACAACATCTGAAAAATATTACATGAACAAATTAAGATTAGTATTTATGTGAGGATCACATTGAAAAAAATGCATTATAAGTTACTTACCAATCAATACGCTAGTATTGATTCTGTCATTCAAAATGATTCTGGATTAAAAAAAAAAATCAAAATAGTGATTGTTTGATCTATTGTCACCTTTGTTGACGACAATTGAAGTTGTGAAAGACATCTTAAATTGATGTTTTGTTGGAGGGTATTGACCAGAAGCCTGATTCAACGAAAAGTTCTCAATGAATTTCTATTCCCCAACAACCATCAATTTTTCAAAACGATGGAGCAACGTTTTCTTGATCGAGGCATGAATTTGTGTACCCTACCATGATTAAGTAATTACAATTAGAACAAATAATGTATACTTTTGGTTAATTAGAATAAGATATAATAAACGATTACCATTTCATCAACCAGAATCATTTCCAATTACTCCCCTGGCTTTTGTTGGAATTGTTTTCACGTATGGAGCACCTTAACATGAAAATTCCACCCAGTTTTAAATGGCTTAACATATGCCAAATTGGTCAACCTCATGTTACAAGCCATATGATATAGTTTTGTGAAAAATAATTTGAGATAGAAAGTTTGAGGATTGTGTATTATGAACCGAACGTTAGGCCATAACATTTATAGAGGTAAAAACCTAGGGTTTCTAGAATTTGCTATTTTGAATTTTAAAGTGGCGGCCAAGTTTAATCGATATTCAATAAAGATATACAAATAAAATAATCGCGTTAAATAATGGATATTTTGGTGAGGTAGTGATTGAATATCGATTATGGTTTATAAAATTTAAGAGTTTGAATTTTAAAGTGGCGGGCAAATCAATTTAATTTCCAATGCTAATATCGAAAATATTATAATCGCGTGATTTGATGGATATTTTGTTGAGATATTTATTGTAGTTACTGGATTCGATAATTTAAATAATTAGGGAAGATATATTGATGGAAAAAAATATATTCGGTCAATGGATTAGTGTCTTTCAAATGATTTGGTTAAGTCCTTATTTTATGTTCCTATTGTTTTGAAATCATTTTAAAATATTATTAAAATATTGAAATTGGCGGCAAATTAATTTAATTTCCATTGCTGATATCTAAAATATTATAATCGCGTGATTTATTTGATATTTTGTTGAGATATTTATTGTAGTTAAAGGATTCAATAATTTTACGGGAGATCGATACCATGTCATTCTCATCCGCCTTGTGTTTCAAATAACGATATATTGTATTTGGCGAGAACGCAACTCACGAATCCACGGAACTAGTCACAACTCCGTGCTGCAGCTATTCAGGCAAATCGACAAGCTTACCCGGAATAGGATCACATCTCTTGGATATGCAACCAACCCGAGACTCCAAGACCTTCTTCAAAAGTGGTTCGAAGTCTCTCGTGAATGACCCTATGTTCGCTCAAAGTTTTTGATGAACCAATTTATGGTCTAACACCTTTGTAATCTGTTTGTAAATATTTTCCATTTGATCAATGAATTTCACATTTAAACAAAAAAAAAATAATTTAAATAATTATGAAAGATATAATGAGGGAAATAATTATATTCGGTTAATGGATTAGTGTCATTCAAATGATTTTGTTAAGTCCTTATTTTATGTTCCTATTGTTTTGAAATCATTTTAAAATATTATAAAAATATTGAAATTGGCGGCAAATTAATTTAATTTCCAATGCTGATATCTAAAATATTATAATCGCGTGATTTATTTGATATTTTGTTGAGATATTTATTGTAGTTAAAGGATTCGATAATTTAAATAATTATGAAAGATATAATGAGGGATATAAGTATATTCGGTTACTGGATTACTGTCCTTCAAATGATTTCGTTAAGTTCTTATTTTATGTTCCTATTGTTTTGAAATCATTTTAAAATATTGAAATTTGCGGCAAAATGAAGATTTCGGGTTAGGTATTTTCGTCAGATAAACACGCGGATCTTATTCTAATACATTGGTCAAGTTTTTAAGATCCGTGCATTTTTAAATCGGACAAAATATGACGCTTTGAACCTTGATTTTTCTTTTTTTGTTAGGTCACGAAAAAATAAATCTATAATGGCATTCATCGTAATATTCCTCGGAACTTTTGGACAATTTTTAAATGTACTTCCATTTTAATATAATAAGATAGCCTTTAAAGTTCAAACAATCAATCTTCAAAAATAACACTCCAAGAATCGCTTTAGTGCTTTCATTTACTGTAGTATGGAGACTCTTCTGTTTTCATTTTTTTTTTTTTTGAATTGAATGTAAAATTTATTCAAACCAAAAAACCGTTTTTACAACAAGTGCGACTTGATCATAATGAGTTTGGAAATTTTTCTATTTAAGACGTAATTGAACAAATGCTAGCGTGTGGCTAACCATGTTTGCATCCCTCCTTCGTATCTTCCATCACCCAGCCTTCGTACAGACGTTAAGCGGTTTCGCACATGCTTATCAATGTGTTGAACAAGTCGAGATGAGAGAGTATGCGGCTCACCATGTTTTCTTCCATTCCTTTCGCGCCAGAGGGAATGGATCGTGGTTTGAAATACATATCGTAATAAAAATGAGTTGATCATGTCTTGGTTCGTTTCTGTTATTAGATCGATAACGTCGACCCATTTTGCTGTGTATCGTCCTCCCAGTAGCTTTCGGGTCAGTCCTGCCCATACCTCCTCTGAGAACTTGCATTCAAAGAATAGATGGTTCATGCTTTCCATACCTTGACATAGAGTGCATAGACCAGTACAGCTCCGACATTCCAGCTCATGATCCTATCATCCGTGGCCAGCCTGTTATGCATTGCAAGCGAAGCGATGAAGGAGTACTTTGGCGTTGAGTAAGAGAACCAAATGCCTTTGTACCACTCGCAAATTGGTTGCGTCTCACGGATTTGCTCCCAAGTCTTCTTTGAATTAAATTTGGGCTTGAATTTATCTCCCTTCCATTTCCATAAGAACACATCATGGTCTTGCGGTGCAGCATTTCGTCTTTGAGTCTCGATAATATCCTCCATCTGATTCAGAATCTCTGTACGATGTCTACGTCTTCGGTGAGAGATCAAAACCTTCTCCACCGAGGAGTGAATATCAATTCCCAAATCAATACAGCCTCTGGAACCTGTGTGAACTATCAACTTTCCCATCGGCGACCAATTATCGTACCAGAATGACGTTAAAGCTCCATTGCGAATTTTGACCTTTGTGAAAGTAGCCGCGAGCTCTCTGTATTTTAACAACTTTTTCCACATCCACGAGCCTAATGAGGTAGTGTCTTTAACTGATGATATATCATGGTTTTTACCCTATTTAAGCCATGATATAAGTCCTTTTTATAGAGTCTTTATAGTATTTTGGAGTCTTTTAGAGTCTTTTACAGGTTATAGCACGTTGGGAGCATTATTGGAGATATTGGAGCTTTCTGGAGAATTTGGAGCAAAGCAGAAGTTCATGTTGCTGAGAACCCGATATGAAGCCTTGGTATCGATCGATACTGGCTAGTATCGATCGATACCCATCACAGCATGACAAGACACGCGACTTAATGA
>PKML01044827.1:544332-611122 GCA_002933935.1 Eutrema yunnanense | reverse complement strand
TCGTTTAGTGTCTCTGTCTCGCATTGGCGGCGACTCCACTGTAGATTCTTCTAGGGTTTCTTAATGGTTGTACCCTAGAGAAGCCGCCTATATATATACTCTGTTCATCTGCAGAGTTTATCATATCAAGGGTTTCGAAAACTGGAGAAATATAAAACGTTTTGTCGGTTGTTTCTTTGTCTAACTTTGGAAGAAAAAAAAAGTGATGACGCCATCGCATTTTTTCCGATTGTAGACAAAGCAAAACCGTGATGACCTCATGAGAGAGTTTTGTTGATGGTACGAACATATGTTGCTCATCAATAATTGATTGTTTTGCTTTTTAATATTATTGCTAACATCTCTGACTGCTAGATTTTGTTTTTGTTTTTAAATGGAATCGTCTATGATCTATCTCTCTAATCGTCACTTCAAAACCAAAACCTTGTTGTTTTCTTCTATTCTCTTTTTTATTTTTTTGGTGAACCAGGATTTTCAGACCAAAGCCGAAGTAGGTTCCAAAGCATTGAAACAAGTACAACTACAACAATCTACGAAAACTATGAATCATTGTCCAAAGGCCAACAAATTGTTCTCTTATCTTTATTTTATTTGTATTAAATGAAAGAACAATCGACAATATCTTTTGTTTAGACTACATAGATCCTTTATCTTTGGTTAATCAATTTGATTAGACGTGACACTGTTTAACTCTTTGTCTAATTACTGGTATTAGTAGAGAGATCTTGTCGATTATTGTCTAATAAATATTAATGAACATCCAAATGTTGTGTGAGATGAAGAAAATAATTATTATACACATAAACATGCTGTCCATTAGTGTACCAAAAGTTCCATAGTAGAATTATATTTTTATTAAGTTGCTGCTCTTCCAGTATTGTAGAATCCAGATCTAAGAAATGGGTTTTGAGGTCGAACCGGACATGATAATATAGATGTTGATCATCAATAGAAGGTAAGGGTGGAACTATTATCCGGCGATCCGAGATCCGATCTGATCCGCTCCAAAAATTTGGATATCCGAGGAGATCGGATCCGGATAGTTAAATTATAAGGTCCGGATCCTTTAAATATATTAAAAATTATATTTATTGGTATTTATTTATATAAATAATTTAAATACAAATAAAATATTTTTTATAATAACAGCTTTTTTTTAACAAAATATTATATAAAATTTTAATTTTATCATTATTTTTAATATTTTAATATTTTTTATTTTATACAGATCCGGATATCCGCGGATATCTTAATATCTAAGAAGATATCCGAAAACCGGATATCTAGAAGCCCCGGATACGGATCCGGATATCCTAAAATTTCCCGGATATCCGATCCGTCCCACCCATAAAAGGAACATAATGAACCCTATTCTTTTCTTGGTGTTCATTCTCTATATATATCTCCATCGCAATTGAGCAGAAAATAGAACATGAGATAATGTTGAAACCCTATACAGAGATTCCCTGAGTCTTTAAATTTAAACACTTTGAGTTTGCTAGGATGTAAGCCACAAATTTTATTTTATCTAATCTTGAATGGAGAAAGTAATTAAGTCAGACAAATTAGTCTTAAAGACTGAGTATGATGTAGGTACACATAAAAAGTTATTTAGTTTAATTTAAAAAGGTGTGTTAACAGAAACAAAAATTTAAGTAAAAGGGTAAAAATAAAAAAAAGTTGTCGAATTGAAGTTAAAAGCATGGAAATTGGAAAGACTCTTAAGCAATCGATTGATTTTCGGACCATATACCGACAAATGATTTTCCTCGGAAATTTGCGACAAATATCCGACAAATATTTTATTCTCTCAGTATCTCTTTGAAAAATTATTGTAGAATTTCCGACGAATTTCCTCGGAATGTGCAACTTTTCTTGTAGATACTTATCTGAAGGTACAAATTCAAACTCTGATTTTTCATACGGTTGTTGTAAGTTAAGCGTTCAAAGATCAACTCTTTGATCAGCATACAGTCATACTCGATCAAACCTCATAATACTTACAGAAAGCTATGTACATATGTATATAGATATCATTTCTTAAGGAGCAAGAATCTTATATTCAGGATCTTGTATGTGAGTTTCATGAAACTTAGCAATAAAAGCAGTGGCTCTCCTATCAATACAGGGCTCAGCGATCCAAGAACATCCATCCTCGTCTGTGGTCATAATTCTTGGCCTGACATTGATCACTTTTTCTTCGTTCCAGTTGTCTCTGTCCTTGGAACAACGCGGAAACAACGATCTTATTACAGGAAAAGATGATAACGATTTCCTCCTCCTCCCGTGACCTCCCATTTGTATACTATAAATGTTATATGATCGACATTTTCTACGTGAGAGAGAGAAAGAGAGAGCTATGATGTTGTGATTTGATCAAACTCTTACATCAAATAGAGATATATATATAGTAGCAATAGACATCCTAATATATAATTGATCAAATACAGGAGAATAATAATAGTAATTAAATTAGTGTATTAAAACAAAATATAGTGATGTCTAGATAAAATGAATCGGAATGTTTTAGAGAGAGATCAATCTTCTTTTTTCGGGAGAAAGCAATTTATGACCTTTATACACTTTCTGCTAGGGCTACATATACCAAACTCGATTCTCAATGAACAGGTGAATAAAGTTGGGAGAACGATCTATTTCCCCCTCGGAACTATGATATAGCACCAAATCCACACGAAGTTTGACCCTAGTATCAGATCCACACAGATTGAAAGTTACAGACTTATTTCCCCACCGTATGAAAGTTCGAAACCTATTTCCCCACAGTTTGAAAGTTCGAAACGCGTATCCTAACAGACCACGATTAGTGTTGGTTTACTGTTAACCAATTCATACGTAACCAACAGTAAACCAATTACGACCCGATTACTCAAAACAAAACCAATTACGACCCAATTTTATAGATTTAATCAATAATAAACCGGACCCACCCGATTAACCACCCGATGAACCACCCGCTAATATAACTCACAATTCTGAAAATCACAATTAACAAACCCTAAAAAATCGACGAACCCAGTTTCGATTGTGAAATCAAAATTTCCCCAAATCACTGAAATCGAAGTTGTGTGAAGCGAATGTGGGTGCTTGTTTCACTAAATCGACAATGTCGTTGATGGAGTGGAGCGAGGTGCCTGAGATTCAAGAGGATTCCGATGGTGAAGATGTAAGGGAGCGAAATGAGTTTAACATCGAAGAAGCCTTAGCTGGGTTTGAAGATGAGCCTTCTATTATGCATAATGTGTATCCAGAAAGTGAAAATAGCGATGAAGAAGATGAAGCTCAGAAAACAAAGAGGCGGCGTAACACCATCAGAAGAGGTGATGGGAGGCTGTACGAAGGACAAATTTTCTTCAATGGAATAGCCTTTAAAGAGGCTGTCCTCGATTATGCACTCAGAACAGCTTACAACATCAAGCAGTACAGGTATGATAAAATGAAGCTTGGCTATGAATGCGTAGGGAGTTGTGATGGTGGTAAGTGTAATTGGCGTATCTATTGTTCGAGTACTGAAAAAGATTTTAGGTGGCAAGTTAGGGTGTTTAACAAGAAGCATTCATGTGTTCCTAATGGGTCTTGTGAGATGATAAAGGTGCCGGTGATTGCACGGTTGTTTCTAGACAAGATTAGAGATGAGCCTGATTACTTCATGCCTATGAAGCTTGAAGAACTTGTTCAAGAGAAATGGAAGATTACTGTCTCGAGGCCTCAATGTCAAGCTGCGAGAAATAAGGCATTGAGGTGGATTGAGAGAGAATATGCTGAGGAGTTTGCTCGTCTCAGAGATTATGAAGCTGAGATATTAGTCTCAAATCCGGATTCTCGTGTGGAGATTGACACAGTCACAAATGAGGAAGGGTTAGATGTGTTCAACAGATTCTATGTCTGTTTTGGCAATCTGAGAAAATCATGGAAGGCCTCATGTAGGCCACTTATAGGAATGGATGGATGCTTCTTAAGAGCAAAGATGAAAGGGCAGTTATTGGTTGCAATGGGGCGAGATGCGGATAATCGGATATATCCAATAGCATGGGCTATTGTACAAGTAGAAAACAAAGAAAATTGGCTGTGGTTTGTGAGGAATATCAAGGTGGATTTGGATCTAAAAGATGGTGAAGGATATATAATGATTTCGGATCGTCACAGAGTAAGTTAGCTTCTTTTTAAAATTTTCAGGATTTATTATGCATAGATATGTAACTTCTTTTTTATTTGCAGGGATTGATCTATGCTGTCAACCTTGAGCTACCAAATATCGAGCATAGAATGTGTGTTAGACACATCTATGCGAACTTGAAGGCTAAGCATGGAAAGAAGAGTCAAATGAAGCCCTTCATTTGGAACCTTGCATGGAGCTACAATGAGGCTGAATATAGAGAAAACTTGGACAGGTTAGAAAACTATGACTCGGGTGTCTTTGCGGATGTGATGAAGTCAAACCCGAGGACTTGGTGTAGGGCTTTCTACAAGATTGGACATCACTGTGAAGATGTTGACAACAATTCCACAGAGTCTTGGAATGGTTCGATAGTGAAAGCAAGAGAGAAGGCATTTGTGCCAATGCTAGCTACCATTGCTCGGCTTGCAATGGTGCGTATTGCTACGAGAGATTTCAAATCTCATGACCATAAAGGTTTGTGTACTCCATATGTGGTTAAGTATCTTGCATCTGAAGAGGAGAAAGCTGCTAATTGCAAGGTTCATAGAAGCACAAACAATATGTATCAAGTTGATCTTAGTGGATGTGCTTATCGTGTGAGCTTGGATAACAGAACCTGTACTTGCAAGAGGTGGGAGATCACAGGGATTCCGTGTGAGCATGCTTATGCAGTTTTGAAGAACAAGAAACTTGATGCTGAGCAGTATGTGAGTCAATGGTTTCATACTTCCATGTGGAGGAAGACATATACAGATGGACTAGTTCCAATTAGAGGTTCACGTTTCTGGCCAAATGTTGGTGCTCCACCACTGCATCAGCCTCCTGAGCCAGCACAACCTGGTCGGAAGAAAGGAAAAGATGGTAAGAAAGATAAGAAAAGAAAAAAAGGCAAAAATGAGTCTCCTTTGAAGAAGCAGCCAAAATTGTTGAAGAGGATTATGCACTGTGGAGTATGTGGTGCAGCTAATCACAATTCTCGATTCCACAAGAAGGAAAAACAGGTTTGGTTTATGTTTTCTGGTTTCTGATTTGTGGTTTTTTGTTTTTTGGTTTCTGATTTGTGGTTTTTTGTTTCTGATTACAGGATTTTCTAGGTGAATCTTCTCAGGATCAAGCATCTCAAGGCACTGTCACTCAGATCTGAGAAGCTTGTGGAGCTTCTGATGTGTTTTTTGGAGTTTGTGGTTTGTTTTTGGAGCATGCAGATTTAAGAAGCTTAGATGTCTTTTTTTGTAGCTTCTTTTATGACAATGTCATGTTTCTCTCGGATTATGTCTTTTATGTTTTTGTAGCTAAGGATTTATGTTTCTCTCGGATTTATGTGTGTCTTTCATGAACTGGATTTGGCTTAGGATTTATGTTTGTCTCGGATTCATTGTCAGTTTCAAAAAGACACAACCAACAAAGACAGAACATTCTTTCACAACACCAACAATGATCTTACACATGGTTTTACACATAACAAACACCAACAATGATCTTACTAACTCAATTTCGACTCAACCTATGAGCTTACTAACACCAACAATGATCAAACAACCAACACATACAACAACCATCATCTTCTTCATGTTGGATTTGGCTTCAACCATTGCTTCTTCCACTCTCTCAAAGACCTCCTTCTCTATCTTCATTTCGATCTTCTCAAACACTATCTTCTCAAACTCCATACGTTCTGCTGCAATTTGTTTCACCTCTTGTTCAACACTTTCTGTTCGAATAGCTAGTGCCTCTATATCATTTAGCATTGCCGCATCAACCCACTTAAAAGTGTGGTTATCATTGCTAAGCTACAAGAATTCATGACAATAACAATTAGAATTTGCATAAATCATACCATTTGCCAATGCAAAGACACGATTTGCAGCAGTGTGGTTATCAAAATACTTACCTTTTGTGCTACAGCAAACGCACAACGCCAGTACCGACGGTAGGGATTTGCATCAGATTTCGAAATTTTTGACACGATTTGCTCTCCACACCAACATCTACTAGGCATACCCACAACCCTTCCTCTTTGTCTGGCCGTTGATGTTCCACTTGAAGCTCCAGAGACATTACTCATTATCACTATCCAATTTCGACCTACAAAAAACAAAATCTGACATTAAATCAAAAACTCGAAAATCAGAAATCATCTTCTATGGTTGAAATCAACCTTCTAGAGAATTAGTATGAAGAATAAAACCACGATTTACGCTCCATTGCCTACTTACAATCACTTTTGAATTGAGGATTTTAGAACCAGGATTTAGGGTTCTTCGTTAGATGAATTGGGGGTTTTGAAAGAGAAGTTAGATGTCGGGTTTTAATTCCAGTCGGGTGTAAAGGTCGGGTCAAGGGGTCGGATTTTAATTTCAGTCGGGTTTTCAATTGCGTTTACAATCGGTTTACGTAGTTTCGTTTTGGGTTTAGGTCATAAACCGATAAAACCAACGTCTGTGGGGAAATAGGTTTCGAACTTTCATACGGTGGAGAAATAAGTCTGTAACTTTCAATCTGTGTGGATCTGATACTAGGGTCAAACTTCGTGTGGATTTGGTGCTATATCATAGTTCCGAGGGGGAAATAGATCGTTCTCCCAATAAAGTTAGATTATAATTATATTCAAGATACGACACTAACGTACACATATAATTTTAGTAGGGCTGAAGACGATCTATTTTCCCATCGAAACTTTCATATAATATCATATCTACACAAACTTTAGGCCTCGTTCTAAATCTCTATCAAACAAAAGTTCTATATCTATTTACACACATAATCAAACTTCGAAATCTATATACACACAAATATTAGTATTAGTTTTTTTTTATGGGTTGAGAAAAGGGTTTAGTATTAGTCTTTATACCATGTAAAATTTCGTTGTGACCTCATGTCAATTTGACCAAATCAACCATACAATTTATACTACATTGATACACTATAACCACACCATTTCAACCGCTGCCATGCATAATTGTTCAATGCGAGTATGTGTTTTCTATAATTTTATACTAAATGTGTAGAGTTTCGTAGGCAAAAGCTAATATAAAATAGCTTAACCAAAATTCGGTGTTCTTGCTCTTTTATTAGTCTAAGAAAGAGGGTGAAGGTAAACTGAGAGTTCAAACCAAAATGGAATTTCAATTCCTATTATATTAAAAAAAAAAAAAAAAAAAGCAAATAAGATTAGGCTGTCTTTGATTTGAACGAATCATAATCCTCTTCTTTTCTTTGAGCATGTGCACCCATTAAACTCTCAAAGTTTCATAACCATTTTTTTATTATTATTTTTTATATTTTTTTATTGGTTGAGATTTATTATGATACTTGTAGTAAATTTGTTTCCAGCAGTGATACCGGTATCGGTATCATACTTTCTTTGTTTTTTCTCTTCCCCCTATCTGATAATTACACGGAACCAATAACATTATGCCACGTACACAATGAAACCGTATCATTTAACTCATCAGAGTGATACCGTTAACATCAAGTTTTATATCCAAATCCATTTTAAAATATTTTTTTGGCCTATAAAACCCAACAAAAATCATTGCTGGACATGCTCGTTACTTTCATATTCCTCTAAGTTTTTTTTTTTGTTTACTTTACATATATTCCATCTATTTAACAAATGATATCATTTTAATATTTTGAAATTGCAAAATTCATTTGCCAGTTTTTATCTAATTTTTTTTTGTGCAACATCATACTTATATTCATTTTAACCGGTGATTACAAGACGAAGAAACTCGGAGCTCTTTGTCCAAAGAGTCTACTTCTCGAAGATTCGAAATTGATACATAAATGATATATAAAGCTTGGTAGTAAAGATAGAATAAACGGTTAAAATCGTAGATCATAACCGAAGTCTCTCGGAAAGCGATAGTTCTTCAAAAGGATGAGGCAGATATTTCTTAATGGGCTCAAAAGGCCTACTAAGAGAAAGATGAAAATTTGGCCCATCTCAGAACTTGTACCGAGTGCGACGGCTAACCGGGAGGGTCGTGAGGGTTAACCCGTTGTCTCGTTCACCAAAACAAATAACTCTACGTCGATTTGTATTACAGAAAGAGAGTTAATTTGTGCCACTAACGGGCCTTAATTTACGGTAGCCCATTAGAGGAGCTCACCTTCCAATTTCGGCCTATTAAAAGACCAAACTGACAAGAACGTTTCCCACGTGTCACTGCGTCTTATCAATTACCTCTAAACTCAACCAATACGATACGACGACGACTCTTGTCCAAAACACTCTCACCAACATCAATTATGGAGTTTTTGACATTTGGTCCCAGAAAACCAATTCCATCATTTTCTCACTTTTTCTCAATCTCTCTTATCATCTAAGAAGACACTCACCTCACCTACCTAACCCTCTCTCTCTCTGAAACAGAGCGCACAAATGGTTTCTGCATCGTCCAAGACCAAAGCTTTAGACCCTCCGCTTCATGCCTTAGGTTTCGAGATCGATGAATTATCTCCCACACGTGTCACAGGTCGTCTTCCCGTTTCTCCAATCTGCTGCCAGGTTCCTTCTCCATCTTCTTTACTTTGATCGTTGACTCTTTTTCAGATTTTCAAATTTCTGATAATTATTTTCAACTTTTCCTCGAAAGCCTTTCAAAGTCTTACACGGTGGTGTATCTGCTTTGATCGCTGAGTCTTTAGCAAGTATAGGAGCTCACATGGCTTCAGGTTTCAAAAGGGTCGCTGGAATTCAACTCTCGATCAACCACTTGAAGAGTGCTGATCTCGGAGACCTTGTCTTCGCCGAAGCATCTCCTGTAAGCACAGGCAAAACCATTCAGGTTTGGGAAGTCAAGCTTTGGAAAACAACATCAAAAGGGTCTGAGAAAGCTAACAAAACCTTAATATCTTCCTCTAGAGTCACACTTCTCTGCAATCTTCCTATCCCTGATCATTCCAAAGATGCAGCAGACCTGCTCAAACTGATCTCCAAGTTGTAGATTTCAAAGCTTTGTTCTCTCTCTCTCTCTGATTGAGTTATGTAACTGTGTATCATCTTCTAAAAATTCAACCTTTTGGGTGATATTAAGCTAAAAGTGGCAAAAGACAAGTCAACTGTTGTTGTCCTTGATGTACGGAATCCCCAAATTTCCATATAGTTAAAGAAATCCCCAATTTTTTGCAAAAGTAGTTAACAAGTAGCAATCTACTCTGTGATCTTGGCCTGGAAAAAGGATGAAACTTTATCCTCATGTGCTTACCTCGGATTTGTTAGAACAGCTTGTATATGTAGACACATAATGTGTCTGATCTCAATCAATATCTAGGAGTTAGAATGCTTCTCTGGTCTGTCATTTGCAGGCTCACCACCACAAATCCTACGCCTTTTGTAACAGATAAGAAACATCAAGGCATAAGCATAGTGAAGAGCATCAAATTTTGGCAAGCAATTGAACATAAGATAGAGATGATAACTCAGCGAGAAAAAAGATAGGAACCAATAATCTGGGGTTTATCAATTGTGGGCTCGCGAGAGAAGAAGACCCAGTTTTCTCGGAAGCAATTATTGGATTAAATTAGTAGTTTTTACCATTGAAGGATGACGAAGCAAACAAAGGGATAATGTCCAATTAGACGAAGTTGAAGAACCGAAACTGATGAATCACGCTGTTCTAACACTCAACATCATCACGCTGTTCTAACACTCAACATCATCACCTTCGAAGTTGAAGAACTCGGAAGCAATTATTGGTTCATGGATTTTAATAAATTTGGAAATCCAAGTTATTCAATCATTATATGATTTTCAAATCTTTATTGAAATCATGTGTTATTAGTTTTATGATTTTCAAATCTCTATCAAAATAATGTGTTATTCAATATTAAGATTTGAGAATGGATTTGATTTCACATTGGATTTTCATGGATTTGGTAGTATTTTTTAATGTAAAATACAAAGAATAAAATCTTTACCCAAACCTCGTTATTTCAAATGATTTGACAAAACAAAAATTATTGTGAACTTCCAAAACATTTTAGTTTTTTCATTACACATCATCACATCTCATATTTTTCCATTTTACGTTAACAAAATGAAAATTCAATATTCCATTTTTCTGTTGTATGATAATCATACTTTATTGATAACACTTTTTCATGAGTTGATAAATTGTAAAATTTTCCTATTTTCCTTAAGTAAAAATTTGTAGTGAAATCTTCCTTCTATTTTTTTTAAGTTGTTAATCTCTATATAAAAAAAACTATAACTATTTTATAACACAAACCCTAAAATTGAAGATCAATGGGCGATTCACAACAAAATCGAGGAAAAAGTTCATACAATCAATGGAGTCCACAAGAAAGCAAAACTTTAATTAGTTTTTATTCTATCTTCACTTTATATAATCGTTCATGGAAATAATTTTTACCGTTTATTTATGATTGTGTTGGAGTTATTGATGGTACACATATCTTTGCAATGGTGCCAAAAAAAGAAACATCCCCTTGTATATGCTTAGTGGATGGGAAGGTTCAAAAAAAGAAGTATCGCAATAGAAAATGTGATATATCGCAAAATGTGTTGGATGGTTGTAATTTTGATCTCAAATTCATGTATATGCTTAGTGGATGGGAAGGCTCGGAAGTATTAAATGATGCTTTGACAAGAAACACTAATCGACTACCAGTTCCAGAAGGTACATGTCTTTTATGCGTAAATATAGTTATTTTTAACACGATCAATAACTATATTATTATTATTATTACTGCATTTCAGGAAAATATTATTTAGTAGATTGTGGATTTGCAAATCGTCGAAACTTTTCAGCTTTTTATCGTGGTTTCCAATATCATCTACAAGAATTTTCTGGTCAAAATTCTGAACCAGGGAATGAAAAAGAATTATTCAACCATCGTCATGCATTCTTGAGAAACGTAGTTGAGAGAATCTTTGGTATTTTCAAATCTTGATTTCTAATTTTTAAGTATGCGCCTCCTTTTCCTTATAAGAGACAAGCAGAAATTGTATTTGCTTTCGAAAGTTCTGTCACACGGAAAACTTTCCCGAAAAACCAAAAAGTGCACGAAAAGTTCTTGAAGAAATTAATAACAATTATTATGAAGTTCATGCAAGCCAAGAGCAACAAAGAGAATATGCCAATTAATGGAGAGTAACCACCGCAACAAATATGTGGACGGATTCAAACAATTTGGAAAGTCAAATATGAAAAATGCGAGATTTTTTTTTGTTTTAATGTCTAGAAATGCGAGATTTTTTATATTGTTTTTTAGCAACAAATGGAGATGGTTTTATTACTTATCAAAACTAGTGTTAACAATTGTTTTATCTTTATATCATATAAGAGATAAATCTAATTTATTTGATTTTCAAATCCACTTATTTGACTTTCAAATCCACTTTATTAAAATTTAAAATCCTTGGATTTCCAAATCCTACAAAAAATTATAAATTCATTAAAATTCATGAACCAATAAACCCTCCTTAGTACTTCGAGTTCCAATCTTCTCTACGCAATCCCAACGAACTATTGTAATTAGGGTGCTCAATCCGGTTTAATTCATCCGAGAGCTGAGCTGAAATTGTAACGAAACATCAAATTTGAAAAAGCAAATCGAAACCAAAAATCAAATAAATGGATTTAAAACAGCAATTCTTACGCATCGCCTAGTTTCTTCTCTTCCAGGCACGGGACTCGAGGCAACTGCATCTTCTTCGACATGGTGTTTTCCGGCCGGCGTTCGATCTCCGACATCTTCTCCTCCTAACCGGCGTTTGCTTCCACCTTTCTCGGGCCCATCCAACCATCCCAAAGAATCGTTCCAACTTTTCGTCGGACGCAACCGTCGCCGACGAGACCTTCTCCGTTCGCGTTTTACTGTCCGCCATGACTTCCGGCGAGAACTCCTCTCGTTCTGTTATCACCGTCCGTCGAATTCCGGCGAGAACTTTTCAAGCTCGTGATTCCTCTCAATGTGACACATCAACATTTTTGTGCGTTCACAAGCTAACACCTCATAAAAAGGTCAACACTGAAAGACCAATCAAAATAAAACATATATACATTTCAACATTTTCATATAATAAGACATACACTTCATAACATATATGCATCTAAGAAAAGGAGAGCCGGTGTATGACTTCATATATTTATGGTTGAAATAGTGTTGCATATGCTATTGTTGAAGAAAACACATTTAGCATGGAACAAAATTTTTGTATATTCCTTGATATTAGGGCTTGATATAAGGGCGAGAAAGCGATGTGCATTTTTCACGACTCAAATTGCACATGTGTTTTGTCTCACATTCATACAAATGCAGAGAATAGAAACTCAATTATATGGTGAATTTTGTGAACCAGCGGGACGTAGAGATTGTATCATATACGGGGTTGGGTTTGCAAGTAAGGTTTTCTTCCAACTTCTTAAGCGTTTATGAAATAAAAAATAATTGCGAACGTTTTTGTTTTATATGGTCATCAAAAGGTTTTCAAAGTTTTCATATATCTCAAATAAAGTTTGTAAGGTATCTCAAATAAAATTTAACAAGCAAAACTGAAAACGTCAATATATTTTTCCTTTAAATAGAATTGATATGACATGGAAATCAACAAATATGTGGTCCAAATTTGCTATTTTGGTAAATATATTTGGTTGAAAAAAAAATTGTGTTATAACATTTAAAAATGAGAATGATAGATTTATATTGCTTTATACAAGAGAAAACATGCACGCAGAACGGATAACCATCTAGTATTTCTAAATTCTACACATAATTCTATTAAAATCCATAAATTAACCATCTCACACATGTGTCTAACAAACAATAAACAAACTGATTAAAATTGAAAAAAAATTGATTAAATTAATTAGCATCCGTCAAACCAAACAAACATTAACGTCTCCCATGTGTCTAATAAGATGTGGGCATATTTAGTACAACCTCTACGAGATGAGAAAGCTATCTAGTTTGATGGATTTTGTCATAATTTCATGAAATTGTTTTATCAAATTGATGGTTATGGTGTTGGAAACACAACCTATGTTTTTAGCCGCAAGAAAATCATAACCTACGTTTGTTGATGCATGTTACCATGTATTTTTAATTTTTGATGTGGACACGGATACATTATTTTCGTTGAGATGTATAACCATGTAACAATGTATACTTTGGTGTAACTATCATTTATCAAAAATACAAAGGTTCAAATACAAGGAAAAACCTGATTATTTTAAAATATAGTTGTTTGATTAAAAGAAATATATGAATCAATACTATAATAACACAAGTGTCTCGGCATATGATGACACATCAACATTTTTTGTGTGTTCACAAGCTGACACCTCATAAAAATGTCAAAACTGAAAGACCAATCAAAATAAAACATAAATACATTTAGGCGTTTTCATATAATAAGAAACCTGACACCTCATAAAAAATAAAATCGAAGAACCAATCATAACGTCTTGGTTTATGTTGACGACATAATCATTGCTAGTACCAGTGATTCTGCTGCAACTAAATTGACTGAAGCTTTGAAAAGTTGCTTCAAACTCAGGGAATTGGGTCCTTTGAAATATTTTTTGGGATTAGAGGTGGCTCGCAACAAAGCTGGTATATCTTTGTGTCAGAGAAAATACGCTTTGGAGCTCCTTACATCTACTGGAATGTTAGGTTGCAAACCATCAACAATTCCCATGACACCTAATCTCAAATTATCCAAATCTGATGGTGATCTCCTTGAAGATAGAGAATTATACCGAAGCTTGGTGGGTCGCCTGATGTATCTCACCATTACTAGACCGGATATCACTTTTGCAGTGAATAAGCTGTGTCAATTTTCATCTGCTCCCCGCACATCACATCTCAAGGCTGTCTACAAAGTCCTTCAATATATTAAAGAATCCGTAGGTCAGGGGTTATTCTACTCAGCTGATGATGATTTAAGTTTGAAAGGTTTTGCGGATGCAGATTGGGCATCTTGCCTGGATAGCCGACGTTCTACTACTGGATTCACTATGTTCTTAGGATCATCACTCATCTCTTGGCGTTCCAAGAAACAACCCACAGTTTCTAGATCTTCTGCCGAGGCAGAATACAGAGCTTTAGCTCTTGGTTCATGTGAAATGATGTGGTTAAGAACCTTGTTCTCAGATCTGAATATACCCATCTCTACAGTTCTTGTCCTCTACTCGGATAGTACAGCTGCAATTCACATAGCTACTCACCCTGTTTTTCACAAAAGAACAAAACATATAGAGGTGGATTGCCACACGGTTCGGGAAAAGATCGACAAAGGTTTGCTCAGGACTTTACATGTCAAAACAGAGGATCAAGTGGCTGATATCCTTACCAAGCCATTATTTCCTAACCAATTTGAGCACCTTCAGTCCAAGATGAGTCTCCAAAACATCTTCGTCTCATCTTGAGGGGGATTATTGGAGTATACCACCGGTTCGGTTAACATTGATTTAGATCAGATTAAAACCGGTTTAATGTATTGCACAGTATATATACATTGTATAGTCTCACATTACAGTTTAACAGAAATAAAACGAGTTTACATTTTCTCAACAAACTCTTCTTCTTCAAGCTCATGATCTTCTGGATCTCTCTTCGCTAATATTCACTATTAAATTATAAAAAATCAAAATATTAGTTTTAATTTTTTATGTAATTGTTTAAAATAAAGTGAAATGCCACATTTAGCATGGAACGAAAATTATGTGTATCGCTTGATATAAGGGCGAGAAAGCGTTGTGCATCTTTCACGACTCAAACTGTAAATGTGTTTTTATCTCAAATTCATACCAATGCAGAGAATGGAAACTTAATTATATGGTGAATCATGTGAACCAACGGGACGTAGAGATTGTATCATATACGGGGTTGGGTTTGCAAGTAAGGTTTTTCTCTACCTTTTTAGGCGTTTATGAAATCGAAAATAATTGCAAACGTTTTTGTTTTATATGATCATCAAAAGGTTTTCGAAGTTTTCATATTTCAAATAAAGTTTGTATGATATCTCAAATAAAATTTAACAAGCAAAACTGAAAACGTCGATATATTTTTTCTTCAAATATAATTGATATGACATGAAAATCAACAAATATGTGGTCCAAATTTACTATTTTAGTAAATATATTTAGTTGAAAAAAAAACTTGTGTTATAACATTTAAAAATAAGAATAATAAATTTATATAGCTTTATAAAAGAGAAAATCTGCACGCAAAATGGATAACCATCTAATATTTCTAAATACTACACATACTTTTATTAAAATCCATAAATTAACCCTCCTCACACATGTGTCTAACAAACAATAAACAAACTGATTAAAATTAAAAGAAAAAAAAACTGATTAAATGAATTAGCATTCGTGAGACAATAATGTCTCCCATGTGTCTAATACGATGTATGTGTGTCTTCTCAATTACCTCTGGTGGGAAAGACTCTCACCAACACTGGGGTGTATTCAATCTAGCATTTGGAGTGATTTGTATTAAAATTACAAATCATATGTTATTCAAACATGAATTTCCAAAAGTTTTTTCAAATCTCATATTATTGAAATAGTGGTTTCTAAATAAACCTTCAAATCAAGTGTTATTGGAAATATTTTAAGTAGTAGGTTTTAGAAAACTTTTAGTGATTTGGAGATGTTTTGGTGGAGTTTCTTAGTTAAAAAAATAAAAATCCAAATCTCATGGTTTTAGGTGAAATTTTATAATTATTTAAAAACAAATTATAACAACTTTCTTAATTCATTCAAATCATCTCAAAACTCACTAAAATTCAAATCTTTTCAAATCTTTCTTAAATATTAGATTGAATACATCGCCAGAGTTTTGGCATTTGGTGCAAACCAAGTAAGCGTCTTCAACGCACCCAAAAACCCATTTCATTAAAACTCGATTGACATTTATCCCAACAAACCAATCCAAATATAATTCTCTCTCTCTCTCTAATGGATTCTGCATCGTCCAAGACCAAAGCTTGAGCCCTTCCGCTTCACATCTTAGGTTTCGAGATCGACGAGTTATCTCCGACTCGTGTCACAGGTCGTCTTCCCGTTTCTCTAATCTGCTGCCAGGTTTCTTCTTCTTATTCTTCTTCAATTTGATCATTAACCCCTTCTCCCCCAAATTCTGAGAAAATTTTCAATTTTGCCTCAAGCCTTTCAAGGTCTTACACGGTGGTGTATCTGCTTTGATCGCTGAGTCTTTAGCAAGTATAGGAGCTTACATGGCTTCTGATTTCAAAAGGGTCGCTGGAATTCAACTCTCGATCAACCACTTGAAGAGTGCTGATCTCGGAGACCATGTCTTCGCCGAAGCATCTCCTGTAAGCACAGGCAAAACCATTCAGGTTTGGGAAGTCAAGCTTTGGAAGAAAACAGCAAAAGGGTCTGAGAAAGCTAACAAAACCTTAATATCTTCCTCTAGAGTCACACTTCTCTGCAATCTCCCTGTCCCTGATCATGCCAAAGATGCATCAGACCGGCTCAAACTGTTCTCCTCCAAGTTGTAGATTTCAAAGCTTTGTTTACTAGTGCATATGTATCATCTTCTAAAAATTTACACTTTTGGGTGATTATAAGCTAATATTGGCTAAAGATAGTCATACCAGAATGTCTTGGCATCTTAATACCAATTGGACTTATGTGTGTTTGCAACAGAAACTCATCTGTGTACTAACAATCTGTTATGTCTCTCTTTAACTGTATTGGAATAAACAGTTTGGTGAGTTTCATGTCTCTTCAAGCAACAAATAATGATCTCTCTTTTAGATTCCAAGAAACGGCAGGAAAATTACCTCCAGTGTTAAACAGACATATCAATCCAACCAAAGAAGCTGAAAGACGTTTGTTCCCTATTGTTAGGAACACACAGTAGAATTGACTCTCCTATTAACAACAAGCTAGAGATGCAAAAAGACTTTACTTCCATTTTAATTGAGGAGAAAACATTACAGATCCTAACAAGCTGGAAAGTTTAATGTACTCAAAATTGGCCTTTTTATTCAAAGTGTAGTACTTTTAAACATTTAGAGAAAAAACAAAATCTGCTCTTTGCATCCACCAGCCAAAATATCATATCAAGCGACAACAATACCGTTTGTTAAGTTATATGGGCTTCCAATTCAAAATCAATTGACAATGAGTGAATTGGCCAATGTCCCTTATATATTACTTATGATACACTCCAACTTCCGATATGGGATAATATTCCCTAATACGCCCCCTCGAGATGATAGCTTTTTGCCTATCAATCTCGGTATGTTCGGACATGGATTGATGGACCAACTTTGGGTCGGGTCGATAATGGATCGTGTTGGACAGTATGGATCGGACTCTGATACCATGTTAAGTTTCATGGGCTTCCAACTCAAAACCAATTCTCTATTTAATTCTTTAGACTTATGTAGTGTGCTAGTTTAATTGCGCTCAAAATTCTTAGGATACAACTGCTTTTCTCTTCTGTTTCATAGCATATGAATCTGGTAAACGCTAGTACTATGTTGCACTCTTAGACTCGATAAATGAGAGTTATTTGTTTGTTCGTTAAGTGTATCAAATGGAGGTGGAGAAACTCTGTTTTATACAAGCGCAAGACTTCTTGCTCGAGCCAAAAACCGCTCAGTCATGACTTGAACATTGACGACGGTCGAGTGAAGGGCCATAATTAATTCTGTTCGCTTCACGTTTTTGAATTCAATATAGAAGAGATTTTGGTTTTATGTTGACCAAATCAATTCATAAAACTCAAAAGGAATTGATCCAAAAAAACAAAAAAAAACTCTAAAGGAATTTCGTCAAAACAAAAAAAACAGGTTAATGGGCCAAAAGCCCAATTGACCAAGTCCCAATCCCGAGTCTGAGCCGGCATGGCACAGCTCGGCTCGGTGCGAATATGTGGTTGAGTATTTCGCCTTTCCAACACACCATCATACTTTATCCGAGGCATTAAATTTGGTTATGAGTTATTTACTCATTTATAGCCTATAACATTTTATATTTGGTTAAATCTCAAGATTTTCAAGTTTTCTAAGTTACCCACTAAATTACCCACGTGGGAACTTCATTTTTCATTCAATTGATCTCCAATCTTGACATATAAATACACCACATTATAGTGTTCGTAATGAAGATTCCATCATATCCAAGACATTCCGACGAAAGACTTTGCCGGAAACGCTACTGGAAAAGTGATCGGAGCCACTGTCAAAACAAGTTGGGTACGACCACTAACCATAATATTGTAAATGTGAAATGTGATTAACTCCAAACAACAGTTTCTATGATTTGGAAAAGCACCAAATCCAATGTTTTATTCACTAATAATCTTTCAAGTTAACTTTACAATAATTTCACTTAATAGAAGTTTAACAATATAAAACCCCTTAAATTGTCGGTGACCCCTGCGAACCTGCTTCATCATCATTAATAATTGGGTATTTAATGAAAAAAACTCTCAAGTGAAGATGGATCGAAAATAAATCTCTCAACTACCTCTAGCGGCGGGGTCATATTTAATTTAATTATTAATTAATTATAATATATATATATAAGCTTTTTGAAAAATTCAGATATTTTTTTTCAGTAAAGTAAAATGAAAAATAATTCATTTTTTGTCGTTTGAAATTTTTAATTTTTAGTACAATTTATGAGAACAATTATAAGGATAATTCATTTATGTTATTTTTTATAACTATATATAATTTCATTTTCACATATTTTTATCTTTTTAGAGGTTAATATTTTCTTATAATATTGATGTAATATAATTAAATAAAATAATTTCACGTTTACATATATGATATATATGTAATGTATAAGATATTTTATTCGACCAAAAAAAATGTATAAGATAGTTATAGAAAAGTAAGGTAGAGATTATAAAGTAATATTTGTAAGAAAATAATCACTTACTATTTTTTTTTTTGTCGACAGCCTAAATACCTATACCGATTCAGTGAACCAAACCGGGGTATCGAGTCACTTACCATTTTAGAAGTGAGTTAATATACTTCATGATTTAAGGAGAAAATTAAAGTAAAACTAAAGTAGAGACACACAAATAATTAAATAAGTATTTACAATTTATGGCATATGGGTGCATAAAAAGATTCGATCATAAAACATAGGGGTCAATTTATGAGAATCAACCGATTCACCACAATTATTATTTGATGTTTAAGCTTGCAAACATTTTTTTATAATTTCATAGGGGTCACCTGACCCTAGGGCTGTCAAAATACTTATACCGATTCAGTGAACCAAACCGGGGTATCGACTCACTTACCACTTCTAGACCCACCAAACTTTCTCCGCTCCTCTTCAGCTCCGTTGCTTGAGAAATCCATATCCGCTTGGAGTGTTGATCACGTCTTCGAACAGATCTTAGAATGGATATTCTCTGCACATGTTCGAGTGTCCGATCTACAAAAATCATTTCACGTTAGAGGAAGAAGTTTTCGTCCACGTAGAGAGTTGTATCTAGAACACCAATGGAGACAAATCTGCATCCGAGAAGATTGAGAATGAAGATAATGACAACAAATCCAAAATCGAGAAGCTTGTGGTTGTGTATCTCTTTGGGAACCTAATTGAGAATTTGGTTGATGTTTTGCTTAGGTTGCTTACGAACTTAGTGAAAGACCTTGATAAAGTTTAAGAAGATTAGAATGAGCAATGCTAAAGATTACATTCATAAAAAGATTACTCTGATATTTGATCGGTCAAGGATCTTAGAGTCAGATTTAAAGGTTTGTTAACTTTACAACATATAGTTTTATCATGAGAAAATTCATAGAATTGACTACTCAATGATTACATTCATAAAAAGATTACTCGATGGTAAAAACCCGAATCAGCTTAAAATTATTATGAAAATATAATAATTATCACTATTATAGCCTTATAGGTAACATGCGGTACTTAATACCATGTCGATTTATTTTTCCTTTCTCGAGAAGAGGTTACGTATCCGAGATTTACATATAAACATAATTGGGATTTCCCATCGTCACGTGTTAGTATATAATAATGAAAAATTGATCAAAATAACATTTTTTGAAAACTTTCTCACCAAACTAGCACCTTAATAAAAAAGTCACATTTTTAGCATTCATTAAAGATTAAAGAGGCAAAAGACTATTTTACCCATAATATCATTATGAGAATTAATAAAAAAAAAAAACAATTTTTCACACACCCAACAACGATCATCATCGTCCGTGATCTGTTTCGATCATTTTTTCAATCCTAAGACATAGCGACGAAATTCAATAAACCAACCTAACCAAATCAGAACGATGAGAAAGACGAATTTCGATTGCTTACATTTTGGAATTGTAGCGCTCTCTCGTCGACACCAAGGTTCCATCGTTTGATGAGTTGGAGCAGAGCCCGCACGCCAAGTATTTGCATATATGCGCCAATGAAACTATCCATGGAGTTGAATTCAAAGGTTACCCTCTTCCTAAAAACCATGATGGGATCTTGGTCGCTGATATGTCTTCCAACTTCTGCTCGAAACCAGTCGATGTGTCGAAGTTTGGTGTGATCTACTGTGGTGCACAGAAGAACGTTGGTCCATCTGGTGTCACGATCGTGATAATCAGGAAAGATTTGATCGGAAACGCTCAAGATATCACTCCGGTGATGCTTGATTACAAGATCCATGACGAGAACAGCTCGCTGTACAACACGCCTCCTTGCTTCGGGATTTACATGTGTGGTCTCGTGTTTGAAGATCTGTTGGAGCAAGGTGGATTGAAAGAAGTGGAGAAGAAGAACCAGAGGAAGGCTGATTTGCTCTACAACGCCATTGAAGAAAGCAAAGGCTTTTTCAGGTGTCCTGTTGAGAAATCAGTGAGGTCGTTGATGAATGTGCCCTTCACATTGGAGAAATCTGAATTAGAAGCTGAGTTTATCAAGGAAGCTGCAAAGGAGAAGATGGTGCAGCTTAAAGGGCATCGATCAGTGGGAGGTATGAGAGCTTCTATTTACAATGCAATGCCTTTGGCTGGTGTGGAAAAGCTTGTTGCTTTCATGAAGGATTTTCAGGCAAAGCATGCTTAGTTTAAAGTGTTTTTCTTTTCTATTTTGCATTGTGGTTGTTTGTTGGGTGATGATTGATGCTTATGATTTGGTTTTTCTTCTTTGTTTCCATTAGTTTCCAGTAATAATGTGTAGCAATGAATCAAAATCTTTCTCCATCAATTGGAAAGGAAGTTTGTTAACAAAAAAGAGCTTTTCTTATTTGTACAACAAAGGGATTAGTGATGATGAATTGATGATCTCATATTCTCTTTTTAACGTCTCCCTTCTCTGCAACTCCTGAAACTGAAGATCATATTTATACAAGAAAGCATAACTCAATTCATATCCTAAATACGTTTCATTTTCAAGAAATGATCATTTTTCATCATTTGTTCATTTCAGAAGTCTTTCCGAAATACGTTATATATGTTCCTAAATACGATTCATTTTCAAGATATGATCATTTTTCATCATTTGTTCATTTCAGAAGTCTTTCCGAAATACGTTATATATGTTCCTAAATACGTTTCATTTTCAAGAAATGATCATTTTTCATCATTTGTTCATTTCAGAAGTCTTTCCGAAATACGTTATATATGTTCCTAAATACGATTCATTTTCAAGAAATGATCATTTTTCATCATTTGTTCATTTCAGAAGTCTTTCCGAAATACGTTATATATGTTCCTAAATACGATTCATTTTCAAGAAAGGATCAGTTTTCATCATTTGTTCATTTAGGAAGTCTTTCCGAAATATGTTATATATGTTCCTAAATACGTTTTATTTTTAAGAAATGATCAGTTTTCATCATTTTTCATCATTTAGGAATCATTTAGGAAAGCTTTCCTAAATACGTTATATATGTTCCTAAATACGTTTCATTTCCATAAAGGATCATTTTTTATCATTTAGGAAGACTTTCCTAAATACGTTATACATGTTCCTAAATGGTTCCTAAATACGTTTCATTTCCAGAAAGGATCATTTTTCATCATTTAGGAAGTCTTTCCGAAATACGTTATATATGTTCCTAAATACGATTCATTTTCAAGAAAGGATCAGTTTTCATCATTTGTTCATTTAGGAAGTCTTTCCGAAATATGTTATATATGTTCCTAAATACGTTTCATTTTCAAGAAAGGATCAGTTTTCATCATTTAGGAAAGCTTTCCTAAATATGTTATATATGTTCCTAAATACGATTCATTTTCAAGAAATGATCAGTTTTCATAATTTAGGAAAGCTTTCCTAAATACGTTATATATGTTCCTAAATACGATTCATTTTCAAGATAGGTTCAGTTTTCATCATTTGTTCATTTAGGAAGTCTTTCCGAAATATGTTATATATGTTCCTAAATACGTTTCATTTTCAAGAAAGGATCAGTTTTCATCATTTTTCATCATTTAGGAAAGCTTTCCTAAATACGTTATATATGTTCCTAAATACGATTCATTTTCAAGAAAGGATCAGTTTTCATCATTTGTTCATTTAGGAAGTCTTTCCGAAATATGTTATATATGCTCCTAAATACGATTTTTGTTAGTATAACCTTAAATTATGAATAAGTGAATAGAATGATGTTATGTTTTATGGCATGATCAACACTAATATACATAATCCTTTGTTTTATAAAATTAGGAAACATGCCCGCGACTAGATGGTGGGACGAGTGAAGTTCTTATGAAATAACATAAAGCTTTATATCATAAGACAAAATAGAAAAGTCTAATGGAATATCACGAAGCTTATATATCAAATGACAATATGGTATAGAGTTCTCTTCTTGATATACCTCAGGAAAAATCAACATCATAGGACTTTCGGAACCTAACCGTACCATACCAACACCAGTCAAGATTTAGTTGCAAGCTGCCAAATCTTGACCATCCCATCATCACTGGCCGAAGCAAGCAACCGATTCCCCTCCTGTTTCAGGTAACAACTGCAAGCTCAAAATCATAGATTCTATGCAACAAAAATTTCTGGTAAAACTTAGCCACAACTAACTGTCTCTATCATGTACTAGAACCGACTCTCTGATCCTATAACAAAGCTTTGGTATTATGTTCTAACTTCTAAGCTACATTTATAAGATGTCATATAGACCTTACTTCACCATTACAACCATATATCAAGTATGAGGTTGTATGCATTTGTGTCTAAACTACATAAAAACATGTTACTTACACCAGGTGACCATTGGACAGAGTTTACATCCATTTCATGTGCTTTTTTCTTCGTCAGTAAATGATTATATGAAGGTCCATCAGCCTGGTTGCACAGACAAACAACTTTAAATTCAAAGAAGAAGAGAAAATGTTCAATTGTATAGTGGAAAAGCACTGGCCAGACCATCTGGTTTCTTGTCTTGTGCTAGGAAAGTACTCAAGACCACATTGAGATAAAAAGGATTTCTGTTTTGAAGTGAAACATGAGATGAAATTCTCTTACAGAGTCATGGTTGCTGTCCGCAAACAACCGTATAGCATCATCGCTTGCTCCGGTCGCAATAATGTCATCCCTGTCAAGGTGTTAGAAAGAAAAAGACATGAAAACAAAACTTAACAGAAAATCCAGAGGATATAAAGTAACGTTCAGAGATTTCATACTCACCTAGGCCTCACGAAAGAACTTCAGAGAAAAAGACAATACAGCTTATTAAAATGGACCAGAAATCACTATTCTAGATATATTTAATCGAAGGACCAGGAGTGCAATTATCAGGTACAGCAAAGAATTTTCCTTTTAGGCTGGCAGAGTCGATTACTAAGAGCTTGAAGGATTACATCACAGTATAAAGAATCTGGCGGATCTGGGGAAAGGGAATCTTCCGGCGACGGCCATGAACGAGTCTCGTCATCTTCCTCCATGGATTAGTGAATAAAGCTATGGCGAGGATTGTCGGAGGCTCTGAAAAGGAGCAGTGACCAATAAGCGACGACGACGGCGGAGTTCTCCTTCTCTCTCGACACTCTAACCGTAATCACCACCGAATTCTTGCTGAGATTCGGGTTCATTCGTCCGTAATTACAGGCGCATTATCTGGCTGAGATTCGGGTCCATTCGCAGTTACCGGCTCGAAGTCTGATTCTCAGGGCCGAGAAGATCGAATTTCAGAGAACTGGAGGCTTGGAACGATGACCAAATGAGAAATAGAGAGAGTATTGTTTAATTAAAAAACAAATGCTATGTTTGTGATTTTCTTTTAATGAATGCTATGTTTGTGATTTTCACCCTTGGGTGCTAAATTATTGAACTTTAAGTTTTTTGGTGCTATTTTGTAGAATTGCCCTATAATAATCTTATGATTGTGAATAGGCCCTGGGCAAAATATCCGGAACCGAAAAATCGAACCGAAACCGAACTGAATTAGTAGGTACGGAACTGAACCGAATTTTCTTAAATATCCGAATGCTTTCTCTTATAAAATATTTTGGATATCCGAACCGAACCGGACCGAACCGAAATCCGAATGGATATTCGAGATATATGAAATACAATTATATATCTAAAATATTATGTATATTTAGATTTGAAATAACCAAAATAACCATAATTACAATTATAAAACAAATATATTAATTATGTTTAGATCGAAATAACCAAAATACTTGAAATATCCAAAAATCTTTGACTATATTTGTCAAAAATTTTAAAAATTGCAAAATTTAACCAAAATTTATTTAAATTAAATTATTTTTTAGTTTTTGTCGAGTATTTGGGATAAATTCCGGGTACCTGAATCTGGACGGAACCAAACCGAACTCGACCCAAAAAAAAAATACATGAATAGGTCATATACCTCTAGTACCAAAATACCTAAAACCCACAAAAACCGAACCAAAACCGAACCGATATCCGAATGCCCATGCCTAATTGCCATGTTTTCTAAAACCGAACTAGTGGGTTGTCCTAATAATATTGATGTACAGAATTTAAATATTGTCCTAATAATATTGGTTTGTAAGATGCATTTAATATGAATTTACATATATGTCTCTTTATATAAGATGCATTTAATATGAATTTACATATATGTCTCTTTATATCATTTTTAACAACTATTACCTATCTTCCTAAAAGAATGATTTATTGCATCTGTTCCTAAACGAATGATTTTTGGGTGAGTTAAATATATAGCTTTGGATAAATTAAAAATTAGGTGGATAAAGTTCAATAATCTAAATTTGGTTTTGTAAAAACTAATTCACAATTTCGGACGATACTACCCCTCAATGGCGGACCCATAAATTTTTTTAACCGGGGTCAAAACATAAATATATAAAAAAAAATATTAAAAAGAAAGTTTTCATAAAAATATAAAACGTCTTACAAAATCACTATGCGGTCTTTCATATCTTTAAATCTTTTTATCACAATATCATTTGTGATAGTCTCGAATATATCTTTCTCGATATAACAAACTAAGCAGTCATTCAAAAACTGATCTGCAATCCGATTGCGCCGATCTGTCTTTACCATCTTCATTGCTGAAAAGCATCTTTCAACAGTTGCAGTAGCAACAAGCAATATCAAAACCAACTTCAAAAGCCTATAAACCAAAGGATATGACATATGTTTTCGTGTCTCCACCAACGTACGAGCAAGTTCTCCAAGATCCTCTAAATGAATGAATCTTTCATCACTTTGAACATTATCAATGTAGATATCTAATTGTTGCTCAAGAGATATGCACTCTCAGTGGCGGAGCTAGAAATTTTTTTTACCAGGGGCAGAATTGTTTTTTTGAATCGTCTAAAGCCTAATTGTTGACAAAAACACACTAATTTGGTTTTTGTCTCGTGTTTATATGTTATGAAATTTTATTTTTTTTCAAATATGTATCTAAATAATATATCATAAGGGGCATGGAATAATATATCAACAGTGGCATAATTAAAACTCCTTATATAATTAAACTAAGTTTGAAAATTTCATGGTGGGCAAGTGCCCCTTCCATTAACTAAGTACATCCGCCCCTGTGCACTCTCCTGAACTAAAGTCATAGGGGTAGAATGTAGATAACCTCATCAACTTTGAGTGGTCAAACTGAGAGAACGAATTGATGGGAGATAAAGAAGCAGCGCAGATAAGCAAATCAGTGTTCACCTCATTAAAACGATCGTTAAACTCTTGAAGTTGCATATCCAATACATTATAGAAGCAATTGACCTTATAGTGATGCACATTTGTTACTCCTGTTTTTTTTCTTGGTTTCCTTGAGTCAATGAAATCTTCCTCCATGTCAAGCTCTTCAATTTCATGCTTCTTACAAAAAGAAGAAACTTTAACCATGAGAGAATTCCATCCATCATCTCTTAACTTCTGCAATTGTCTCTTAGTTGATTTCACCAAAGACATGGCATTCAAAATTTCTTGATCTCTTTTTTGAAGAGCCATGGACAAACTGTAGCGCCCGTGTTCCGGGGAATTGATTATTGGAGGAAGAATAATTAATTCCGGGGGCAGTATCGATCGATACTGGCAGGCATCGATCGATACCAGCCGGGTTTTTCCCCTTGTCGTTTCTTCTCTTCTCTTCTTTCTAGTATAAAAAGGATGTCCTTGTGAGGATAAGACCAAGAAAGAGAGAGAGAGGAAGAGAGAGAGAGAGAAGGAGAGCGAGAGAGAGAGGAAGCTTTGCGAAGCTTGGATCTTGCGAGATCAAGGAGGTTTGAGCTTGTGAGAAGCTCGAAGGAGAGCTTGGGAGAAGCTTGGCTTGGGCGGGAGCTTGTGAGAAGAGAGAGAGGTCTTCTAGAGCTCGATCCAGCCGGTTTAAGGTGAGTTGGGACCAAAGGTTAACAATTAAGCGTTGTGTGTGTTGTTAAGCTTGATTGTCGTGTTGTGTGTGTGGTCCTGGCGAGTTCTGGGTGAGATCTCGCGGTGGTTGTGGTGAATCGCAGGGAGTATCGATCGATACCATGCGAGTATCGATCGATACCGGTCCTTTGGCGGTGGTCTCGAGTTCTGTGTGGATAGACTCGAGGGTAGGCTATCGAGGTGGTAGGCTTGAGTCGTGTGGCATCGATCGATACCAAGTATGGTGTTGGGTGTCGATCGATACCAGGCCCTTGTGTGGGTACCGTGTGTTGTGGGGCATCGATCGATACCATGTGTGTATCGATCGATGCCGGTTGTGGCTTTGTGCTGGTGTGAATTAATAATTCGTGATAATTGTTAATTGGTGGCCTGTTGTTGGGATGATCAATCTCACTCAGCATTTGGTTAGCCAAATGTTGATGCATCACTTTTGTCGATGCAGGTAAAGATAGGGCGGGATCGTGGAATCGAGGCGATGAAGAGAGGGATGATTAGGACCCGGGAAGGGGTTTCTGTGGTTGGGGTATCGATTGACGCTACGGGAGTATCGATCGATACCAGTTGTCCTTGCTGTTGTAGATCCAGTAGGACTTGGGTTGTAATAATAATTGAGTGTTATTATTATTATTGTTGTTGTTTATTATTATTGCAAAAAAAAAAATTGCGGTGCGGTCCTTTCAATTTGGTATCAGAGCCATAGCGGTTCTAGGTGAGCCCATGCGATTCTAAGAGCCTAGGTGGCTCTAGAATAGATTGGGTGTTGTGTGGGGTCGTAGAATCATCCTCTTCGAGCCTTGTGGGATTCCATGGTGAGTATCTTTATTGTGATGATTGTTGTTAGCCTTCGTAGCTTGTGCTTCTGCACGTGTGCAGATGGCTAGAGGGCGTGGTAGAGGTCGTGGCCGTGCGCCAGAGGAGTGGGTTGAGGAGTCGCATGCGAGTCAGGTTGGGTCTGAGGGAGTGGCTGGCGCGAGTGTCAGTGTGGCTGGTGTCCCAGCGGATGCTGCGGGTGTTGCAGCGGGTGATGCTCGGGCCCGAGATGATCGTATTGCGAGGTTGTTGGAGCGGTTACCAGAGAGGGTACTGGCTCAGGCTCCTGTGGTTCCGGCGGTTGTGGAGGTTCAGCCTCAGGTGGCAGCTGCGGTTGTTGAGGAGCTCCTATCCTATCTAGGATGTTGGAGCAGGTGCAGAGGATTGGCACGGGGTTCTTCTGGAGGTGCTAATCCTGAGGACGATGATGCGTGGTTGAGGAGGGTAGAGAGGAGTTTCCTCTCGAGTGGGTGTCCCGCGGGATACCAGGTAGACATTGCGGTCCAGTATCTGGAAGGTGATGCGCATCTCTGGGGGAGGGGTGTGGCAACACGGAGAGTTCAGGCCGCGATGTCTTGGGCGGATTTTTGTGGAGGCGTTCAACCGGATCGAGTCGAGGCTTGCGAGTTTGACTCAGGAGGATCGGTCGGTACGCGAGTATGAGGTGGAGTTTAACCGGCTCGGGTCTTATGTTAGACGAGCGGTCGAGAGTGAGTCGGCCCGTGTGTAGAGATTCCTGGTGGGTTTTCGGGTTGACTTGACGAACCGTTGCATGGTGAGGGCTTTTTGCTCGGTGGATGGGCTGGTTGAGACTGTAGTGTGCTGGAGGAGGGTCTGAAGGACGAGGTGGAAGTGGGTACACCGAGTTTTCAGGCGAGATCTGTGCAGCGGCAGTCTGGACCGAGGTATGATCACGATGGATTTCGTGGTGGGTTTACCGTTGGAGTTCTGGAATGCGTTTCAGATAGAGATGGGCACGAGAGTGCAAGTGAGCACGGCGTATCATCCTCAGACAGATGGGCAGTCCGAGCGGACCATCCAGTCTCTGGAGGATTTGTTGAGGATGTGCGTGCTGGATTGGGGTGGTCACTGAGGGGATCACGTGAGCTTGGTAGAGTTACCAGGCGAGTATTGGGATGGCTCCATATGAGGCTCTGTATGGGAGGCCATGTGGTACCTCCTGGTGTTGGGCACAAGTGGGGGAGATGCCAAGATCAGCAGGGAGTTATGCTGATAGGAGGCGGAAAGAGCTTGTGTTTGAGGTGGGAGATAGTGTGTATCTCGAGTGGCTCTACTGAGAGGTCCGAACGGGTCCATTACTGTGACTAGGTTGAGTCCGAGGTATTTGGGACCGTTCCGGATTGTGGAGCGGGTTGGACCGGTAGTGTATCGGTTGGAGTTACCCGTGGTTATGCAAGCATTTCATAAGGTTTTCGATGTGTCGATGCTGAGGGAGTATTTGCATAGGGGTGACGAGGCATTGGCTGAGATTCCGCCAGATCTCTAGCCTAATATGACCGTTGAGGCGAGACTTTGAGAGTTCTCGAGCGGAGGGTCATGGAGCTTCGTCGGAAGAGGATTCCGATGATGCGAGTCCTGTGGGACGGTGGCGGGGCGTAGGAGGAAACTTGGGAGCCAGAGGCTAGGATGGAAATGAGGCAAGCTGCGGCTTGAGTTCCATCGAAGGGTTCCAGTTTCGGTTATAGCTGTATGCTATGTGGGTGTCATTTTGTATTTCCGTTGTGTGGAACGATGTTACATTATGATGGGTAATAAGATGAGTATTTCTTATTACTGGTGACTTTGGGAGTCACGGTTTCGCATTGCGTTGGGGTAAAGAGCGTTAATGCGAGAGAGTGATAGAATGGATATTCTTATCGTTGTTGTGAGCGTTGCGTGTTCAGTTAAGCTTGCTCGGAGGCGAGCCGATACTGGAGGATGCGCGAGGGCGGTGCGATGACCGGGTTAGTGGTTATGCACGCCAGATATTCCAGGTATGGAATATGGGTGATGCCGGTGTTGCCTTGCGAGGATTTACACGGATCACAGGAGGTAGTTCAGTCGAGATGCTTAGAGATATGTGACTTATTGCTCGTTGGGAGGACTGGTTCCTCTGGTGCCGATAGCTCGCAGGACTGCGGTCTTGAGAGTGTGAGTGGCAATGTACCCAGACTCGGGAGATTGATAGCCTAGAGTGATATGTGATACCGTGGATTCGTAAGGAGTATGTCCTGGGTGAGGATATATTGCCTAGAATTGAGTGGTATGGGATATCGAGACTCGTCAGGTTATATTACCGAGGGGAGTGGTACGACAGATACCCAGAGCTCGGAGATGCTGCGGTGTCTTGAGTGCTGTGGTATGGTTGATACTCTGTGAGGTATGGTAGATATCCTGCGGGATATGGCAGATACCCAGAACTCGGAGATGCTGCGGTGTCTTGGGTAATGTGGTATAGAGGATACCTTGCAAAGTATGGTGGATATCCTGCGGGATATGGCTGACGCTCGGAACTCGGGGATACTGCGGTGTCTTGGGTGACGGGGTTGGCGTGTGTTTGAGCAATAAAGTACATATGATGCTGCGGTGTCATAAGCATAGTGGACTGAATGGGAAACCTCGGAGGTTAGTTTTGGACCTCGTGTGAGTGTTGAGTTGGCCAAGGTTTGGGTAATCGTTGCGACGATTAGGGTTCATTGGAGATGAACGGTAACGAAGATTCGAGGACGAATCTAAGTTAGTGGGGGAGAATTGTAGCGCCCGTGTTCCGGGGAATTGATTATTGGAGGAAGAATAATTAATTCCGGGGGCAGTATCGATCGATACTGGCAGGCATCGATCAATACCAGCCGGGTTTTTCCCCTTGTCGTTTCTTCTCTTCTCTTCTTTCTAGTATAAAAAGGATGTCCTTGTGAGGATAAGACCAAGAAAGGTCGAGAGAGAAAGAGAGAGAGAGAGAAGGAGAGCGAGAGAGAGAGGAAGCTTTGCGAAGCTTGGATCTTGCGAGATCAAGGAGGTTTGAGCTTGTGAGAAGCTCGAAGGAGAGCTTGGGAGAAGCTTGGCTTGGGCGGGAGCTTGTGAGAAGAGAGAGAGGTCTTCTAGAGCTCGATCCAGCCGGTTTAAGGTGAGTTGGGACCAAAGGTTAACAATTAAGCGTTGTGTGTGTTGTTAAGCTTGATTGTCGTGTTGTGTGTGTGGTCCTGGCGAGTTCTGGGTGAGATCTCGCGGTGGTTGTGGTGAATCGCAGGGAGTATCGATCGATACCATGCGAGTATCGATCGATACCGGTCCTTTGGCGGTGGTCTCGAGTTCTGTGTGGATAGACTCGAGGGTAGGCTATCGAGGTGGTAGGCTTGAGTCGTGTGGCATCGATCGATACCAAGTGTGGTGTTGGGTGTCGATCGATACCAGGCCCTTGTGTGGGTACCGTGTGTTGTGGGGCATCGATCGATACCATGTGTGTATCGATCGATGCCGGTTGTGGCTTTGTGCTGGTGTGAATTAATAATTCGTGATAATTGTTAATTGGTGGCCTGTTGTTGGGATGATCAATCTCACTCAACATTTGGTTAGCCAAATGTTGATGCATCACTTTTGTCGATGCAGGTAAAGATAGGGCGGGATCGTGGAATCGAGGCGATGAAGAGAGGGATGATTAGGACCCGGGAAGGGGCTTCTGTGGTTGGGGTATCGATCGACGCTACGGGAGTATCGATCGATACCAGTTGTCCTTGCTGTTGTAGATCCAGTAGGACTTGGGTTGTAATAATAATTGAGTGTTATTATTATTATTGTTGTTGTTTATTATTATTGCAAAAAAAAAAATTGCGGTGCGGTCCTTTCACAAACAATCTGTGAGTCCTAAAATGTGTACCATCAACTGCAAGTAGAACACAAAATCAAAGCTCTGGAAGTATCTGAGGAGACCATGTGTTTGACGTCTTTTCGAGTCTTCTACGCCTTCATTCTGAACGCATACAAGCACCTTGACAATAGTAGAAAACATCTCAACTAAACGCAATAGAGTAATATAATGAGAACCCCAACGAGTATTTCCTGGTCTTTTTAGAGAAACCTCTTGGTTTAACCATTTTCCAGTATTGATTTCGCCATCATTAATTCCTTTCTCAATAGCTTCTCTATGATCCTCTCGAATCATATATTTCCTTTTGCATGAAGCTCCCACCACATTCAACAACAGAGAAATCATATCAAAAAAATCTCCAACATCAAAATGTTTTTTTGCAACCGCCACAACAACCAATTGAAGCTGATGAGCAAAACAATGAACATAATATGATGATGCGTTTTCCTTTGAGATTAATGATCTTAGCCCATTTAACTCACCTTTCATGTTGCTTGCTCCGTCATAACCTTGTCCTCTCACATGTTTAATGCTTAATCCATACTTAGCAAACAAAGAATCAATGGCATATTTCAAAGATGTTGAAGTAGTCTCGCTCACATGAGTAATACTTATGAATCTCTCTTTTACTATCCCACTTTTATCAACAACCCGAAACACTACCGCCATTTGTTCTTTATCAGAAACATCAGCTGATTCATCGTCCAACAAACTAAAAATATCATGATCAATTTCTTCAATAACAGATTTGACTAACTCTTCTGCAAAGCAATGCACACTATCTTTTTGGATCTTTGAAGACACCATCTGATTATTTCCATGAGCATTTTCTAAAACAACTTTACTCACAACTTCGTTCTGCTCAGAAGTGTATTTCAAGAGTTCCACAAAGTTTCCTTTATTAGCAGATGTTTCTGACTCATCATGACCACGAAAAGGTAACCCTTGTCGCAATAAGTATCTAGAAGCATCAATTGAAGCATTTAGCCGAATCCGATATTCATTTTTCATAATATCATCTTGTTTATTCAAAGCATGCCCAATAGACTGACCCTGTTTCATCAAATTTTCACACTTCATAGCTGCATTGTTATGAAAACTGTTAACACCTCCCACATGTTCTGAAAATGACTTCCTAAACTTATTCCAGCTAGAGAATCCCTCTGTGATAAATGCATCACTTTTTACGCTTTTACCAGCAGTATCTCTGAACAAATAACAGAAAAAAGCAAAAAGCTTTTTCTTTCTTCACACTATATTCTAACCAGTCAGAGTATTGATCAAACCAGCCTGGATTAAATCGTCTCAATGTGTTCCCTATCGATTTTTGCTCAAAAACGTGACCACGTGGTTGGCAGGGGCCTCTAATAAAGTATTTGCGAATTACCTCATCTCTTTGATTCGGATGATAATCTACTATTCTTTTTCGATCAGCAGGATCCCATGGTAGATCATCTAAATCATTGTCACTCTGAGATGATGGATGATCTTTTCTTTTCAAAAACCTTTCCATTACTTTATCTGAGATAAAAACAAAATAAAAATAAGAAGAAAATATAAAGAAAACAACGATATAAACAAGGATATAAACAAAAACTTACTTGATTAGTTGATTAAGTGAAGATGAGCAACAATCAATTTTGACGGCAAGTCGACTTTGTTGTTGGAGAAGAAGAGTTGCAAAATAAGAAAAAAATAACTTTCTTCGATAGGTTAAAAAAATCAGAATAAAAAATATGTTTAATGATTGGGCTTTTATTTCAATAATTTTTGAAACAAAAACAAATGGGCCACGATTTTTCTAAGCAAAATTGATTTTGGTTAATGGGTTTAGATAAAACAAATGAGATATGAAATTTATGGGTTCAAAAAATAAACTAGACCAGGTTCAAAATCAATTAACCTATTATACAAATAATTTTAAAAATAAAATTTGGGGGTGTCAGCTGACCCACCGTTCATGTACGTGGGTCCGCCTTTGCTACCCCTATATAATCCAACTTGCATTGAGTGGGAAAGTGTTAGGGAACAAGACATTAAATGCAGGGATAATATCTGCAAATAAACGCCGGTGCTGCATCTCAGAATATTTGGTGATGTTACTATAATTTATAATTAATCAATTTTGTGGATGAGAGTTTATTACACATATTAGATAAGAGATTGGGGTCCGTAAAACTAATGTCTTGCGGTCTATATTAAAGAAAATATTTTATTAGTTGGGCAAAAAAAACTAAAACTAGCGAAGGAGAATTTACTACAAACATAATATTTGGTGGGAGAATCATAGAAAAGGCTGCTTCAGTTAAGGTGGTGCAGGTTGGTACAATAACTTCATATCTTTAATTTTGTCGGCCTCTATAAATGTTAGATAACAACCATTAAGTGTACCTGAAATTACAGATAACCAGGGTATTATTATTGGATAATATAAGTATCACAATATTACATAAATAAACTATCAATTGACCATAAATGTACCATATTCACTAAACCATAAACCTTAAAATATAAATTCTAAGCCCTAAACTCTAAACCTTAACCCCTCCCAAACCTTATTCCCTAAACATTGAACCCTAAACTGAAACTATATAGATTTGGTTTAAATGCTCGAAATTACAGATAACCAGGTTATTGTTATTGGATAATATAAGTATTACGATAATATATACATAAATTATCAATGATATTAGGAAAAAGCTAAACACTAAACCCCAAACCATAAACCCTTAAACCTAAACCCTAAATACTAAACACTAAACATTAAACCATAAATTCATATTAATGTATAGGGAAGCTATATAGAAATTACTAATATGCGGATAACAATTTCATATAAAAGATATGCGGATAACTATATACGGATAACAATGTTATCTAGATATATGAGATTATTGAAACATGTATGAGAACAATATCCGATAGTAAAAAAAAAACAGAAAAAACCGAAACAATACTAAACACAATTGTTATTAATGTATGGGGAAGCGATATATGAATTACTGATATGCGGATAACCATTTCAGCTAAAAGATATGCGGATAACTATATACGGATAACAATGTTATCTAGATATATGAAATTATTAAAACATGTATGAGAACAATATCTGATAGTAAAAGAACAGAAAAAATTAAAGCGGAACTAAACACAATTGTTATCCAAATATGAGCAACACAAAAGTAAAAAAAAAATACAAGTAACCATTGTTATCCGAAAAAAATAAAAGTAAACATTGTTATAAAAAAAAAAACATTGTTATCCGAAAAAATAGAAGCTAACATTGTTATGCGGAAACTGGCTGGTAGTATCAAATTCATTAACCAACTAGTTCAAACATAATTATCCATAGTGGTCAATGATGGTAAGGACTTTGTGTTGTTTCCTTCTAATTTATCTCTCATAGTTTGACAAAAAAATAAATCCAAATAATTTTTTTTTGTCTCACATAAATTAACTTTCTATGCAATTTTAGTTTCATCTCTCTCCTCATCATTATTATCTAGACAAGTAGGTATGATAGGGGTTTACAAGATATTTTCTCCGTGAACAAGATATGCGAATAGTGTCAAAATCTAAACACTAATTTTCAGATTATTGAAATGGAAAGATGATGACGGTTTTTGGAGTAAGTTGCTACTGAGTAACAAAAGAATTAGCATAAAGAATATAATGGATGAACACCTATAAGATGTACACAAGTGGAAGCGTAATGACAGATTGAGGTTGGTGTACTTGTGTGTTATTGCGGGTTTAGTCATGGTGCAGAGTGAGAATGTTAATACCCCCAAACAAATACATCAAAGTGGTGATGAATATTGGTCAGCTTTGGAAGTACCCATGGGGTCGTCACTCGTTTGAGTTTCTAGTTGAGAACATCATCAAAAGTCGGGTGAAGCTGTCGCAGACCAAATGCTACACTTTGGATGGCTTTTCACTAGCATTGCAGATTTAGATTATGGAGAAAATTCCAGATTTTGGAACATTGTTGGGCAAAAGATTCGACAATGACATATCACATCAGTTCCTATATGCTCTAAGTGGAAGGGAGTTCCAAGAGTTTCGTATCAAGAGATTAATCAACTAGAGAGCACTTTTACAAAGAAGGTGAGTAGTTTTTTTGAAAAAATAACATTTCTTTTAGTACAACATTTTATTTGTCTACGTACGATTCTATTTATTTTTTTGTTTATTTTTCTTGTAGGAATTTCTCTATCCATATATATCTTCCACATGGAATTTCGATATATTCGATTCAGCTGAATTTGTAAGGACAAATGGCAAAGTAGATCGTATGAAAACGATGATCGATGGGGATAATGACTGGAGTCACCATATTTGGGATTTTGAAGAAGTAATTAACACATCTTCAGAGGTTAATGTCCAAGCTACAGAGGTTAAGAATGTTATTGTTGATGATGATAGTGAAGTTGGAACTCCAAACGATGTAGGAAGCTCCGTTTCTGGTTTGAGGAGTGGCAAGAAAAGGCTAGATGATCATGGTTTTGAGGCACACAAACACAAACTATTGTGCCAACGTTTATCGGAAAAAAACCAAGACTTTGATGAAGATATTAAGTCTTTCATTCAAGGAGTGTTTCATGCTTCATTCAAGACTTTGGAAGACAAGATTAATGACCGATTCCAAATTTTAGAGGATAAGTTTACATTGCTTAATGAACGATTGGACAAATTGGAGCCATCTACCAATTCGATTCCCTCCACTATAGACACATCTGAGCCCAAAAAAATGGTAAAAAGACAAGAAAATTTAAGTTATGATCTAGTTTATTTGGATATTGTCAGTTGTTGGTTTACGAAAATGAAATGTTGTTGTTTGTTTAAGAGTTTTTGGAATGTAATATGAACGCTTATTTTGTAACTTGAGATTGTAATATACGTTTGACAATATTATGTCGTCTTATTTTAGGGAAAACGGTCATTTAAATTATGAACTTACACGATTTTGCCAAATCAAATACGAACTCTTTAATAAGCCAAAAAATACACGAACATATGTTGACCTAGCCAGATTAATTATAAAATTAGTCAACGTGTATTAATCCAAAACAACGTTAAGTATCTGTTATATCCTACCGACGACGTTTCAACAAAACCCAAAATCCCCTAATCTTCTTCCCCAAAGCCCTAATTTCATTACTCTCACTCTTCTCTTCTCACGATTTCTGTCTCTCTTCAAGTTCAAATCCGGCGCCGTTGTAGCACTGGTTCTCTTCGTCGTCTTCGGGTTGCTCAGTTCCCTCTTCGAAGGTAAAGTCGTCGCAAAGCTTCCGTTCCATCCGATCACGATTGTGAAGAAGATGAGCCACACGGGATTGAAAGGCGACGATCCGACGGGGAGCTGCTGGTGCTGGATTGTTCCCTATGCCAGATCCCAAGACGAACTAACTGATTCAATCAGTTTGTTCACTGTTTTAATTTCTGTTTTGGGTTCTCATTTGTTGAGATTTTTAAAATAAGAAACATTTTCAAGTTTTGAAAATTTCTGAATTTTGGATCTGTTCTTTAGATACTGATTCCGACATACGGAAGTTAATCAAAAGAGACGTAATAGTGCTCTTCATTAAATCTTCTTTACAAAATTATCAACAAAAGTTAAGAGAAAAAGGTCCCAATTACCGAAGAAATCGAGACTTGTACAAACAAACACAAACTCTGGAATCACTGCCCAAACATATCCTACTTATCTTGTCTTTTTCTTCTTCTTTCTTCTCAAATCTCAAAATGACCGATCGGTTTGTGGTGTCTCTGATACAGAATCAGAGATTTCAGAATTAGCTCCTTGAGATCTTCTCAACTTAGAAACAAGAAACCACATACTAGCAAGTTCATTCTCCAAATATGCTTCTCTCTGTTTCGATTCTTCCACCATCCTTTCAAGCTCAGCTTCTCTTTGATCTCTATCAACAAGTGCAGCTTCATATGATAGCTCACGCTCTTTTCTCATTCTCAGTTCTCTCTTCAGCTCCATTGATGAGTTGTCTTGCTCTTGCCTCTTTACAAGACTCTCTCTTCTTCCATTGTTCCTAACATTTGTTGTTGTTCCTGTCTTATTACTACGTTGTGTGACTGAGCTCTTATATAAGAGGAAGAGAAATCGTGAGGAGACAGAAGAGAGAAGCGCAAATCGAGAATGGAAGAGAATATAAGAGGAAGAGAAGAGCAAATCGAGAATGGAAGAGAAGATAAGAGGAAGAGAAGAAATCGATTAAAAACAAAAAAAATTAAGAGGAAAATGTCACAGGAAAGAAATCGTGAGAAGAGAAGAGTGAGAGTAATGAAATTAGGGATTTGGGGAAGAAGATTAGGGGATTTTGGGTTTTGTTGAAACGTCGTCGGGTATGATATAACAGATACTTAACGGTGTTTTAGATTAGTAAACGTTGACTAATTTTATAATTAATATGGCCAGGTCAACATAAGTTTGTGTATTTTTCGGCTTATTAAAGAGTTCGTATTTGATTTGGCAAAATCGTGTAAGTTCATAATTTAAATGACCGTTTTCTCTCTTATTTTATTTCTTTCATTTTCTTTGGTTTCTGTTATAGGTATTGATCTTTTATGTATTAACAGACTGGTAAAATTGAGAATCTACATGAAATATTGTTGAGTCAGGTTTCAGATATCGATTTGATAATAAGTACACAAGAACTAATCCAATGGTTGAGGTTCATTTTGAATTCCACTATACAAATTCGTTTGGGGGAAAAGACACCATTTTGAATTCCACTATACAAATTCGTTTGGGGGAAAAGACACCATTTTGAATTCCACTATACAAATTCGTTTGGGGGAAAAGACACACAGATATAACTCCATAATAAGAGTCTATGTCGTGTACACAATCATTATCTTTTCGTTTCGATAGAGAAACTTAAAATAAAAATTCATTAGCAAAAAAAAAAAAATTTTAAAAAATTAAGCTTTTATGAAATACACTTTATATATGTATGCAATTGTGACGTCAACAAAAAAAATATGTATGCAATTGTAGATTTTTTTTTGACATAATATGCAATTGTAGATTAAATACCATATTTAGACTATACAGTTCGGAATTTTATAATAAAAATGAAACCTAAAATAAGATTAAAAAAACAGAAACCAATTTATTCGTTGCTATATGTTTTTGAGCTGAAGGCTCGTAACAACTTAAACTTAATATAGTTACAAAACCATATTATGATATAAGTAAAATGGTTATAGTAAGGTATGTTATCGATCTTATATACAGAATTTCAGTTTTAAATCATAAAAGTAATCATCTAAAATTTTAGTCAAAAAAAAAAAAGTAATCATCTAAAAAATATGTTATGAATTTTACATTGGAATTGAGATGAACTAAATATAGCCATAATTCGTGTGATGCTAATGTACATGAAGCTTAACTTATAGTTATAATATTATTTTAATGCAAAAAAAAAGTGAAAATGATCTAATGCGTTCTTTCTTCTTTTTTTGACAGCAAAATGAATGCATTCGATTCTAAAATTTTATAAATTTACTTCACAAAGAGAAAAAGAACTAAAAACTGTTATATTATATGCCTTTGAATAAGACCCCCGGTCCTAATGGCTTTTCAGCGGAGTTTTTCAGAGCTACTTGGGGTCTAATTGGACCTGAGGTGATAGCAGCAGTGCAAGATTTCTTCCAAACAGGGTTTATGCCTACTTCCATGAATGCTACATCTCTCGTACTTATTCCTAAAAGAAAGGGTGCAGATGATTTAAAGGACTTTAGGCCAATCTCTTGTCTGAATACATGTTATAAGCTGGTCTCCAGGTTGCTCTCAGACAGACTGAAGATGGTTTTACCTGCGGTTGTGGCACCTAATCAAACCGCTTTCATCAAGGACAGGCTCCTTCTAGAAAATGTCCTTCTTGCAGCTGAGGTAATCCAGGGATACCATAAACCTGTGCTGACCCCAAGAATAACTCTTAAGGTTGACATTGCAAAGGCCTTCGATACAATTCGGTGGGACTTCATCCTTTCCACGCTTGCAGCTTATCAGGTTCCATCTGATTTTATTTCTTGGATCCGGGCCTGCATTTGCTCTCCAACCTTCTCGGTGAGTATAAATGGCATCACCTCTGGTTATTTCAAAGGTCGTTCTGGTTTGCGTCAAGGGGACCCACTGTCACCGATACTCTTTGTGTTAGCAATGAATGTCTTATCCTTAATGTTGAACAAAGCAGCGGCAGACGGGATTTTCAGGTACCATGCGGGTTGTGAAAATCAGTTGTTGACCCATCTCTCATTCGCAGATGATCTGCTGATTTTTGTGGAGGGTACAGCTGAATCTGTTGCAGGGGTTTTCACAGTGTTGTCTCAGTTTGAGAAAATGTCGGGTCTGGGGGTTAACATGAGCAAGACTTCATTGTTCTGTTCTGGGGTGGCGGTGGAGGTTTTGGATGATCTGAAAAATAGATTCTCCCTCAGCCCTGCTTGTCTTCCTATCCGTTATTTGGGGTTACCTTTGTGTTCGAAAAAACTGTCCATATCTTACTGTGACGTTCTATTGCAGAAGATCAGAACAAAGGTTAACGGATGGATGCATAGACATCTGAGCCTAGCTGGTCGCTTGAGGCTGTTGGCGACAGTAATCTCGGGAATAATTGGCTTTTGGACTTCAGCTTTCTTTTTGCCCAAAAAGGTGATCCATAAAATCAATTCTATGTGTGGAGGTTTCTTGTGGTACGGGAAACTTGATGACTCATCTAACGCTAAAGTATCATGGTCGTCTGTATCTTCCCCCAAGGCTAAAGGTGGCTTAGGCGTGAGATCTTTTGCGAGTTGGAACGAAACATGTGGTCTAAAACTCATCTGGATGCTATACTTCCGTGCTGGCTCAATTTGGGTGGCATGGATCAGAAATACTTACTTATCTTGATCGTGTTTCTGGTCTTTGAATGAGAATAGTAGCGCTTTCTCATGGATGTTTCGCAGGATTCTGAAACTACGACACAAAGCAGCTTCCTTTCTACGGATCAAGATTGGCCGTGGAGATGAAACCTACTTTTGGTGGGATCCGTGGACTCCATTCGGGTCGATGATCCATTATCTAGGCCCTTCTGGTCCTACCTCTCTAGGAATCCCACTAAATGCTCTAGTGAAAGATTATCGTTCTCCCGAGGGATGGAATCTACCGCCTGCTAGATCTGATCTGCAGCTTCATTTACTCACGTTTATCGTCTCAATGCAGTTGTCATCTGGTGCTGATACCCCTCGATGGATGGTTGGTGATAAAGTTTGCAAATCATTTTCATCGAGAGAGGTGTGGAATGAGATCAGGACGGTGAGGCAGGTAGTGCTTTGGCATAAATTGATATGGTTTAAGGCAGCCATCCCAAAACACTCAACCACCTCTTGGTTATTCACCCTTGACAGAAATCCAACTCTGGACAGATTGGTTTTATGGGGTGTGGATGTGGAGAGCTCTTGCCTCTTATGTGGTTTAGGTAACGAATCGAGAAACCACTTGTTTTTTGAATGCTGCTTCTCTGCGGAAATTTGGACAGGTTTGCTACTTCGTTTTCACTTCCCAGTTTATCCATCGAGTTGGGATCACATTCTCGTTTGGCTTCCCACTGCGAGCTCGTCAATTGATCAATCATTAGCTCTCCTACAAGGCTGGCAGGCTTGTGTTTACGAGATATGGAAAGAAAGAAATCGCAGGTATCATCTTGGCAAAACGCTTCCTCCTCATCTTATTCAGAAAATAATTCAGTTGGTAGTAAAGAATAAAGCTACTGCTATGAAGAATTTGGGATTGGAGTCCGGAACTCGCCTTCTCCGTATATGGTCTACATGTTGATAGGGTTTCCCCCTCCTTTTCACGTCTCTCTCTTCTCTCTCTTTTTCATTCTCTCTTGATATATTCATTTGTGTGCTGCAAATGTAATCCTCCTCCCTTGTCTGGTTACTTGTCTGGTTACTTTTAGTTTATGGTTGTTGGTTCTTGTAAGTCTTTTTATTTTAATGAAGGTTTTTTAACAAAAAAAAAAAAAAAAAAACTGTTATATTATATGGGTTGATGTCCACTTGCAATATGCTTAAGTACTTTTCAATAGAAAGTTGTAGATATTGTATAAACTCTTGCAATACTTTATACTTCTCATATCCATTGAACCGGTTATGCTAACAATAAGCAACTATGTCGGTTCTTTATGTGTAAAAGCAATTATATCTCCATGTGGATAAAAAAAAAACTCAACCAATATATGTGTTATTTTTTTTTTTTCATGCGGGGTAAACTAACTAATAATTATATTTTGCACATTTTTTTAAAGTTTTCATAAACTTTTTAAAAAAATTGAACAGATGTTAGAGACTTATTATATCTAATAGAGGTATACACAAACACAATTGGAATTAACTATTTGAAATGGTGTTCAATATTATGAAGAATGAAAATAATGATATTGTTAGGAATACGAACACCACATGGAATATACAATAAAACCTAGAACATTATATTAGTGGTGTTGACCAATCCATTGGAAGTTTTATAAAATTTAACAGTTCTTGTTGTAAACAAAAATATAAATAATCATTCGTTATGAATTTTTAAAATAATTATATTCGCACTCGGCGGCTCATGTGTATAATAAATGTATATATATTTTTTTCGTCAACAAATGTATATTTTCTTATAACGACAACTTTTGTTCTTTACATCTATTTTTTTCTCGTGTTACATATTAGTATTACAACTTGTGTGTTCATGGGGTTCCATGATATATGGGTGATGGGTCAATAATTACTCAAAAAGTCTTGACTTTTAAAATTAATAAAAAAAATTAACGGACCCTTGTTGATCTTTCTTATAATCAACAAATTAACGGATCTAAAAGGAAGACAAGTCTCACACGACCCTTATTATATAGTTTTATGCAAATCTTGTCAACAAAATAAGAAACTTTCCCTAAGAGGACGACTTGCTTAATCAAACGTTTCTGCGTATCTCTTTTTAATTAAATTAAATAAATAAATATAAACTATATTATCTCAACTGAATTAGAAGATAAATGGGCGGATCTAGCAATATATTTGACTGGGACATAAAACTATATAATATTAAAATATTATTTTATTGTATAAAATATGTTACATAGGTAAGTTTAGATATTTTGACATTTATAAGAAATAAACATAGGGGTGTATTGAATCTAATATTTGAAATGATTTATATTAAAATTACAAATCATATATTATTCAAACATGAATTTTATAAAGTTTTTTAAAATCTCATGTTATTGAACTAGTGATTTGTAAATAAATTTTCAAATCCACTGTTATTAAAAATATTTTAATTTAAGTAGTGGATTTTAAGAGATTTTTAGTGATTTGAAAATGTTTTGGTGGAGTTTCTTAGTTAAAAAAAATAAAAATCTAAATCTCATGGGTTTAGGTAGGAATGGGCAAAATACCCAAAACCGAACCGAAATAGAAGGTACCGAACCGAACCCGAATAGTTATAAATACATGAATGGTTCCTCTTATAAAATATTTTGGGTACCGAAACCCGAACGTGTATCCAAAATATACTAAATACAATTATATATCTAAACATATTATGTATCTTTAGTTTTGAAATAACCAAAATACTCAAAATTACAATTATAAACTGAATATATTAGTTATGTTTAGACCGAAATAACCAAATAACTCAAAATACTAGAAAATCTTTAGTTATATTTGTCAAAATTAAATATTTTTTTCAAAATTTAACCAAATTTTATTTAAATTAAACAATTTTTTTAGTTTTTTCAAGAATTGAGATATATTTTGGATACCTGAAACCGACCCGAATCCGGGCGGAACCAAACCGAATCCGATTCGAGAAAGGAAATATATGAATGAGTCCTAAACTTCTAAATTTTGGGTACCCAAAACCCGAAAAAACCGACCTGAACGGATACCCTAATGCTCATGCCTAGTTTTATGTGATATTTGATAGAATTTTAAAAACAAATCATAACAACTTATCTAATTCACTCAAATCATTTAAAAACTCACTAAATCTCAAATCTTTCCAAATACTCCTAAATATTAGGGGGGGGGGGGGGTTATTGGTTCTTATATTTTAATGGATTTGGAAATCTAAACCAAATCAAGTCTTATTGGTTCTATAATTTTGAAATTCATATTCAAATCTTGTGTTATTGGTTCTATGATTTTAAAATCCATGTTAAAATCAAGTGTTATTCAATAGTAATGATTTTCATAAGGATTTGATTTTAATTTAGATTTGAATGGATTTACATGTGTTTTTAAGAGTAAAATACAAAGGAGCAAATATCAAGTGAAACCTTGTTATTTGATTGGATTTGGATTTACAAGTGTTTTTTTTTTCAAGATGAAACTACTATGTAGAATTAAAAATAGAAAGACACATATCAATTTTTGAATGATTGGATCATCAACATTGTTAAGAGGATTAGTTCTCCGTCTTTTTCTTAAAGTGAGTTTTTCCAAAATATTATTTGAACCGCTGCAAAAAAAAAAGATGATTGTGTTTCATAATTTTCCTCGACATTCATGGAAAACTCTTCACCAGAATTTGTTTGCTCCTGCTCCTTTTCCGTTTCCATAAATCCACATGTTCGAGCATCAGTATTATTTCCCAATCCAATCACACTCCTACCCGACGCTACATTCTTTTCAAATATCACTTTGAGATCATCAAACTCTTCAAAAGTTTTGTCACGAATTTTTTTATAGTTCGGATGTGCCCCTGAAATACGATAAAAAAACCAACATAATGAAAAATCTTTGCATATATCAAAGAAGCCGTAAATCGTTTAAAACAATAAAATTTACATTTATGTAGTCAGCCCACACATCATCTATTCCACGAAATGAAAAAGAGTTGTTTAACCATCGACATGCCCCATTGAAAAACGTTGTTGAAAGAATCTTTTGTATCTTCAAATCTCGATCCCTAATTTTTAAGTATGCTCCTCATTTTTCTTATAAGTCACAGACAAAAATCGTACTTGCATATGCTGGTTTACATAACTTTCTTCGAAAGTACTGTCGAACATATAGTTTTCCTGAAAAAACAAATTATGATAAAGAAGAAGATCTTGAAGAAGTTAATAACAATGATGAAGAAATTCTTGGAACCCAGGATCAAGAAAGAGAACATGCCAATCAATTGAGAGCAATATTATGTGGACATATTCTATAATTTAGGAGAATACTAGATTATTAGTGAAATAAAAAAAACGAAATTTTTTTTTGTTTTTTTTTTCTTATAATATTAAAATTTTTGTAAATCTATTTGGTTGATTTACAATAATCCATTTATTTGATTTTGAAATCTAATTATTTAACTTTGAAATCCACTTCTCTGATTTTAAAATCAATGAATTCATTAGGATTTATTTTTTTGTTAATCGTCTATATGTTTTATTGATGGAACTTCAAATACATGGAGAATTACAAAGATAACTTGCATCAAAGCCTAACAATAAAGACTCAAAGATGCTAAGATTCTATCCAAAGTAACTATTGACCGACTCGTCTATGTTCCAAGCATGAAACTTTAAGCCGTCTCCGTGCATCACATTGAACTCTCTCAAGAAGAGATGTTGATGCTAGTCTACGAAATTATTCGTAAGCCATCAAACGCCACAAACCAGCCATGATTTTAACCTAATAAGACAAAAACACACTCCATCTCCGACCAAAACAGAACCTTTAACCGAAGAAAAGAACTCTAACCCAAACGAGGGAAATCTAGTCCCAACAAGGGAAACCAAAACACACTAAAAAAATACAACTACAAGCAACCAAATGACACAAACTCCGAGATCCAGCCTAACCACACCATTATGAGAGCCACCATGGTGCCAAACCTAGATCCAGAAATCACCGCACGCCACTGAAGCTTCAACCAGGAGTCTAACAAAGGGATTCGTCGAGACGTCACACGCCTCCCTCGAGTCAAGCCTCCGCGCAGAGCCATTAGAGAACCACGTCGTCGCATCGTAAACTAGTAGGGACAAATAGGAAAGAAGCAGAGAAAGGAAAAAGAAAAGGAGCCTTCCTCGGCGGCGACGAGGTCCGCCGGCCACCGAGGAGACAGATCTAGATCAGAGGAAAAAGGGGCGGCGCTGACTTTGGGAGAGAAACTAGGGTTTTCGATGTTATCTAATATATCATCTTTGATTCATTAGGATTTATAAATCTGAAAAATTTATTAAAATGCAAGAACCAATAACCCTCACTTAGATTGAATACACCCTTCTCTATGAAGACAATATCTATTTCTCTAATTATATTGTTCCTCCTATTTGGTTAATTAACTATTTGTATTATCCTTACAGTTAGTAATATAATATAAGAAGTTAAAATAAAAAAGATTGAATACACCCTTCCATTTAATGCAGTTATTTTATGATGACTAGGTAAATGAGAAAAGAAAAGAAAAAGAAACAAATATCTAAAAAAAGAAGACGATATGGACTTTGACGGAAAGAAAATTAAATGATAGGGAGCAATTTAGAACAGAGCAATGAAATTAATGAGGGCAATAAAAGAAATTTTGCATTGAATGTCTGTAATAATTCAAATTTACTTAACAAAATTACAAATATTAAAAAATAATGTGCAAGAGATTCGAATCCGAAATTTCTCATTCCAATGAATTTGTGTTTGTCTTCTCTTTGATATATATATATATATTTTTTTTTTTGTTGATCTTTCTTAATCAACGGATATTTTGGGTAAAGGTCGTGTGTACATCATTGAAATATTCGCGATTGAAGCAATGATCTGTACTTACATTTATTTTTTTTTTTTATTTTATCTTTTTCAAGAACTCCTGGTCCAACGAATTCTTATCATATATATCTATTAAATTAACATTGAGCAACTATAAGTTTAAAATATTTTGTTTTTTCAAAAAAAAATCAAGTAATGGTAGTTAGCTTAGTGTGAAACGTTAGTACACTAGTAGAACAAACAAACATTTGACAATGAAAACAGAGTATTGTCATATAAAGAATATAACCGTTGTTAAATTTATATTAATTAATTTGTCTCTAACTTTTTTACATAATAATAACAAATTTATTTGATTGAATTATGTGGATGAAAACTAAACACACAATACAAATGCTGTATAACGCAGAATCGCAGATGCTAATTGTGAATAAAGTCATAAAAAAAAGAACCAAAATGTCATTATTACTCGTTACAAAAAGAAGTTCTTTTTGTTCTTGTTAGAAAAAGAACACAAAAGGTATTTTTATTGCATATAGTATTTGTTGCCAATAAAACGAATATATAATAAACATGTGAAGAGCAAAGTAGCGTTATCTCTCTTTTCTTCTCTCTTTCAGTTTCTCGGAAAATGTGGTTGGTTTCGTCTTCTTCTTCTTCTTCTTCGTGGCTCTCCGAGCTCTCATGCTCTTCTTCGGCGGTTATAGAATCAACATCTTCTGTTCCAGTAGCAATCCAATGGCTGAGATTTGTTTTCCTTTCTCCATGCCCTCAACGTGTTCTCTTCTCCGCCGTAGATCTTCTTCTCATCGTCGTTCTCGTCTTCTTCGCTCTTCAGAAACTCTTCCCTTCTTCTTCTTCCTCCGCCGAGATTAGGAAACCCCTTATCGGAAACCGTGGAAGAATCACAACCAGAACAAACACGTGGTTCAAAACGACGGTCATAGTCACCGTTCTATTGTCGTTTTGCTCCGTCGTGCTCTGTGTTTTGGCGTTCACGGGGAAGCGACGGACTCAGACATCATGGAACCTCATAGACCCGCTTTTTTGGCTTATCCACGCCGTCACAAACGCCGTCGTAGCGGTTCTCGTCCTCCACGAGAAGAGATTCGCAGCTCTGAACCATCCCTTATCTCTAAGAATCTACTGGGTTTCAAGCTTCGTCGCCGCAACTCTCTTCGCCGTCTCCGGATTTCTCCATTTACTCTCCGACGGCTCCATCGCCGACGTCGCCTCGTCCTTCTCCTCCTTTCCGTTAACCGCCTTTCTGCTCATCGTTTCCGTTAGAGGAACCACCGGTGTTGTCACAACGGAAACGGAGTCGAAACCGTACGACGCCGTTTCGGAGAAATCCGACAACGTCTCTCTCTACGCGACCGCTTCGGTTTTCTCGAAGACGTTCTGGTTATGGATGAATCCTTTACTGAGCAAAGGCTACAAATCACCATTGACGCTCGAACAAGTCCCGACGCTCTCTCCAGAGCACAAAGCAGAGAGACTCGCGCTTCTCTTCGAATCGAGCTGGCCGAAACCGTCGGAGAGCTCGAGCCACCCTGTCCGTACGACACTAATCCGATGTTTCTGGAAAGAAATCCTCTTCACGGCGATCCTAGCGATCGTCCGTCTCTGCGTCATGTACGTTGGTCCCGTCCTCATCCAGAGCTTCGTCGATTTCACCTCCGGCAAGAGATCCTCGCCGTTGCAGGGCTATTACCTCGTCCTCGTCCTCCTCATCGCGAAATTCGTCGAGGTCTTGACGACACACCAGTTCAATTTCAACTCACAGAAGCTCGGGATGCTTATAAGGTCAACTCTAATCACTGCTCTGTACAAGAAAGGTTTGAAGCTCACCAGCTCGGCGCGTCAGAACCACGGCGTCGGGCAAATCGTGAATTACATGGCCGTTGATGCACAACAGCTCTCTGACATGATGCTTCAGCTCCACGCAATCTGGCTTATGCCGTTACAAGTGACCCTCGCGGTAGTGCTTCTCTACGGTAGCCTAGGCGCGTCTGTAGTGACGGCCGTCATTGGCCTGACCGGAGTGTTCGTGTTCGTCCTCATGGAGACTAAGAGAAACAACAGATACCAATTTAGCTTGATGGGAAACAGAGATTCTCGGATGAAGGCCACCAACGAGATGCTCAATTATATGCGAGTGATCAAGTTCCAGGCTTGGGAGAATCATTTCAACAAGAGGATCCTCAATTTTAGGGAGATGGAGTTTGGATGGCTCTCCAAGTTTCTCTACTCGATAGCCGGAAACATCATTGTTCTCTGGAGCACGCCGGTGCTTATCTCTGCGCTCACCTTCGCCACCGCGCTTTTCTTGGGAGTCAAGCTTGACGCCGGGACTGTGTTCACCACCACCACCATTTTCAAGATCTTGCAGGAACCTATTAGGACGTTTCCTCAGTCTATGATCTCTCTCTCGCAGGCAATGGTCTCTCTCGGCAGACTGGACTCGTACATGATGAGCAGAGAACTGTCGGGAGAGGCCGTGGAGAGAGCCACGGGTTGTGATGGTAGTATCGCCGTGGAGGTTAGAGATGGAGGCTTTAGCTGGGATGACGAGGAGAACGAACCTGCACTCAAAGACATCAACTTTAAGGTTAATAAAGGAGAGCTCACCGCGATTGTTGGAACCGTTGGCTCAGGAAAATCTTCCCTGTTAGCTTCTGTTCTTGGCGAAATGCACAAAACCACGGGGCAGGTGCGAGTGCGGTTTTTTTTTGTTGTTGGTAGATTCGAATAATTAACACTAGGAACATTGATTGATTCGAAACTGATTTATTTGTAGGTGAGAGTTTGTGGGAGCACAGGTTATGTAGCGCAGACATCGTGGATCCAGAACGGGACGGTTAAAGACAACATCTTGTTCGGTCTTCCGATGGATATAGAGAAGTACAACAAAGTTCTCAATGTCTGTTGTTTGGAAAAAGACCTGGAAATGATGGAGTTTGGGGACCAAACTGAGATTGGAGAACGCGGAATCAACCTCAGCGGAGGGCAGAAGCAGCGTATACAGCTCGCCCGTGCGGTTTATCAGGATTGCGATGTATACTTTCTTGATGATGTTTTTAGCGCCGTGGATGCTCATACCGGTTCAGACATATTCAAGGTAACAAAGGGACTCACAAAAATCTTGATGTACTATTAGTTTCAAAATGTAACACAAGTTGAATCTTGTTGTTTGTGGTGTTTTTTTTTTGTAGAAATGTGTAAGAGGAGCTCTGAAAGGCAAGACCGTCTTGCTCGTAACACATCAAGTGGACTTCTTGCACAACGTAGATTGCATTTTGGTATGATTCAGACTTTTTACCTGATTGAAATCAAGAGATTTGAACTTGTACTTACGAGGTGGAGTTTCAGGTGATGCGGGAAGGGAAAATTGTCGAATCAGGAAGATACGACGAATTAGTCAGCTCCGGGTTGGATTTCGGTGAACTGGTGGCTGCACATGAGACATCAATGGAGCTAGTTGAAGCCGGTGCAGACTTTGCAGGATCAACAGCAATGATTACATCCCCAAGAACACCAATGTCTCCCGGCGCAAGCTCCCCAAGAACATCTATGGAGTCTCCTCGCTTAAGCGATCTGAACGATGAACACGTCAAGTCGTTTCTCGGCTCTCACACTGTAGAAGATGGCTCGAAGCTCATCCAAGAAGAGCAAAGAGAAACCGGGCAGGTTAGCCTGCGAGTTTACAAACAGTATTGCACTGAGGCCTATGGCTGGTGGGGCATTGTACTTGTAGTGTTCTTCTCTCTAACGTGGCAGGGCTCTCTGATGGCTAGCGATTACTGGCTCGCCTACGAAACATCAGCCAAGAATGCAATTTCATTTGACGCCTCTGTTTTCATTCGTGTATACGTCATTATCACAATTGTTTCCATCGTTTTGGTGAGCTTGCGCTCATATTACGTCACCCACTTGGGACTCAAGACGGCTCAGATCTTCTTCCGACAGATTCTTAACAGTCTCTTACATGCTCCCATGTCGTTCTTCGACACCACACCATCGGGAAGAATTCTCAGTCGGGTGAGGAAACTTTCACACTCTCAGCCTATTATACATAGATTTGAGTTGAGCAGAGATGTTAAAGGTTTGTCTCTTTCGATACTTTGCAGGCATCCACTGATCAAACCAATGTCGATATCCTCATTCCATTCATTCTCGGACTAGTGGCTTCAATGTACACTACTCTGCTTAGCATTTTCATAGTTACTTGCCAGTACGCTTGGCCAACTACATTCTTTTTGATTCCTCTGGGATGGCTCAACATCTGGTACCGGGTAGGCATCTCTTTGATTTTTATGTTCTGATGTTTCTTCTTTGATGTTCTAAACGCCACTTTCCTTTTGATCCTTCAGAACTATTACCTCGCATCTTCCCGTGAATTAACACGCTTGGATTCGATCACTAAGGCTCCCGTCATCCACCATTTCTCAGAGAGTGTAGCCGGAGTGATGACAATCCGATCATTCAGGAAACATGAGTTATTTAGGCAAGAGAATGTGAAGCGTGTCAACGCCAATCTTAGGATGGACTTCCACAACAATGGGTCAAACGAATGGCTCGGGTTTCGGCTAGAGCTGCTTGGGAGCTTGGTGCTCTGCATCTCGACTCTGTTTATGGTAATGTTACCCAGCAACGTAATCAAACCAGGTACAGATCACTAAACCCCCTTTTGAGTAGTTGATGCCACAATATTCCTTAAGACGATCAGTCATGAATATTCTTTTGGTCTGATGCAGAAAATGTAGGGTTATCTCTTTCTTACGGACTGTCTCTGAACTCGGTTCTGTTCTGGGCAATATACATGAGCTGCTTTGTCGAAAACAAGATGGTTTCCGTCGAAAGGATCAAACAGTTCACTGATATTCCTTCGGAAGCCGAGTGGGAGAGCAAAGAAAGCCTCCCACCTTCGAATTGGCCCTTCCATGGGAATGTACATCTCGAAGATCTCAAGGTAAGTTAAAAAGAAACCAAATATCTTCATGATTATATAACTCACCTTTACTGCTCAAACTTGTGAAGTAGGATCTCATGAACTTTGTCTCAACAACAGGTACGGTACAGGCCAAACACACCACTTGTGCTCAAGGGAATCACTCTGGACATCAAAGGAGGAGATAAGGTAGGTGTAGTTGGACGAACAGGAAGCGGGAAATCGACCTTGATCCAAGTCTTGTTCAGGCTTGTAGAACCATCAGGTGGGAGGATAATCATCGATGGGATTGATATATGCACTCTAGGGTTGCATGATCTCAGGTCAAGATTCGGAATTATTCCCCAAGAACCAGTCCTCTTTGAAGGAACCGTGAGGAGTAACATCGACCCAACAGATCGATACTCTGACGAAGAAATCTGGAAGGTGATGATAAAAACCTGCCTCTTAATCTTCTAGCTAGAACGTTGAAGTTGCAATCAAAATCATGTACAATAAACTGTTTTTATTTTCCAGAGCCTCGAAAGATGCCAACTCAAGGATGTTGTTGCTACGAAGCCTGAGAAGCTCGATTCTTTGGGTGAGTTCTTTTACAAATCGAGTTTGACATATATATTCATGAGATAAGAAACCTGAATGAAATACTTCACTGTTACAGTGGTTGATAGTGGCGAGAACTGGAGCGTAGGGCAGAGGCAGCTTCTATGTTTGGGCAGGGTTATGCTGAAACGAAGCAGACTTCTGTTCCTAGACGAAGCAACTGCATCTGTAGATTCCCAAACCGATGCCGTGATTCAGAAGATCATCAGAGAAGACTTTGCGTCGTGTACCATAATCAGCATCGCTCACCGGATTCCTACAGTGATGGACTGCGATCGAGTCCTGGTCATAGATGAAGGTAAGAGAAACACAACTTCTGTGTTTGTTTTCAATCACTTATGATGATTAGTGACTTAATAAATGGTAATCAAAAACAGGAAAAGCTAAAGAGTTCGATAGCCCGGCTCGTTTACTGGAGAGACAGTCTCTGTTTGCAGCGCTGGTGCAAGAGTACGCTCTTCGATCTGCCGGAATATGAAACTTTTGACACCGGCCGGGGATGGAAGTTTACCGTTAAAGCTGCTAGAATAATTTAAAACATTTTTTAACTGACACGAGAAGAACATCTTGTGTAATTGTTTAGACAATAGTGAAATGTTTTTGATCAAAAAGACATCACTTGATTCACAGCAGATTCGATAGGAGTGCTACTGTACCAAATTTCTAGTTATCAGTTCTTCTTCGTCCCATACTATGATCTGATCCAAGTAGCCAAATTGTTTCCTTCGTGATGGATTATGGTCGAATCAACAAGTGGCTTTTTGAAGAAGACTATCTCCAGTTTCCAACTTAAGGGAAATTTAACAGTACGGTAGGAGGCGAATCTGTCCTTATCTGGTTACTCTCCGGCATCATGTAAGCTAAGAAGTTAGAAAAACGCTTTGTGGAAGTGTGTTTATCACCATTGTATATCATGAACTTTGTAAGTAAGAGAATGAAAAAAGACAAGTGCCAAGCCTCATCCAAAGCAATACCAAGAGGTTTCCAAGTTGCTCCTTTGTCAAATACTCTCTGCTCACCCTGTTTGATAAGATAAGATTTGACAAGGTTGAGAAAGCAAAATTAGAGAATCATGAGCCACAACAAAAGAAGAAGAAAAAACACTTTAACTAGAGATTGTTTTTTATGAAATTTCCTTAAAGTTCTTCTACTTTAAACAGCTTTGGAAAACAACAACAAAAGGATCAGAGAAAGCTAACAAAAGCTTAATATCTTCCTCTAAAAATGCATCAGACCCTCTCAGACTGATCTTCTCCAAGTTCTAGATTTCAAAGATTCTTTTTTTTTGTTTCTCTCTCTCTCTCTCTATGATTGTGTTTCTCTTTACCAATGGCTCTTTTTTTACTTGTGTATGTATCATCTTCTAAAAATTTAACCTTTTAGGTGATGATAATAAGCTAAAAAAGGCAAAAGACAAGTCAACTGTCGTTGTCCTTGAATGATGTGCAAGACCATCTTTCCATATAGTTGAAGAAAGCCCCAAATTTTGCAAAGATAGTTGTTGACAAGTAGCATTCTACCTCAGATCTGTTAAGACAGCTTGTATCTGTAGACACATGAGTTTGAAATTTTGAATGCTTGTCGGGTGTACCATTTGCAGGCTCACCACAAATCCTGCGCCTTTTGTAACAAATAAGAATCATCAGGCATAAGCGTAATGGAGAAGATCATCAAAATGGCAGGAATCGAAACAATAGCTCAGCGAGAGAAAAAAAAAGAACTATGATCAATTGTTCCCAGTGTTTTCGAAGCTATGACGAAGCAATTAAGGATTAAATTAGGAGTTTTTAGCATTGGAGGATGACGAATCAGACTAGGAGTTTTTAGCATTGGAGGATGACGAATCAGACAGAGAGATAATGCCCAATTACACGAAATTGAAGAAGACAGAGAGATAATGCTCAACACTGAAACATCACCTTCGATGTCTGTCGCGCAAATTATTGTAATTAGGGTGCTAAATCCGGTACCCATCCGAGGCTGAACAGAAATCGTACCGAAACACTAATTTGGAAAATAAAACCGAACATGGATTTAAGTTTGGTTTTATTTGGTTTGTAGTTTATTAACATTTGATTGGTATACAGTAAACCGAGTCAAATAGTATTCCATTTATTTATTATTAGTTTTGAACTTTGATTTCGGACGTAAATTGATTTCGAACTTTAATTTCAGAAAATAAATTGGTTTCGAACTTTAATTTTATGGATAAACTGATTTCAAACTTTCAAATAATGAGAAAATAAGAGAATATGGCTAAATTTTATGTATATGTATTATTATACGAAAGTTTTCCTAGAAAATTGATCGTAGACCATTTAAATCGCAATTTTTGAGATAAAAGCGGAACTGTATCCGTATCCGAATCAAACCGTATTTAGTTTTCATTCGAATCGAACCGAGCTGAAAACCGGATTTTGGGTAATTGCTTGATTTGTTGCCCTTCTTATCGGGAAAAATGCCTAAAAAACCTTGAATTCATACATTTTAGCCCAAAAAAAACTTCAATTACAAGATGAACACAAAAAACCTTTGACTTTCGTTGACTCTCTATTTTAATCTTCGATTTTTGTTGACAAAGCCGATTTAGACTCGCCGTGAACAAAATTAACAGATCTATTTGACAGAGTTAAATCCAGTTAGACGGGGTTAATCAAAACGACACAGTTTTGTTTTGAAACACAAAATCCCCAAATCCACTCAAAACCCCTAAATCGTGTTCTTTCCCAAATCAGTTTTCTCTCACTCAATTTTTTTACCAAATCGATTTTCCTGTTATTGTTCCGAGGAACACACCAGAAATCAGCACGCGGGATCCCAATCGATCTCCTCGACCGTCTTCTCATCATTACAACCCAACCTTACACAGAAGATGAGATCATAAAGAGCTTAGAGATCCGGTGCCAAGAGGAAGACGTCGACATGAACGAGGATCCCAAGCGATTCATCTAATCACTGCAGCTGCTCCGGCTTCCCTGAAACGTAAAGGGAAGGTCGCGGAGATTGAGGACATTGAGAGAGTATCGATTTTTTTTATACGCCAAGAGATCGATGCAGTACTTGGTAGAGTATCTGCAAACACAGAGGAGGCTGCTGGAGAAGAAGCAGAACATGAAGCCATGGAAGTTTGAGATTTTACTTCATTCTATTTTGTAAATCGATTTATGGGCTTTTTTTTTTGTAACCACTCATGAGTTTTACAATATATTCCCTTAATTTCTTGATTGTTTCAAGATTTATCTTCTGGTCCAATGCTTGAGTCTGCCAATTACGTTGTGAAGAACTTTGCAGAGCATGCCTCAAATTTCATAATCTTGTTCAATCATCACTTATCATATTCTTTCGTACAACAAACCATCCTTAGATAACAGTAAATTTATATAATCAAAAATATTAGACCCTCGGTATACATTCACGTGATCATACATAGAAAGAGGAGTAACTATCAACGATAAACAAATCAAATCAAACAAAACCAAACCAAAGTTGACGTATACAAAGGAAAATAAATAAACAAAGGAAACGCAAAAACTCATGATGCGAGACTTTTCACGGCTGGAGCTTTACCATAAACGACGGGGGCAGTAGCATAGTGTATCGAGAAACTCCAGAATCTAGCTTTGTCGACGCCGTCGTCTTCAGCCTCGAAATTCAACTTGTAGCTCAAAGGATCGTATTTGGCGCTATCGTGCCAATCGCGGCCGCGGCGTCGATCGCTGTTGAATCTACGGATGAAAGTCTTCCACCGTGGCCCAGATACGATCTCCGACCACTCGAGAATCTTCAGAATCGCCCGTACCCACCACCGNAAAAAAAAAAATTACCCAGAGAGAGAAAACCATCCGTAATTACAGTGTATGAAACATTATTCAATATGTTCTCGAACTATATGATTGCCATTGCTTTATTTCGTATTTTTTATGAATAATATTGGTTTTTATTTCCTTTCTTTTTTTTTGATTGGTCGAAAAATCCAACATTGCTATTATATTTGTGTTTTTTTTTAATTACCAGGAGGTTCTGGGCCGAGGACCGTACATCCCCCCATACCCGGGATCAGAGCATTTTAAATGGTCACGTCCGAAACGTCACTCGATCATGTGACCTCAAGGCTTCGCCCATGGTACCTTTACAAGTCGAGCTGGCACACTTGGTTGTGTTTGGTTTTTTTCGGTAACAAATTTAATAACTTAATGATATGATTAGTTTATAAAACATATCTCTCCGCGCAAGGCGCGGACTACACACCTAATATTTTAATATATGTTAAATGTCTAACGATTTTCATAAACAAATGGAGTATATAAAAGTGAAAAATTAGTTAACAATCAAATTGGAAAAAGAAATAGCTCAAAAAAGGAAAAATTGTCAAAAAAAAAGTATGAATTTTCAAATTTTGGCCATTTAAATCACGAACTATCGCATAGATAATTTAAATCATTAAATTATGTTGACTTTAAATTTAAATCACAAACTTCTGTTGAATGAGCCAAATTAGACACGACGTTAAGCCGACAAACGGAACGGATAAAACGAAGTTAAAAAAATCGTTGTAAATCACAGTTAAGTGATCCGACACCGTTTCTTCTTTATTCTTAAACCTCAAATCACGAAAATCTCAACTATCTTTTGGAGTTTTAAGAAAAAGATGAAACGACGTTGTATCACTTAATTGTGATTTACAACGGTTTTTTTATAAACGGTTATTTATAAAATCACGGTTATTTATAAAATCACGGTTAAGTAATATTTTTGTATTTTTTTTTACGAATTGCCACATCATTTCATCGTTTGGTCAAATGTTGTCGTAGTAATCAAGTGCCTAACCACAAAATTAATTTCAATTTGATTATCCGCTTTTCGTGTTTTTGAAGTCTCTCATCTTTATCTCACCCAAATTTATTAAAAAATAAAAAAAAATTCTTAATTCAAAATTTGCAGAGGAAGTTCCGACACTTGGGACTATAAGTATACGATCCTTCTTACTCCTCAGATCACACCAATTTGGTTTTTAGGGTTCTCTCAAGGCTTTGTTTCATCGGATTTCGGAAGCGATCTCGTAAAATTCCTCTCGACCCTCTCTCTATAATCGGAATCTTCATTCCTGATGCGTTTTTTTCTCGTAATCGCAGGGTTGCGATCTCAGAAATGGCGACAAGTGACAAACAAACCAGCCCAAAGCCTCCACCTTCGCCTTCACCTCTCCGCAATTCCAAGTTCTTTCAGGTGAAATTCACATTTTTTGTTAGAAAATTTCGATTACCCATCAATTTTGTGACCGCCCTTTGTTAATTTCATGCGTTGGATCTCGTTTTCCCCATTTCAAATCTACCGTTACCCATGGAATCTCGTGTTTACAATACGGTGAATCTCGTGTTCTGATCCTTGTTTGTTATGTCGGATCATTGTGGTGTTGATCCTGTTTATTTTGTTGAATTTGATCATCATCTGTTTCGTGCGGATCTTTTGATTGAGAAGTCTGTATTTACTTTATCTCGTTGGCATTGTGTTGAATCAAAGGGGTTTCTAGGTTAATAATGGATCTTTTAATTGGTCACATGGATCATTGATGGATATTCTACTTAGATCTGACCTGTGAGCAGAAGAGTCTTGGCCTATTTCTTGGCTACATTGTGCCCTTTGAGAGAGCTTAACTAAATTTTACTGAACTGTAATCTTTAGGTGCTGTTGTACTTTCTTCTGATCTGTAATCTTTAGTTGTTTTCCTCATCTTCTTGACTATCATTTGGATGAGGATTGTAGAGTTGTTTGATTGTCCAATTGCGAGGAATTTTTTATTTGTTATTTGGTCTTGATAAGATGTGCTGAGTGGTTACTTTTCTCGTTTGTGTAGTCCAATATGAGGATCTTGATCTCAGGAGGAGCTGGATTTATTGGCTCTCACCTTGTCGATAAGCTGATGGAAAACGAAAAGAATGAGGTTCGCATTATAATGCCTTAATCCTATACGTAATACTTTATGCGTTATTTTGATCAGTTAGTGATGGTTCATATCCTTTTTTTTCCCCAGGTGATTGTTGCTGATAACTATTTCACCGGTTCAAAGGACAACCTTAAGAAATGGATTGGTCATCCGAGATTTGAGCTTATCCGTCACGGTATTGTCTTGAAACTCTCTAGCTTGTTGCTGCTATTGAGAACAGTATATAGCCGGCTTGTTTTCTTATCTCATGAAGATCAACAGTGTCCTCATTTCTATTTGGATTTGGGTTAAATAGATGTCACGGAGCCACTGTTGATCGAGGTTGATCAGATTTACCATCTAGCATGTCCTGCTTCTCCCATCTTCTACAAGTACAACCCCGTGAAGACGATCAAGACCAATGTGATTGGCACACTGAACATGCTAGGTCTTGCCAAGCGTGTTGGAGCAAGGTTTGCAAAACGGTCCCCTCTTTCTTCCTTACTTCTGTTGACCTTCGCCTTTGTGACTAACTCTTCTTCCGAACAGGATTTTGCTTACCTCAACCTCAGAGGTGTATGGTGATCCTCTCATCCATCCCCAGCCAGAGAGCTATTGGGGCAATGTCAACCCAATTGGTAGGCTCATAAACTCATCACTTTTTAATTTATGTCTTATATATGCATGTCAGTTCACGGCCTTATAAGTTGGTTGCTATTATAAAGGGGTTAGGAGCTGTTATGATGAAGGCAAGCGTGTGGCTGAGACTTTAATGTTTGACTACCACAGGCAGCATGGAATTGGTCAGTTGTATTTTCCCAATGCTCTCGCTTCAACCATTTTGCCCGTAGTTTCATTAAGATTCTCTCATGGTCTTTTATTTCTTACCTTGTGCTTATTTGTTCTTGGTAGAAATCCGCATTGCCAGAATCTTCAACACTTATGGTCCACGTATGAACATAGATGATGGGCGTGTCGTAAGCAATTTCATTGCTCAAGCACTTCGGTGAGCCCCATTGCTCAATCGTCAATTTTTTTTTTCTTTTTTCGAGCTATAACCCAATTGATTATTCATCTATTTGCTCTTGTTCTTGAATATAAAGGGGTGAAGCATTGACTGTTCAGAAACCTGGGACACAGACCCGCAGTTTCTGTTATGTATCTGACATGGTCGATGGACTTATGCGCCTCATGGAAGGAGATGACACTGGTCCCATCAACATCGGTAACCCAGGTAAGGCCCCGTAACATTCCTCCATTAAACGAAACACAAACCAACCTATCTCTTGAACTCATTCTTTGTGTCTGAATCTTTGGTTTCTCAGGTGAGTTTACGATGGTGGAACTAGCTGAGACAGTGAAGGAGGTGAGAGTCTGATTTCTCGATGTATATGAGTAAGTGCCTTTAGATTCTTGTTATGATATGCTGGTTTTGGTTGCAGCTGATAAACCCGGGCATAGAGATAAAGATGGTTGAGAACACACCGGATGATCCAAGACAGAGGAAGCCGGACATCACAAAGGCTAAAGAAGTGTTGGGATGGGAGCCGAAGGTGAAGCTCCGTGAAGGCCTTCCTCTTATGGAAGAAGACTTCAGGCTAAGGCTCGGAGTCCCCAAGAACTAAAAACTTTGATCGCCAATCAAAAGCAAACGTAAATGCACTTTTAAGTCAATTCTGCTTTTCAGTTTCCACGTTGCAGGTGGTTGGTTTCATATGTAGTATGTTTCTACTTTCTGAAATCGTTCGTAGAGAAAAAATAAAGATTACGAGGAACAAAACCTTTTTTATTACAGAAAGAAAAAATCACTTTCTTGCTATTGCGTTTCTACAGAGAAGCCATTTTTTTTTTTCATATGTTGAATGAGGTAAACAACTTTGGCGAAACCAAAACAATATTAGCTCAAAACCTGCATTTCACGAACATGTGTTTTAGTCCTATCCCGTGGCTAGTTCTTTGAAAGCGAATTCAGAGTATCTCATGGCAAAACAATGATCCGTTACTGTTGGTACCAGATCTCGACCAAAGAGATCTGGCCCATTAGGGGCCCGATAAACAACAATAAAACAATCTCTGAACCAACGAATAAGGCCCATCTACGAATCCGCGACGTGAGCGACGCCGAGCCCGGATCAAGTCAAACCTTCAGCTCGTAAAAGTAGGAATCAACCAACGGCTCCTCGATCTGCGGGATACGCGACGTCCGCAATATCCGGGAGAAGCCCAGCTCAACGTCGAGTATAAGAAGGGGCCGATATCTAGGTTTAGGAGGACGATTCTTTTTCAGAGAAAATAGACAAAATACTTGCAAAGTCTCTTCGAGATTATATTACTTGTAACCACCTTGATCAATTCAATACAAATCCAATTCGTCGAGTTTATATCCAAATTACATCTTTGATTCATAGATAGAAACTAGCCCACTCAAAGTTCTTCCCTAAAAATCCTTACAAAAACTAGGTGTGCGATTCCGCATCCACATTTTGGCGCCGTCTGTGGGGAAGAGCATATAGCTTTCTAGACACAAGAATCAGATCTTCGATCTAACGAGAAGCGAAATGGATCCAAGCCAATCCGAATCAACCAGGGTCAACCCCTCGACAACTCGCGGCACCTCTGGCGCCACCGCCGAGCCCGCACTCACGGGATCCGGATCTCAGATCCCGATCCCGACAACCACCGCGGGATCAAATCCCATCGCGACAGGCGGAGTGGAGACACTCGCCGCGAACCAGCACGCGGCGTCGCGACGCCCAAATCCTGTCATCCCAGCGACCATCAGCGCGGCGACAGACCAAAACCCTAATTGGGTATGGACGAGGTCCACCTCAGGCTCCATCGACCCATCTCAGGCTCCGTCCGACCAGAATCCTAACTGGGTGTGGACCAGATCCACCGACCCATCCCAGGCTCAAATCGGCCGGACGGGATCAACAACTCCATCGGTAATGCCTCAGCAACACCGAAACGACCTAGCCGAAATCCGCGGGATGTTATCCATCCTGGTGGAAAGGCAACAGACGTACGAGACTTCGACTCGTACTCTGGAAGCTCGCCTGGAGCAGCAAGAACGTCGCTCGACGGAAAACCGAGAGCGACGTTCGTACGGAAGCCCGCCCCCGCGAACACGTCTGGACTTTGGAGCTATCCACGCCTCGCCAACGTTCGTCGGGCAATACGAAACTCCGATCCGAAATACCCCAACCTCGGCTTTCACATTCGAGAGCTCGCCATCGTTCGCTGCCAACTTGAGCAACGAAGCAAGCGGGCGAGCCTCGATCAGGTTACCGCCGAGCGTGGGAAACCACGAGTCAAGGCCACTCAACACCTTCGAATTCGGGTCAAGCTCAGGAACCCAGAACGAACAAACTAACAACAGTGCGTTCTCCTTTCCTCCCCCACCCGCGAACCGCGAGAATAACACGCGACTTCGCGAAGAAAACGAGGAACCAATTCGAGCTCCGGCTCCCGACCCCTCATACATAAACATCCCGAACACCGTTGATCGCGAGCTGTTCCAACGATACGTCGAATACACGAACGCCGAACTACAACAGATGAACTCACTAGTCCACTGCGCCACTAGTTCGGCCCCGGATATCGATCGCGTGATCGAAGAGACAAACCGGACTCCCTTCACCAATCGCATCGTGACCGCACATATCAGAGATACGGGAAAAATCAAATTCCCCGAATATGCTGGGAAAACCGACCCGCGAGCTCACATAAGAGCATTCCGCCTAACGGTCGCCAGGGTCCACTTCCCCGATCACGAAAAAGAAGCAGGCTACTGCCGTCTCTTCGCCGAAACCCTAATCGGAACAGCCCAGGAATGGTTCGCCTCGCTGGAAGAAAAGTCTATAGACAATTTCAACCAGCTCATCTCGGCCTTCCTCAAGCAGTACTCGATATTCATCGAGGCGCAAGCATCCGAAGCCGATCTCTGGAAGCTCTCACAGGGCCCAGAAGACTCCCTTCGAACATATATCACAAAATTCAAAGAAATCAAAGCCAAAATAGCAAACCCCAACGAGGTGGTAGCACTACTGGCACTAAAGAATAACTTATGGCACACGTCGAGCTTCCGCAAGGAACTCACAGTTCGCCCGACGACGTCGCTAGATGATGCACTCCATCGCGCGTCCGCTTTCGCGCTGTACGAAGACGAGACTGCTTACCTCACTAAGAAATACGAAATGATGGAAAGCCCACCGACGACGAAGAAAGTTCCAAAAAGGGAACCCCCTAGCAAAGGGCTACATACGTACGCCGTCGGAAGCCCCCCTCCATCCAAGAACAAAGATTACGATCCATCAAAATATTGCGACCATCACAAACGAAAAGGACATTCCACAGAAGAATGCCGAACTCGACTCCGGCTACTAACGGCTCAAAACGACGCCGAACAGTCTACCGACGAAACCGTCAAGACGGAACCGATTCCAAAGACCGATAAGAAAAAATCGAACCCCAAAAAGAAAAGGGAACGAACTAACGAGGTCACAGGACAGGAAACCCCGCCTCCGGCGCCGAAAAAACGCATCGACCTGATATTCAAAGAGCTGAGCCTCTGCGGCGGTTCAATGAAATCAGTAATCACACCGCCACCGGCGCCCAAAAAGACAGTCGCACTTCGTCCCCGGAAACCTCGCTGTTTCGAGGAAGGGGGAGTAGAGCCACCCACCACCAAAAGAATAGACTTCATATGTGGCGGCTCGCAATTCTGCCGCGACTCGGTGAACTCAATCAAACTATTCCAACGAAAAGCACGAACCAGACCGGCAGAACCAACCCCCCTCCAGGGACCTAATCACAGGATCACCTTCAGAGAAAGTGAAACCACACACCTCGACAAACCACACGACGATGCCCTCATTGTCCAGCTCGATGTCAGCGGCTACGAGCTGTCCAGAATAATGATAGATACCGGCAGCTCGGTTGACGTACTCTTTTACGAAGCATTCCAACGGATGGGCTTCGAGGACTCATCCCTGCGAGGTAAACCCTCGCCGCTCACCGGCTTCGCCGGTAACATGACATACTCCAAAGGGACAATCGAACTCCCCGTGTTCGCAGAAGGAGTACGAAAACTAATCGAATTCGTGGTCGTAGACCGCGCGGCACCATTTAACGCCATACTCGGCAGACCCTGGCTATACGCCATGAAAGCAGTACCATCGACGTACCACCAATGCGTGAAATTCCCTTCACCCGAAGGAACCAAAACGGTACGAGGAAGCCAGTCCGCATCTCGCGATTGCTACATGGGTAATTACAAACAATCCAGGAACAACCCCGTATAGCAATTACAGAAAGAGCTAGAGCTCGCTACCCAACAGATCAAACGGTCAAACGATCCGTCTGTATGCGAACCTCGCACCGAACTCGTCACACAGGTCTGTATAGACGACAACAACCCAGACCGCGTCGTCGGCATAGGAATCGACCTATCCAACGAAATTCGAGAAGAACTCACCTCTTTCCTAAAAGAGAACGTCACCACATTTGCATGGTCCACCGCGGACATGCCCGGAGTCGACACCGACGTAACGTCACACGAACTAAACGTCGATCCAACTTACAAACCCGTTAAACAGAAACGTCGCAAACTCGGCCCCGAAAGGGCCAAAGCCGTTAACGACGAAGTAGATCGACTACTCAAAGTCGGCTCCATCAGAGAGGTGAAATACCCTGACTGGTTGGCCAACCCCGTCGTCGTTAAAAAGAAAAATGGAAAGTGGAGAGTCTGCATCGACTTTACCGACCTAAACAAAGCATGCCCCAAAGACAGCTTTCCATTACCACACATCGACCGGCTCGTCGAAGCTACGGCCGGTCACGAACTGCTATCCTTCATGGATGCGTTTTCCGGGTATAATCAGATCAAAATGAACCCGGAAGACCAAGAAAAAACGGCATTCATCACCGATCGAGGCACATACTGCTACAGGGTAATGCCCTTCGGCCTCAAGAACGCCGGAGCAACTTACCAACGATTAGTGAACAAAATGTTTGCGGACCTACTCGGTAAAACAATGGAGGTCTACATCGACGACATGCTCGTCAAATCCTCCAGGGAAACCGACCACGTAGCACAGCTCAAAGAATGTTTCATCATCCTCAACAGATACGGAATGAAACTTAACCCAGCGAAGTGCTCATTCGGGGTCGCTTCAGGAGAATTCCTCGGTTACCTAGTAACCACAAGAGGCATCGAAGCAAACCCAAAACAGATCGCGGCCTTCTTGGAAATGCCATCGCCAAGAACAACCCGAGAAGTTCAAAGGTTGACCGGGAGGATAGCGGCCTTAAACAGGTTTATCTCTCGATCTACAGACAAATGCCTACCTTTCTACCAGCTCCTCAAAGGAAACAAAAAGTTCCTCTGGGACGAACAGTGCGAGGACGCATTTCGGCAACTCAAAGCATATTTAAGCGAACCCCCGATACTGGCCAAACCAGTAGAAGGAGAACCCTTATATCTATACATCGCAGTATCTCAGGCAGCGTTAAGCGGAGTCCTAGTCCGCGAAGAACAAAACGAGCAAAAACCGATCTATTACGTAAGCAAAACGTTGATCGACGCCGAAACGAGATACCCCGCTATGGAGAAGCTAGCTCTAGCAATCGTGATGTCGGCCCGGAAGCTCAGACCATATTTTCAGTCCCATTCAATAGTAGTCATGACATCACAACCGCTCAGAACTATTCTCCATAGCCCGAGTCAATCAGGACGCCTCGCCAAATGGGCAATCGAACTCAGCGAGTACGATATCGAATACCGCACTCGTACCTGCGCTAAGGCACAAGTCCTAGCGGACTTCATGATCGAACTAGCGCCCGAAGTCGCTAACGAAACAAACCCCTCGAAGAAATGGACACTTCACGTCGATGGATCCTCATCCAAACAAGGGTCCGGAGTCGGCATCAAACTTACCTCGCCGACAGGCGAAGTAATCGAACAGTCCTTTAGATTGGGCTTCGTCGCTTCCAACAACGAAGCAGAATACGAAGCCCTCATCGCCGGAATCAGACTCGCGCTCGGGATCGGAGCTCGGGAGGTCGACGCTTTCAGCGACTCCCAGCTCATCACGAGCCAGTTCCACGGCGAATACGAGGCCAAAGACGAACGCATGGACGCATACCTCCAAGTAGTTCGCGGATTAGCCGAGCAGCTCGATAAATTCGAGCTCACAAGGATCCCGCGAGGTGAAAACACTTCGGCCGACGCACTCGCCGCACTCGCCTCGACCTCGGATCCGCTGGTCAAAAGAATAATTCCTGTAGAAGGAATCGAAAAACCAAGCATTGAGATCGCCCTCAAAGCTCTCGCCGTAAACGCAATAACGACCGATCCTGTAGACGTGGAAACCGATCAGGTCTTCTCAGACACAGAGGAACACGTGCCCGATCCTACAGCACTCCCGGAGGACGAAGACGACCCCATGGGCATAGGCGAGCACGGTCCCGATCTGCCAATTGAGCCCGAATCGCCCGACGAGGTCGCTCCAGAAACCACCGGCGATCCGGAATCGGACGAGTATATCCGGAAACCAGATTGGAGAATCCCAATCATCCGGTACATCAAAGACGGGACCGTACCACCCGAAAAGTGGGCAGCCCGAAAACTGAAAGCACAAAGCTCGCGCTTTTGTGTAATAAACGACAAACTCTACAAGCGGGGTGACTCCGAACCAAATCTCATCTGCGTCCACGGCATAGAAGCCCTCGCAATCATGGGCGAGATGCACGACGGTCACTGCGGAAGTCATTCCGGAGGTCGCGGCCTCGCCGTCAGAATAAAACGGCACGGCTACTTTTGGCCAACCATCGTCGCAGACTGCGAAAACTATTCGAAAAAATGCGACAAATGCCAAAGACATGCTCCAAGCATTCATCAGCCGACCGAAACACTCTCCTCGCTCTCGGCCCCCTACCCATTCATGCGGTGGTCTATGGACATCATAGGACCACTCGTCGAATCAGGACGAAAGAAACTTCGTTTCCTACTAGTCCTCACCGACTTTTTCACCAAATGGGTCGAGGCAGGAGCCTTCCAACAAACCACGCAAGTCGAAGTTAAGGACTTCGTCTGGAAAAATATCATATGCCGACATGGGATCCCGTACGAAATTGTGACCGACAATGGATCCCAGTTCATATCTCGCAGCTTCAGAGCTTTCTGCGCCAAGTGGAAAATCCGTCTAACTACCTCGACCCCGAGGTACACTCAGGGGAACGGTCATGCTGAAGCCGCGAACAAAACGATCTTGAGTAACCTCAAGAAAAGACTCGACTCAAGAAAACATAGATGGGCAGATGAACTCCCCGGGGTCCTTTGGGCCTGCCGCACCACTCCCCATCGAGCTACGCACGAAACACCGTTTTCACTAGCATACGGGATGGAGGCAATAGTCCCAGCCGAAGTTTCGGTACCAAGCCCCAGGCGAACTCTATGCCCATCGAACAGCGAACTGAACGAAGAAATGCTACGAGATCAGTTGAACTTCATCGACGAACGTCGAGACCAAGCACTGATCAGAATCCAAAACTACCAGCAAGCCGCCGCCCGCTACTATAACTCCAACGTTAAACACAGGAGTTTCGAAGTAGGCGACCTAGTCTTGCGAAAGGTATACGAAAATACCAAGGAGCGAGGTGCCGGAAAACTAGGGACCAACTGGGAAGGCCCCTACCGCGTCATCGAAGTAGTACGCAATGGTGTCTACAAGCTCGCGAAAGCCAAAACCGACGTACCAGAAAAAAGATCTTGGAATTCCATGAATTTAAAACGATATCATGACTGAGTACGCATAATAATCGAACTACGTAAAGGCTTGATCCCTTGACAGGGTACGTAGGCAGCTCG
>PKML01044827.1:512894-529108 GCA_002933935.1 Eutrema yunnanense | reverse complement strand
GGTGTCGATCGACACTGGCTGGTATCGATCGATACCTGGGGATTTTCAAAATCCCAATCGTCATCTCCAGCAAGATCGACGAGATTTCCTGTATTTGGGCTGTTCTTTACTCCTGTAAGCACCTCTTTTCCACTCCTCAAGGTGATGGCGTTGATGTGTGCCATTGGATTCTCAGTTTTCCCTGGAAGAAAACCTTTCTGCCTTTTTATAGCTGCTGCTGTCTGAGCCACTTGAGTTTCCAGCTTCTTATGGGAAAGATTGATGGCTTCGATCTTCCCATTCAAATCCATGTACAGCAAGTCAAACTTCCTGTTGAAATCCACCTGCAACTTCTGCTGTCCCAGAAGGACCTGTTCCATCATGGATTCCATCTTGTTATCTGTGGATTTGGGAGATGCTTGTTGGTACGAAGAGTTCCCATAGTTGCGAGTGAAATCGCTGCTCTGAAGTGGTTTCTGAGTGAATTGCTTCGCTCCAAAACCAGATTGGTTCCCCTCTAACTTGTACCCACTTTGCTGATTATTGTTGTTGAAGTTCCTGTTGTTGTTGTACCCAAATCGCTGACCCTGAAAACCAGAACCACCAACGTAGTTAACATCCTCTTCTTCTTCTTCCACATTCGCAACTTCATTAGCAAAGTGCACAGATTTCTTCTGTTTCCCGACCAGGAAATCCAGCTTGGCCTGCATGTCAGCAATCTGCGATCCCTCTGCTCCTCCAGCTTGCTTTTTCCTTTCGAAATCAGCATTCTTGGTGCTATTACTAGATGCCAAGTTATCGATCAGCACAACCGCATCATCCGGATACCTGGTGAAAAAGTTCCCATTGCTTGCAGCATCCATACCCATCTGGTATCTCCAATCAACTCCTCTGTAGAAAGTGCCCAGCAGCTGCACCTGAGTGAACCCATGGTGCGGACAGTCTCTCTGATAAGACTTGAAACGAATCCATGAAGCCTTGAATGCCTCTGTCGGACCCTGAGCGAACTGAGAGATCTTGTTCCTGAGCTCCTCGGATCTTGCATCATCATAGAAATTAACCAGGAACGCGTTCTTCGTCTCATCCCATGTAGTAAGTGAATCAGGAGCTAGCTGCTTCAGCCAATAAGCAGCATCCCCACCAAGAGAGTACGGGAAGAGTTTGCAGAACAGGAACTCATTGGGCACTCCATTGTACTTCATGCTAGTGACCAAGTCCTCGAACCTTTCGATGTGATCCATGGGATGCTCATGAGGTAGACCATGGAATGGGTTCTGACTTACGAGAGCGTAGTATGCTGGTTTCAGCTCGAAGTCATTCCTCTGAAAAGTCGGTATGCGAATCGCAGCTCGATTGGCAAAGAACTGATCAGGCCTGTTATGCTCGCCAAGTGTTCTAGCTCGATCACCTGCAGCATTCCCAGCGTTGGCGCGCCCAGCTGGCGCGACAATCTCAGCTACAGGAGCAGGGACAATGATGTTTCCAGCCTCATCAAGTCGCTGCCCTCCTTCATTGCACACATGACCCTGTTGGTCTCTCAAGACACCAGCTTCATCAACTCTTAAAACCACAGGGTTGTTCATCCTTGATGTCTGCTTTGTCTTTCTGTTTGTGCGTTCTAAACGTGCTAGCTTCTCTAACGATAGATTGACTAGCGGAGCGCTCTTGTTTCTTCTGGTTTCACGATTATGCATGCACCTGAAACACCAAGATCAAGAACGTTAGTAACCAAAGACACGATGAGTATCGACCGATACTGATGGTATCGATCGATATCAACAAAGAAATCGCCTCGGTATCGACCGATACTAGGTAGTATCGATCGATACAGACGGGCTTAGTCGAAACTCGACAGCTAAAATTTAATGGTGAAATTGAGTCCCCGGCAACGGCGCCAAAATTGATATGCTCAATTTAATAACAGTACTAAAGCAGTAGTTGTAGTCTAGTTAGGGGTCGAACACAAGGACTCACAAAATCACACAATAAACTCTATAGTGTTAAGCTAAGCTAAGCAATTCAGGTTTAGCAGAAAGCAGAAAGCAAATAAACGAGTTGTATTCAATGGGAGAAGATAGGTTCAGAGATATTTCTCAGGGAATTAATGAATGCAAAATAAACTAACTAATCAGGGTTCAAGTTACGCATGGTTCTAGAACTCAAATCACTAGAGTATAGTTAACCAACTGTCGTTGCGAAAACTATCTAAATCTAAACTTCAGAATCCCAAATTTCTTTGCAAATCCCTAAGAATAAATCAGCCTTAATTTCAAGTTTGATATGTTCACAAATCAATTAAACCAAATTTCTTTGCGAATAATCAATTTGCTCACCTTAAGTTCTATCAGGTAATTAATTGCACTGTTGTGCCTAATCAATTATCCTAAGATCTAAGTTCTAGGTGATCAATCTAGAATTAGCTTTGAGAACAACCTAAGGTGAAGAACTAATTCAGATTATGAACCCTAAATAACTAATCAACCTAACATTCAAAGAAATCCCTTATGAGAATCCCCAAACCTAACAGGAGATCTACTCAGACATGAAGATTAAATCAATAGACATGTTTGAATAAATACTCTATATAAAATCAGAAAGAGAAACAAAGGTTTTGAGATCTGATCTCGGACGAAGGGAAATCGGACTTGTCTCTCACCAAAATCTCTCTTAAACTAAAGCAAAATAAAGCATAGCCTAAACAAGTGGCTGTAAAATCCTATTTATAACCTAAATCACGGCTTGGGGTCTTCTTGTAATTATCAAAGTCTTCTGGGCACTTTTGCAATTCTTTAAGTCTTGGAAAAAGTCGCGGCCCATGAATTCTCGATGAGTGTCGATCGATACCAGGGGGTATCGATCGATGCTTGTTGCTCAGATCGGGCACTTAGTCATCAGACTTCAAGTTTCGCTCTAGAATGCTCCATAAACTCCAATATCTCCAATAATACTCCAAATGTGCCAAAACCTGTAAAGGACTCTAAAAGACTCCAAAACACTAGAAAGACTCTATAAAAAGGACTTATATCATGGTCTAAATAGGGTAAAAACCATGATATATCACCTATCCGCCTCTTCTACCTATTCAAACGCTCTTTTCAATCAATTTTGCTTTGTAAGGTTTTAAAATACCAAATTGATGGTGCAGCCGGAGATTCATCAAGTCATTGTCGGGAACTGGTTCTTCAATTCCGGTGAGCGTTTTGCTTTAGGTGCCTCTGGTGGAAAGTGTAACTTCTTCTACTCCAATTGTTTATGCTTCAAACCTTTGAATATCTTCCCTTTTAGTTTGATGTTTGCGTCATATTTTTTTCTTCAATTGTTTATGTTTCTTTTGTTAGAACACCAAAATTTTGGGGCGTGCACTGCGCAAACAAGCAAAAAATGTTGTGCTTGATGAAGCAACTGCTTCGGTTGACTCAGTCACTGATAGTCTCATCCAGAAGATTCTAAGGACCGAATTTGGAGACTGCACGGTCTGCACTATAGCACATCGGATTAGGGGTGTCAATTAGGGCCAAAGCCCGAGGGCCGGTCCGGCCCTGAAAAACAGCGGGTTCCGGCCTAGAAATATAAGCCCGAAATAAAATCAGACATTTCGGGCTAGTGTGTTTTTCGGGCTTAGCCCAAACGGGCTCGGGCTAGCCCGAAAAGCCTGAAACTTTACATTTTAATTAGTTAGAGATTTTATTTCAACATTTATCTTTCTAAAAATAATAATTTGACATATTTTCTATACATTTCGTGATCCATGTATCATTATCATTCATCCATATTTACTTCATTTTTCTAGAATCATTATCTATAGACTTTCAATGACATTTCTATATGATTTATACATGTCAAAACTTAATATTATTATTTATTTATTTTATCTGTACCTCTTGATGGTGATGAGGATTTAGAATACGATGAATGATATTCTAATCTAAACTCTACTACCTAGATTTGAAGTGTTTTGATTTTATGTTTTATTTGGTAATACAATTTATTTGAATTTTATTTATTTTTTGTCAAACTTTTGCTTTTAAATTTAATTGGATTTGATATAATACATTTCAATTTAGATTTATTTTTATAAATATTTTGTTTTAATTATTCATTTGAGAATTGTGAATTTTTGTGTTTATAAAGAAATGCCCGAAAAAGTCCGAAAAGCCTTAAAGCCTTGTCCGGGTCGGACCGGGCTTTGGAATATAGGCCTGATTTTTTTTCGGACCGGGACGGGCCATGCTCAAATATATGCGGACTTTACGGGTTTCGGGCCGGGCCGGGCCGGCCTAGCCCGATTGACATCCCTATATCGGATCCAGACTGTGATCGACAGTGACATGGTTCTGGTTCTAAGCGATGGTACATACATACACACAAAAAGAAGATCCGTTTTTTCCCTCAAATTCTCATATATATAGTTCTCCGTTTACTTCATCCTAAAAAACTTGGTGATGATTTTGCAGGTCTTGTTGCAGAATTCGACACACCAATACGACTTCTAGAGGATAAATCATCGATGTTCCTTTGACTGGTCACAGAATACTCGTCGAGATCAAGCGGCATACCTAACTTATGAAAAGTCCATAAAGCTTATTCTTCAAGCCACCGGGAGATTGCTGTTCTCGCTGCAAAATCTGAGACAAATCAGAAAGCTGTTAGAAGAAAACACATAACTCAAGATCTTGTCACTACAACAAATAAAGTACAGGGATTCAAGAACGCTGGGAAAACCAGTGTTTTCGATAGGGACCAAACAGGAGACTTAAAGATTCACGATCGCACGCATTTTTGTTCACTTTAAAGTGTAGTTTAGGTTTTTGTTGTAAAGCTGCTGAATCAGTCTTTAGAAGCTGCTTCTTTCTTGTCGACGCATTCTTACTTGCATACCCAACAAAGTTTTTCAATTGACGATCATTTGTGATAATAACTGGGGAGGTCCTAAGTTATGAATCAAATTGCTTGGTAGATATCTAAACTCGGCATTCTGTTCGACTACTCCATAGTCATCCATAACCATCGTTTTTAACTCAACAAGAGTGGTACTTGATTCCAAAGTAAGTAATTTACCTCGTTTTTCTTCATCTACAATGAAAATCCACCCCTTATTGATATCCGATCTGCATAAACCAGATGAAACATACATATGCAGCATATTTGAAGAAGATCCGAAGCAAAAAGCTTGTAGAGATCGAAAATCATGTTTTGTGACGAAGAGAATTAAGATAACGTGAAAAAGTTAAAAACGTGAAAGAGAACGGGAAAAGGAAAAAAAAAATTTAAAAGATTTTCAATTAATCCTAGATTTTCTCAGATTTTGTTAACTACCAGTAGAATATATATTTTACGTTCCATAGAACAAAGACAAAACATTAGAAGTTCTATTGTGCAAAAAGTAGAATGTAGAGAAAAATATAGAATATGTATTCCAAAATCTGTAGAATGCAACACAAGTTGTAGAATATATATTCTATAGGCCAAGTAGAATGTAGAACAAGTGGTAGAATATTGATTCTACGTTTGGTAGATTATAGAAACAATAGCAGAAAACAAATTCTACAAAATCGTTAAATTGATACGATTTGTAGAATGTGTATTCTACAAATCGTAGATCTGATGAAATTTTTTTTTAAAAATCAGAATATTTCCTTAAAAAATTATCGAATATATTTTTATTTCCTTTTTTGGAATTTTGGAATTTCTAAGTATTTTAAAATATTAATTTTATAATTTTTAACATTAATTAAAGGATATTTAAGTCAAAAAGTGACAAAAGTCCACAAAGTCTTAAGGGGACAATAGTCTCCTAAATTGGTCATATATTTACAATTCCCCCATAAAATTAAGAATAGTTTTGATTAAAGCTTGAAACCAAAAACATACTAAATCATCTATATTAGATTATGTTTCACGCTAGATACTATTATTAATAACTGAAAATCACAAATCAATGACATGAGCCAAAATTCGAATTGAATTACATTGATAAATTCAACCATGAAATGATAATATTTTTAATTTATTGTATAAACTGTAATTTAAACTATATAATTATACATATCGTAATTATACGAGTTATCAATTTAGATTCTAAATATTTTATATTTTATATTTTATCCGTAGTCCTAATATTTTAATATTCATGAAATATCACCTAATTAAAAATAAAAATATATAATCTCTTTTTATTATAATATTTAAATGACGTCAAAAACAAAAGTATTTAAATTATTTCGCCTCATAATTTACACAAATGTATTGAAAACCTCCCTCTTTTTCAAGCTTTATTAAAGTTGAATCATATCGAACACTAATAGACTAAATTTTACTGTTTTGCCTTTGTTTGAACCACAAAATTCAAATTTAATTTTAAACATCTAGATGCACTTTCATATATATATATATATATATATATATATATATATGTATATCTTTTATGTAGTTATATAAGAATTTGGAACTACAAGTTCCTACATACATGGAAGCAAAATGCATAAAAGGGAAATAATGGAAACTTAAGATACTATCATACTATTATGCTCCTAGAAAGGAGGAAACAAAGCACATCCATTCTTATTTGATGCAACAAAAGAAATAAGAAATAAATGAATTGGACAAATACTTAGTCTTGGTATTTCAGGTTGGGTGACTTATACACTTGGGAACAGGAAGACCACAATATATGATTAAAATTAAAACAAGAGAATGTTGATTCTGTTTTTAATTTAAATTTTTATTACTATTATTTTTTTTAATAACCTTGTACTATTTCTTAATTTAGAAATCAATAAAAATAAATAGAATTTGACTTGATCAAAAGACTGATTCAACAGGAACTGAGGTGGAGTTCTTGATTTGGTATCTATTGCATAATGTAAAATGCATGCGTCTTGATTCGTTACTCGTTAGGCAACTTGAACGTGTTGAAAAATGCTTGTCTAAACTAGACTGAGCAAACTAGTCATTCTTAAAGGACATAGAAATGAAAAATGCATTACAGAACTTTTTCTTCAAAACTAATTATTTCGATAAATTTACACTAGCTACTAATCAATCAAACATGAAGAACATTACAAAACATAGTATTTATCAATGTAGATTACAACTCTACGTTGATTAATAGCTAGTGTAAATTTATCGAAATAATTATTTTTGAAGAAAAAAGTTTTCTATGTTTTGTTTTAGGTCTTTAAATAAGAAACCGAAGTGTCTATAAATAAGAGAGAATGCTGATTCTGTTTTTAATTTTAATTTTTTTTTTAATTGTAATTGTTAATTTCTTGAGGTTTTTTTGTTCATTCTAACTTCTATAGTACCTACCACTAACTTCTATATATTCTAACTTCTAATGTTCTATAGAAGTTAGAATGGACAAAAAAACTCGAGAAATCTAACAATTAGTGGTTGGTGTTTTCACATAAAAAACCCCTCACTACTCTATAGAACATTAGTGGTTCTAACTTCTATAGGTACCTACCACTAATGGTTCATAATTTAGAACATTAATTGGTTCATAAGTAACAATAGAAAGAAAAAAACAGAGTAGTGAGGGTTTTTTTATGTTAACAACACCAACTATTATAATTTAGAACATTAATTGTATAAAGCAACGGTAATCCACCATAAAATCACGATGACCACCGGAAACTACCCCAAAACACACTATAGAAGTTAGAATGGACAAAAAAACTCGAGAAACCTAACAATTAGTGGTTGGTGTTGTTAACATAAAAAAAACCTCACAATGTGGAAGGCAACAGCAAAAATTTAATTTCTAACAATTAATTCAAATACAAGATATCAAAAGAGTGATATACTTGTCCTCTCATGTTTCTTTATGATGTCACTCCTCCGACAAAAGATCAATATTGCAAACGGAAATATATCATCGACGCAAACAACAAGGCTTCTTTGCAAATACTACCTTCCGCTAGGCACAACCTTGGTATCAAAGCTCATGCTCATTTAAGAGGAACTCTGAGACTCCATTTCTTGATTGTTACTTTTCATTGAGATTTCAGAAGTAAGACACTCTTTTAGCTCGATAACAACTTGGAACATGCTTGGTCGTTTTTCTGAAGAAGGGTTTGTACACAACATAGCCAATTCAAGCGAATTTCAAAATCGATTTACACACAAAATAAAGTTTGACATATCCTGGTTATACATATAACCAAAAAGGATCAAATCTTAGGTGGAGTTATAATACTTACTCGGGATCGAGATATCCAGGAGTACCAGCAACAGTTGTCGAAACATGAGATTCATCTTCGAGTTGGTAAGATCTTGAAAGCCCGAAATCCGCAATTTTGGCAGTGAATCGTTCATCCAACAATATATTTGTACTTTTGACATCTCTATGCACCATAGATGGTCGACATCCAAAATGTAAGTATTCTAGTCCTATTAACATTAGAAAATGCCCTTTTTACTGTATGATCTCTATAAATCGTATTAAGAATATGAATAACGTTTATAACAAAATATATATATATATATATATATATATCCAAACATTATAGATTTTCAAAACTAGTACTTTCGTCATTGTATCAAGTTTATCAAATTGAAGTATATTTATTAATATGTCAAGAGTATAAGATAAGAATATGTATATGTACCGTTTATGTTTGAAACATTTATCTCCATAGATCACATTAAATGTTTTGTAATAAGAAAAGTGAATGACTTTATTTTAAGATAGCTCGAACCTAGTGCGGCATCAATGGCTATTTGTAGTCTTGTGCTCCACTTCAGAACAGCGCTACCATTTGTTCCTGTAATAGATTGGCAAATCAACTAACATATCTTTTTATGTATTAATATAACTAAGAAAATGCTAAAATTATATATATATATATATATATATATATATATAGTATGATTTTTCACCTGACAAATGATGTTTCAAGTCTCTATTTGACATGTATTCATAGATGAGAGCCAAATGATCTCGTTCATCACAATATCCTACTAGGCTTACCAAGTTTATGTGGTGAACTCTCAACAAAAGTTCGACCTGTACACCAATTAATAAACAAAAAACACATGAAACGCATTGGTTTAATATATATAAACTTACGAATTTTTTTACCTCTGCCTTGAACTCTTTATAGCCTTGTGTAGATGATTGGGAAAGTAGTTTGACAGCTACTTGTTGTGAACCATTTATATCACCATGATAAACAACGCCAAACCCTCCTTCACCAAGTGGTCTTTCCAATTTTTTTGTCATTTCCATAACTTCTGAATAAGTAATTTTTTTCCTTTTCGTCTCGATCCATATTTCAGATAGATTAGTGGATGCAGTATTCGCACTCGGCGTAAATGATGATGGTGGTATAGCTGTAGAGACCAAAATTTAGTACAAGAATAGTTTATATATCTAATTGATTTGATTATGATATGAGTTTCGGCGAATACCTTCTGAATTTGATGATTTTTTCTTTTTAAACACAAAAATGAGAACTAGTACCACTACAATGATCACGACAGCCGCCGAAGAAGCTAATGCAACAATCATTATTGGAAGTTTCTTCTTCTTTGTTTCACATGAACCAGATAAACAATGTCGCTCTCCGTCAACACTACAAACAAAAATGATTGACTTTTTAGGATTTTGAATTGTAGTGATATTCAGGCTTTAGCTCTTTATATATCTGATCTATACCATTGTATCTAGTTAACTAATGCTCTGTTTTGTTTGTGTTTTGCAGGTAAAAACAGAGTAAAATAAGAACACAAGGAATTACAAGTTTCCAAGGCCAAATCCGGCCAAGGTACGTCTTGGAGAGCTTAATGCCAGCTCTCAAGGCTTTCACTATAAGATCGAAGTGTACAAGATACCAGAGATCAACCTAGAGCCTAATACCAGAGAATCTCAAGGAGTTAAAGAAGGAAGAAGATGAGTATCTTCTCTAATCCTATTCTCTTGCTCTACGATTGCTTTCTTACTCTGCTTGTCACTTTTTCTTCTTAGATCTTTCAGTGACGTCTATCCTTTTAACCTGTGCAGGTCCAGCTCATCACCTTGAGCTCACGCTTTTCTTCCTGCGTAACAACCTTCTCATTGACTGAGAATGCACTGCACATAGACGTTCTTCACAAACGACAGCTTCTCCTGCGTTTGACTTAATCAGACTTCAACCTGGGCTGTGCAATCTTCCTGGGCCTTACCAGTTCATCATCAGCGGCCCAACAGCAACCCAAAGTCTTTCTTTACTGTAATAGAAACGATACTCACATTCTCCACCTCGTTTTCATTCAGACAAGACCAAAAAAAATAACCTTTGATCTCCTTTTGTTCCGACAACTCTTTGTCGAAACCCTAGCCCCCTTTTTTTTCGAGCTAGCCTAGCTCACTCCGAGCTAAATCCGATCTCTCAGTACCCTGAGATCCCTTCTTCCATTCTCAAACTTCGCCACCGGTAACGATTTGGTGAGTAGATCAGCAGGATTTACCTTCGTGTTGATTTTGCTCAGCACGACATCTCCTTCTGTCACCACATCTCTGATGAAGTGAAACCGATAGTCGATATGCTTTGTTCGCTCATGGAAAACGCTATTCTTAGCTAAGCAGATCGCGCTCTGGGAGTCACAGAACATCTCCACCGTCTTCTGCGGAAACCCAAGTTCACTGGTAATTCTCTTTAACCACAGCGCTTCTTTTGTAGCTTCAGCTAATGCCATATATTCAGCCTCTGTTGTTGACAAGGCTACGATTTGTTGCAGGCCAGATCTCCAGCTCACTGTGTTGCCTCCTAACTGAAACACATATCCGGTGATAGAGCGTCTTCTATCCAGGTCAGATGCATAATCACTATCGCAGTAGCCCTTTACTTCGAATTTATCTGATTTCTTGAATGTTAGTTTGAAATATGAAGTTCCTTGCATATATCTGAGTATCCATTTGACCGCTTCCCAATGTTTCTTGTTAGGAGAGCTCATGAATCGACTGACAAGACCAACAGCATGAGCAATATCAGGACGGGAGCCCACCATTGCGTACATCAAGCTACCGACTGCACTGGAGTAAGGTACGCTTCTCATCTCAAGCTCAGTTTATGCTTTCTCTTCTTGTTTAGTACTGGATAGCTTGAAATGACAACCCATAGGTGTCTGAACCGTTCTTGAATTATCCATACCAAAACTCCTTAAAACTTTATGAATATAAGCCTCGTGAGATAACATAAGAATACCTTTTGCTCTGTCTCTGATGATGTCCATGCCTAGGATCCTCTTTGCTGGTCCTAGGTCCTTCATCTCGAACTCTTTACTTAAAATACCCTTAAGCCTTTGAATTTCAATTAGATCATTTGCAACAACCAACATATCATCTACGTACAGTAGAAGATACACAAAACTTTTATCACCATAATTTTTGAAATACACGCAACTATCAAACTGACTTCTTGTATAGTCTTGTAGCTTCATAAACTGATCAAATCTCAAGTTCCATTGTCTTGGAGACTGTTTTAACCCATATAACGACCTTTGAAGCAGACAAACCTTATTTCCCTTGACATAACCTTCTAGTTGATCCATCAAAATTCTTTCTTCCAAGTTTCCATGTAAGAAAGTCGTTGTAACATCCAGTTGTTCTAACTCATAATCAAAATTAACCACCACAGATAACATCAACCTTATGGTAGTATGTTTAACCACAGGAGAAAACACCTCATGATAATCAATGCCTTCAATCTGAGAATAACCCTTAGCAACCAAACGTGCCTTATACCTTGGTTCTTCAACCCCTGGAATACCTGGCTTGAATTTAAAGACCCATTTGCATCCAATAGTTCTTTCACCTTCAGGCCTGTCAATCAATTTCCATGTCTGATTCTTGTCTAATGAAACCATCTCCTCATCAGCAGCTCATTTCCACTTTCTCTTATTCTTTCCTTTCATGGCTTCCTGAAATGATCTTGGTTCTTCTTCCTCAATCAATTCTGCCACGATTAGAGCATAGGCAGCAACATTTGAATCATCAAATCTACTTGGAGGTTTGATCACTCTTCTTTCTCTGTCTCGAGCCAACTGATAACTCCCTGGTGACTCAGTTTCTGATCCAGATTCAGATTCTTCTTCTGAATCCTCAACCCCTTCAGAATCAGAAATAACTCCACCTGCTTCTGAAGATTCTCCACCTTGATGTCCAGAATCAACACTTTCTTCTGTTGCAGGAAGAACCAGAGAAACTTTTCTCTTCCCTTTTGGATCATCAATGTGATTGTTCTTTTCAAAGAACTTATCAAAGTCTTTGTAAACAACATCTTCACAGAAAGTAACCTCACGGCTGATGATGCACTTTCTGTCTTCACTGCTCCATATTCTGTATCCTTTAACCCCTTGAGGATACCCTACAAATACACCCTTCTTGGCTCTAGGCTTGAGCTTTCCTTGATCAACATGAAAGTAAGCCAAACAACCGAATCTTCTCATATGAGAATATTCAGGCTTTCTTCCTGTCCATACTTCTTCAGGCACTTCAAAATTTAGAGGTACAGATGGTGACCTGTTAATCATGTAGACCACAGTAGATGTAGCTTCAGCCCAAAATGATTCTCCCAAACCTGTTTCACTCAGCAAACTTTTGACCTTCTCAAGTACAGTTCTATTTAGCCTTTCAGCCACTCCATTTTGTTGAGGAGTGTAAGGACATCTTTTATGTCTTAGAATTCCATGCATCTTGCAATGATCATCAAACAGCTTGTTAACGTATTCCAATCCATTATCTGCCCTTAAAGCCTTAAGCTTAAACCCACTATGATTCTCAACAAAAGCTTTCCATTCAGTAAACTTCCCAAAAGCTTCATCTTTAGTCCTTAAGAAATAGATCCATACTGTCCTTGGACAGGCTTGGAGTAACATTTGGAGAGCCCCATAAGTCTGAATGCACATACTCTAACCTTTCTTGAGACGTATGCTTTCCTGTTTTAAATGACAACTTATGAAACTTTCCCACAATGCAAAACTCACAATGTTTTAACTCTGAAACTTCTTCAGACTTGATGAATTCCTTCTTAACCAACACTTGTAAGCCTTTTGCACTCATATGACTGATATGCTCAATTTAATACCCTAAAAAGTACTAAAGCAGTTGCTGCAGTAAATCAAGGGGTCGAACACAAGAACTCAAAGATCACTCAATAGATTCTATAGATCAGAAACAAGCTAAACCAGATGATGTAATTGAAAACAGGATTGCAAGTAAAACGTTTGTAAATTCAATTGGGGAGACGTAGGCTTAGGGTATTTCTCAGGAGATCAATGAATGCAGCTAAATTAACTAACAGGATTCGGATTAAGCACCGTTCTAGAACTCAAATCACTAAAATATAATTAACCAACTCTCGTTGCGAAAACTATCTAAATCTAAATCCTAGGAATTCCAAATCTCTTTGCGAATCCTAAATTCTAAATCAGCTTTAAAGTTCAAGTTTTATATGTTCACAAATATAATTAAACCAAATCTCTTTGCGGATAATTAATTTGCTCGCCTAGGTTCTATCAGGTAATTAATCGCACTCTCGTGCCTAATCAATTATCCTAAGATCTAAGTTCTAGGTGATTAATCTAGAATTAGCATTGAGAACAACCTAAGGTGAAGAACTAATCAGATAGTGAATCCTAACAGAAAATCAACCTAGCATTCAAAGAAATCCCTATGAGAAAACCCTAAACCTAACAAGTGATCTACTCAGACATGAATATTAAATCCATAAACATGTTGAATAAATACTCTTATATAAAATCAGAAAGAGAAACAAGGTTTTGAGATCTGATCTCGGACGAAGGGAAATCAGACTTGTCTCTCACCAAAATCTCTCTTAAACTAAAGCAAAATAAAGCATAGCCTAAACAATGGCTGTAAAATCCTATTTATAACCTAAATCACGATTTGGGGCCTTTTTGTAATTATCAAAGTCTTCTGGGCGCTTTTGTAATTCTCTAAAACTTCATAACAAGTCGCGGCCCATGAAATCTCGATGAGTGTCGATCGATACCCCCTGGTATCGATCGATGCTCGGTGCTCAGATCGGGCTCTTAGTCATCAGACTTCAGTCTCGCTCCAGAATGCTCCAGAAAAGCTCCAATAATTCCAATTAAGCTCCAAACGTGCTATAACCTGTGAAAGACTCTAAAAGACTCCAAAACACTAGAAAAGACTCTATAAAAGGACTTATATCATGGCTTAAACAGGGTAAAAACCATGATATATCAACTCCCCCAGACTTAGCCTTTGCTTGCCCTCAAGCAAATAGAAGACTAAACAGAGAAAGAGGTTTGAAAACGTAGAGACTCACCTGTTCCTGAACCATCGAAAAGACCCTTTTCCCAAGTACCCAAATGTCACCTGATCAGCTTTCGATCTAACCACCATGTACTTCTCCGTAGACATTCGCAGCTTTTCCAGACTCCACACAAAATCCCACAGCATTGTTCAAGTAAAGCCCTCATCGCCAGTTTCATCTCTGCAGTTAATATTCAAGAGCCTTCTAGACTCTTTACCAGACAATATCATAACAAAGGAACCACCCTTTTCACACTTCTTGTATCAATTTCTCTCCCCCAGACTTATTACTTATTATGTTCTTATCATTTTTTTTTTTTCAGCTTAGCATATACATATCAAGGTACGAGACGCGAGTATTGATGGTGTTTGCCACCAAATCCCCGGTTCTTCCCTATCTATGTATCAAAGGATGTAGGCGAATAATGGCATCATAGGAAAATCCTAGCCTCGCTTCCAAACCTTTGTGTGATCATCCCCTCTTAAGTAGAATAATGGGATCGCTGGAAATTTTCCTAACCCTCTACTCAGAAGAAAATCATTTCAATCTTTTATGCTCTTAATCTATCAACTTATTTCAGGGGAGAGAGATACCATAACTAAACACATGGGTTCCTTTATCAGATATGAATGATGAATCAAGCTCTATGAACACTAACCACATTGATGAAGTGCAAAAATTTGGCTCAGGCTTCAGAAGAACTCTGCTGGAGACATGGATGTTTTCTAGTCAACTGGTCAGTCTTTGGATTTTTCATTAGTCGATCTAGAACTGATCCTGTAACACTGTGCACTCAAAAACAAAATCAAATCAATAGGTTCAAGCACAGGATCATAATCTCCAACAAATTTTTGACTCAATAAAACAGTTTTGACTCGGTAAAACAACTGACTCTAGGAAAAATAAAAACTTTGTCAGCAGACACCTCCCCCAGACTTGAACAACACTGTCCCCAGTGTTATTTAGCCTAGAGTCAGTTAAATAAAACAAAAGGATAGAAGAAACAAAGAGAAACCAGAAGTTACCTTGCTGGAACGTCAAGTATCGATCGACACACAACCTGGGTATCGATCGACACCAGGCTTAAATCGAACCTTTTATTCGCGATCGGTGTCGATCGATACCAGAGGGTATCGATCGATGCTTAGGCGATTCCGGGTTGCTCCTTCTTCATTCTGACACAAACTCAAAACAAAACGGAAATTAAAAGGAAAAATGACTCAAGAACTGACTCACCAGTGGGTTGCCTCCCACCAAGCGCTCGTTTAACGTCAATAGCTTGACTGTAACGCCATTCAGGCTGTTGGTGCATCATCCAAAGGCATTATCTGCCCTGTTGGAATCTCGGCTTTCGCCCAATAGTGTTTCACTCTTTGTCCATTGACAGTGAATTCCTCGCCTTTGCGATTGATCAGCGATACAGCACCATGTGGTCTGACCTCTTTGATTGTGAAGGGGCCTGACCAACGTGAACGCAGTTTACCAGGAAACAATTGCAAACGAGAGTTATACAGAAGTACCTGGTCGTTCGGCTCGAAGTGTCTGGAGATGATCTTCTTATCATGATAAGCTTTGGTTCTCTCCTTGTACAGCCTCGAGTTCTCATAAGCATTGTGCCTGATCTCATCCAGCTCGTTCAGCTGAATCAACCTCCTCTCAGCAGCAGGCTTGATGTCGAAGTTCAGCATCTTTGTTGCCCATGCAGCCTTGTGCTCGATCTCCACTGGAAGGTGGCATGCTTTTCCATACAGCATTTGGAAAGGTGTAGTACCCAGCGGTGTCTTGAAGGCAGTCCTGTATGCCCAAAGTGCATCATCCATCTTTGTAGACCAATCCTTCCTAGAAGCATTCACTGTCTTCTCCAAAATCTCCTTGATCTGCCTGTTGGATACTTCAACTTGCCCACTTGTCTGAGGGTGATATGGAGTAGCTACACGATGGTTTACACCATAC
>PKML01044827.1:482540-510653 GCA_002933935.1 Eutrema yunnanense | reverse complement strand
GGTGCTCAGATCGGGCTCTTAGTCATCAGACTTCAGTCTCGCTCCAGAATGCTCCAGAAAAGCTCCAATAATTCCAATTAAGCTCCAAACGTGCTATAACCTGTGAAAGACTCTAAAAGACTCCAAAACACTAGAAAAGACTCTATAAAAGGACTTATATCATGGCTTAAACAGGGTAAAAACCATGATATATCAATGACCCAGCCTACTGTGCCATAGTGAGGTCTTATCTTCCTTTAATGCTGCATTTACTTGACCCACAACAGGTTTCCCATCTAAAATGTATAGAGTGTCTTTGTAGTCACCAGCCATCACTTCTCTGTCATTTAGAAACACTTGCAATCTGAAATTCTTCGACTGAAACCAACAACCCTGAGATTCCAGCTGGCCCAGTGAGATCAGATTCCTTTTTTGCAGTAGCTGAGTATCTGACTTTTGTTAAAACAACAGTTGTATTGTTGTAGTTAACAAGTTTCAGTTTCCCAATAGCAGTTATATCACAGTAAGTATCATTTCCCATCAAAATCCTTCCACCATCAATTTCTTCTATGTCAAACATTAGATCATTCCTGAAAGTTAGATGATAGGAACATCCTGAATCAAGAACCCAGCCATCACGAGTCTGTTTTTCTGATGCAGTTAAAACCAAAGGCTCGTCATGCTGTGCTTGACCCATACTTGCTTCTGCATTTGTTCTACTTGACTGACCTTTCCTTGGACAATCCTTTTTAAAGTGCCCTTCAGCTCCACAAATCCAACAAGCCCTTTTGTTTTTAACTTTGGACTTGCCTTTGTCTTGCTGCTTTCCTTTAGCATTGAACTTCTTGTCAGTATTTGGTTTGTACTGTACATATAGTCCTTCATTGCTAGGTTTCGTCAAGTAGGATCCCTTCTGCTTCATTTCCGTTTCCAAAGAGTAAGCTGCTGTAGTAATTTCTTGTAGAGTAATAGTTTGCTTCCCTCCTCTGTACTTTAGAGTGTGTACTAGTTGAGCAAACTGAGAAGGTAAGTTGTTCAGCAGAATAACAGCCTTATCTTCATCACTTAACTCCACATCTAGACATGCCAAATCTGAAATTAACTTGTTAAATGTATCCAGATTTTTGTCCAGATTCTTACCTTCCTCCATCTTGTAGCTATAGAACCTTTGCTTAAGATAGAATCTGTTAGGTAAAGATTTATCATGATATTGAGATTCCAGGGAATTCCACATGTCTTGAGCAGTTTTATGCTTCAAGCCAACCTTTCTCAATACCATATCCGTTAGACTCATACTTAGCAAATTTCTAACTCTTCGATCCTTATCCAGCCTCTTGGGATCAGTCTTTACGTCTTCACCTTCTACACCCTTTCCCTTAGTGTCAGCTTCAGATGTTTCAACATCTACCTTTAACACTGAGTCGAGACCAAGAATCTCTAACTGAGCTAGAACTCTATGCTTCCAGATGGTGTAATCTCCTTCACCATCAAACTTTTCTACTTCCCATCTGCCTTGTGTAGGTTCAACCATCTTCTTTAACCCAGATCTGACTCACAAATCACACAAAAAGAATACCACACAACCACACGCAAAATATGAACACCAAACAGATACCCAAAATACCAAATAGCCAAATAGAATGTAGATCAGGAAACCCACACCAGAAAACTAACCAAAAGAACACTTCCAGATTCAGAAACCAGGTAGTAACCTTTTACCTGCTGAATCTGTGCCTTCTGATTTAAGTAGATCCGATGAATGCCAAAAGAAGAATACCACCTTGACCGCTCCAACCAAGAGCTCTGATACCACTTGTAGTGATATTCAGGCTTTAGCTCTTTATATATCTGATCTATACCATTGTATCTAGTTAACTAATGCTCTGTTTTGTTTGTGTTTTGCAGGTAAAAGCAGAGTAAAAAAAGAACACAAGGAATTACAAGTTTCCAAGGCCAAATCCGGCCAAGGTACGTCTTGGAGAGCTTAATGCCAGCTCTCAAGGCTTTCACTATAAGATCGAAGTGTACAAGATACCAGAGATCAACCTAGAGCCTAATACCAGAGAATCTCAAGGAGTTAAAGAAGGAAGAAGATGAGTATCTTCCCTAATCCCATTCTCTTTCTCTACGATTGCTTTCTTACTCTGCTTGTCACTTTTTCTTCTTAGATCTTTCAGTGACGTCTATCCTTTTAACCTGTTCAGGTCCAGCTCATCACCTTGAGCTCACGCTTTTCTTCCTGCGTAACAACCTTCTCATTGACTGAGAATACACTGCACATAGACGTTCTTCACAAACGACAGCTTCTCCTGCGTTTGACTTAATCAGACTTCAACCTGGGCTGTGCAATCTTCCTGGGCCTTACCAGATCATCATCATCGGCCCAACAGCAACCCAAAGTCTTCCTTTACTGTAATGGAAACGATACTCACATGAATGCATGTGGTAAAGGATTAAAAAGGAAATGTGTGTGGGTGGAGTTCCTTCTTACAACAACTTCAGCCCTTTTTCTCTATCAAGAAGGGCTTGTGGGATGGAACCAATCAGATTGTTCTTGCTCAAGTTTCTGTTAAACCAGAGAAAAAATCATACAAATAGGTGAACATGATCCCAAGAAATAATATGACCAAATAGGAGAAACTTACATGAGCAACAAAGATTTCATATTAGCTAGAAATATGGGAACTTCTCCAGTCAAATTGTTATTTGACAAGTCCCTGGAGTTTGTAAGAATCAAATGTCACTGACCTGTATGAACTTCTTGCCGTCGAGGTAAGGCCACAGATCTAACGTAACACACCGAAAAGACTCCGATCATCCCAAGCAGACAGAGTTCAAAGCTATCTGAATTTGTGCATACAGTGAATCGAAACTCGCAAAATCCAGTTACAAAAATGAGCAAACCACGAAAGTTCCCTAAATAAGATTTCTCCAAAAAGAAAAACAAGCCGATGAAAAGTTGAACTTTATGTGTTGTTGCCATATTAGATTAGATTAACAGAGAAAAAAAAACAATAAGTAGAAATTGAGTTTGTAAACCAGAAGATAAGTGTAAATCCACTACAATAGGAGACATACATGAAATATAAATATTAGGCTATTTAACTTCTCCAATAATTAGTCTACACCACTTAACATGTACACTCAAATCACCCTTCTGCTTCTCTGCTTCAGTTTTTAGTCTACGATTTGCACTATCGTCATGAACCACCACGAAGTAAAAACCTCTCTGTTTCAGATCTCTTATGGCGAATCTGAAATCCGTGTCATTACTTATACCGACAACGACCGCCGGTTCATTGTACTCTGCTAAATGCTTATCAACCAAGTCCATTAATTCAACCAGAATCTGTTTGTCAGAGGTGATTTTCCTTCTATCACATAGCTCTGGAAAAACAAAAATTTAACAAATTAATATAAACTTAAAAATCACCGTGTGGGGCGCGAATGTGTTTGATGCCCTGAGAAGACAATGATTGGTAAACATGATGATCCAATGTGCTTCGATCGCCAACAGCAAACATCTCACCTTCACCACGAAATCCCAGTTTTGCCATGGCAGTTTGGATGTTTCTTTTCATTCTATGGAAATCCTGAAAATCGTTCGGTATGGCACAAGACTCATGGACATCTTAAATACAGAAAATGCACATTTTTCAAGTCTATCATAGCGGTCTGAAAGAAAAGTATAAGTGTTAAATAAATTTAAAACGATTTATGTCAAAAAAACCGTAAGAAATGTCTCACATACCCCACCGGTCATGTACTTAGAAGATAAAATGGTTTTTTAAGTGTCTGGCTTTGTGAAACACAAGACTTGTTCTTCAATCGTACAAATCTCAAATTTGGGGTTTCGTGATATTTGGGAATGTCGTAAAATTTAGGTTTTTTATAAAAACTGGAACTTTAACGGGTTTTGAAACTGGATTTTAGTGATTAGACCCAATTGTGAAGTTTTTCATGGAGCGAATGGAGAAATCTGAGTGTATAGTTGGTGATAATTTCATAAATATTTGATTGACTACTACTTTAGACTAGCAAAATTTGTTAACCACCTAGTGATATACAGGGCCGGCTCAAATAAATAAGAGACCCATGGCAAAAAAAAAAAAATTAGGGGAATTGTTTTTTGTTTGGACCCTTATATGTAAAAAAAAAAAATTAATTGGGCCCAAAAATATAATTTTTGCCCCTATTTACAAAAAAAAAAAAAAAATCTGGGCCCTTGGAAATTGCCCACCTTGCCATATGCTAGAGCCGGCCCTGGTGATATAGTGGCTTTTAAGTTTCTACTTTAGACGAACAATTTGATTGATTTTCAGTAATTTTTGAATGATTTGCATGATTGTGAACTTCCATTACACGATAACACTACAAGAAAATTGTCTTATTCCAACAGAATTTTACGACGGAAATAATCCGATGTAAAGTACCAACGAATTTGCATCGGCTTTACAACAAAAAATATTTTTGATGTAAAGTCGTCGTAAAATTGTCATAATATAAGGACGCTTTTACGACGACATTACGACAGTGTCAAAATTTGTTGTAAATTCGATGTAAAATTACATCGGAATTACATCGAATATCATTTTTTAAGTATTTCATTGTAAATTCGATGTAAATTTTATATCAAATTTACATCAAATCTGCAATCCATACTATTTAGGGTATAAGGTTTAAGGCTTATATGATTATAAGGTTGATTATAAGTTCTATAAGATTGGTTTTTCATCGTTTATATTGTTTTAACTAAATTCTACTATTGTATACAAAAATTTGAGTTTTCACAAAAATCAATAACATTATATACTTCATGTCTGTTATGGTATACTTATAAGAACAAAGCTTATACACTATTATGCAAGATAAAGAAATTTTCTATAAATTAGATTCAATTGTCGTTATTGAATTTGTTGTTTACTAAGAGAAGTCTTAGATGCACAAATATACTTCGTTGATACATTTAAGTATTGTGTATTGTAATTTAGGATATATGGTATAGAATGTTTTTATTACGACGATATTACGACGGATTCGTTGTAAATTCGATATAAAATTACATCAGAATTACATTGAATATCATTTTTTAGTATTTCGTTGTAAATTCAATGTAAATTTTACATCGAATCTATAATCCTTACTAATTTAGAGTATAGGGTTTAGGGCTTACGATGATTATAAGGTTGATTATAAGCTCTATAAGATAAGTTTTTCATCGTTTATATTGTTTTAACTAAGTTCTACTCATTGTATACAAAAATTTGAGTTTTCACAAAAATCAATAATATTATATACTTCATGCCTGTTATGGATATACTTATAAGAACAAATCTTATACATTATTATGCAAGATAAGAAAGTTTTCCAGAAATTAGATTCAATCGTCGTTATTGAATTTGTTGTTTACTAAGAGAAGTCTTGGATGTACAAATATACTTCGTTGATACATTTAAATATTGTGCATTGTAATTTAGGGTTTGGAATTTTTTGATTACAACGATATTACGATGGATTCGTTTTAAATTCGATGTAAAATTACATCGAATATCATTTTTTAGTATTTTTTTGTAAATTCGATGTAACTTTTACATCGAATTCGTCGTAAATTCGTCGTAATCAAAAAATAAATTTGTCGCGTGTGGAAAAATTCATATTGGTTGAATTTTTGGTTAAAATTTTACGACGGATTTACATCGGAATCACATCTAATATCATTTTTTTTAGTATTTCATTGTAAATTTGATGTAAATTTTACATCGAATTTACATCGAATCCGTCGAAAAAACGTCGTAATCAAAAAATTAAATTTGCTGCGTACGGGAAAATTCATATTGGTTGAATTTTTGGTTAAAATTTTACGATGGATTTACATCGAATCCGTCATAATTTCGATGGTAAATTACATCGGAATTACGACGACCACAACTCTATATATATGAGCCCAGATGTCTTCCTTCGATCTCATTCTCTCACAATCTCTCTCTCTCTCAAAGCTCTAACATCTCTCTAAAATGTAAAAATTTGTTGTCAATTAAATTAGATAGGATTAGAAATTAGGATTGGAAATTAGTTAGGATTGGAAATTATCGTTTAGGATGATTAGAATGCAAATTTTAGTATTGGAATAGACGTCATAATTTGTTAAATTCATTAATTTAGTTATTAATTTAATAGAATTTTTATGTCAAATGCGCCTCAGTGGGCGGAATTGGAGCGGAGAACCGCGATGGCTACGGACGCGGAGCTTTTTAGGAATTTCGATATTAACCTAGATAATTAGTATTTCGAATTGTATTTTTATTATTTGTATTTCGAATTTTATTTTATATTTTGAATTTATATATAAAATTTATAATTATAATTTTTTTTTTGTTGAAATGTGAAATCATATTAATCAGCAAAGAAAAAAACATTTACAAAGATTTGGTCTTAATTGGCCAGGTTTTAATTGGGAATTCTAGAAAGATTTAAAATGTAGCAGTACACGCTTAAATTAAAAGCCACAGAGCAGCCCAGCTTCATTTCAGCGAGAAGGAAGAGAGCAGACTGAAGACCACCGTTGGAGCAGACCATCACCGAGGCAAGAAAGACGTTGTCTGATCATAGTGTCGACAGATCGAGCCCGGAGGAGAGGAGAATGTGGCGCGGGTGGAGATGACGTCGGCCATTTCGTTCTCGCCTGATTCCATATATCAGCGCCTGAAAATTAAATTTCACTAGCAAAGAGTCCACCATGTTGAGTCTATTCCGAGTGAGAGAAAGAAGTGTACTGTCCCAGTCCGGAGTACGTAATACGGTTTCCTAGCAATGTCGCGCAGAGCATCGTCCATACAGTATAAGAATATGGGCAGGCAAAAAAAAGATGATCACGGGTTTCATTAATCTCTCCACACAGCAGACAATGTTGGATGAGTCCCCATTGGCGTGTGCAAGCTCCTGTGCTCAGTCTGTCGCGAATCGCTAACCAAGATATGAAAGCATGACGAGGTATGAAAGCTTGAGAAAACCAAACAGCTTTGTGCCAATTCACCTGCGGTTTTGGTAGTCTTAACTGTTCCCACGTTTTCCTTGCAATGCAGCGATGTTTATAGTCATCTTCTCCTTTCCGCCAGAGAGGTATATCTGAACCATCAGAGTTAAGGGGGGGAGGCTCAGCCCGAATTCGCTGCAACATCTCCTGCAAGTGGGCACTCCGACAGTAACGGCGAAAGTTCCATCGACCCTCAGACCATGCAATAGCAACAGTAGCATGACGTTGAATACCAAGTGTTGGGATTATGTAGAGATTAATGGGCTATGGGCCTTAATCTCTAGGTAGTGTGTGAAGATTGTCCCACATCGGAAGTGGGAAGGGACATTGAGTAATATATAAGGGATTTGGACCAATCCACTCATTGCCAATTGGTTTTGAGTTGGAAACCCAGGAAACTTAACATGGTATCAGAGCCCGAACACATACTGCCCGTAATTCGGCCCAGAAGAAGGTCTGACCGCCCCGACTCGAGGATTGATGGTCTATCGAGATTAATTGGCTATGGGCCTTAATCTCTAGGTAGTGTGTGAAGATTGTCCTACATCGGAAGTGGGAAGGGACATTGAGTAATATATAAGGGATTTGGGCCAATCCACTCATTGCCAATTGATTTTGAGTTGGAAGCGCATAAAACTTAACAGTGTGGGTACCAGCATCACCCGTCACGTCTATGAGCTTTCCCATTCCGAACCAGTTGTCAAACCAAAAGAATGTCGTTTTCCCATCTTTTTTCTCCATTCTCAGGAAATCATAGGCCAACGTACGCATTCGAAGTAATATTTTCCATATCCAAGATCCCCTTGTGTTTTCCCTTACATCCCAGAAAGAAGTGTTACGCAACAAATAATGGCGTGTCCACGCCACCCACAAAGATCCCGCGCAAGTGAATAGTCTCCAAATTAACTTCAGCGAGAAGACCCGAGCTACATCATACAGTCTTCGAATACCCAGCCCGCCTTCTCTCTTTGGAACACATAAATCTTCCCACGCTACTTTTGCTTTCGACGTTGTGTGTGGTGAGCCCGACCATAGAAAAGCGGAACATAAACTTTCTATAGTGTGTCGTAACAACGTTTGGGAAGTATAATTATAATTTTATTAATTATTAGTTTATAATTATAATTTTATTAATTATATAATTTATACATAACATCGAATTTACATCGAATTCATTTTACATCGGATTTACATTGAATTCATTTTACATCGAATTTATATCGAATTCATTTCACAATACAAAAATTCTATTATTCGATGTAAAATTAATTTTACTTCGATTTTACGACGAATAATTTACGACGATTTTACGACGATTCTTATCCGTCCCAGTTTTTACGACGATTTTCGAGTAACGACGATCAGTTTATGACGATTTGTTAATCGTCGCTAATCCGTCCCAATACTTGTTTTACATCGATTTTACATCAATTATGTCTGTTGTAATAGACTTGTTTTCTTGTAGTGTAAAGACAAGAATAATCAAGCAACAACATGCTTGTTCATCAAATCTGGTTTGTTCTCTATGTTCCTTCTTCTTTCTTCTACTTGTGTGTATAACTAGTGGTTTTGGTTGATTCTAAGATGAGATTTAGTGTTTAGATTTCTTTGTAAGTTGCTCAATGAAACAAAGTTGTTTATAACGATTTAAGAAGCATTTTTATAATTTCAGTAAGGATTTCTAATATTTTAAGAACGCTTTCCTGAATCATTAAGAAACTTTAATAATAGACGTAAGAATCCTTAATGATAGACTTTACACTACTAAAAATATTATGTGACTTCATGTCACAGTAAATTATAATGTTTGAAGGTAAGTAATAATGCTTTTAAGATGAAAGAAAGTTGTTCTTAACGATTTAGGAAGCTTTTTAAACAATTCAAGAAGGATTTCTAATATTTTAGGAAGGCCCTCATGAATCATTAGAAAACCTTAATAATGGACTTTATACTAATAAAAAATTTTATGAGGATTCATATCACGATAGATTGTAATGTTTGAATGCAAGTAATGATGGTGTTTACATGAAACAAAGTCGTTTTTAACGATTTAGGTAGCTTTTAAAAAAAATTAGGAACGATTCCTGATATTTTAGGAAGGCATTCTTGAATTTTTAAGAAAACCAGCACAAAAACTTCTAACATTTGCTGGGGTTTTCGTTTAATAATTTGTTGTTGATATATCTTTAGTTTCAATCTTATTATAATAATATTTTAACAGTTTTTACTATACATTTTTGTAGGTACAAAGATGGGAGATTCCTTTCCTACTAGGATTGCACTGCCTCACATGCAATTCAAAATCGGAGACGAGCCATCACAACTAACCTCAATCAACCAGTTCTCAACGTTCAGTGTTGTTGCTACGGTAAAAGACATCCTTGGACTAGACGAGTTCTGACGCATAATGGATTCGTTTATGGGACCTCTAATCATGGCGGGTTCAATGAGCTTAGCTTTCTCTGCAAAGATAATTCATTGAATAGACCAAAGGTTTCTTCTTTCTATGTTAGTACGAAGACTTGAGTCCTTTATATTTTAAATTGTTGTCTGTGATTTGAAAATTGACATACCTTTTAAGAAGTCCTTCCTAAATACTTAGGAATCCTTCTTGAAAATTGGAAAAGGTTTCCTAAATTTAGGAAACATTTTTAAATATTTAGGAAGGATTCATACGTGTTGAGGAATGTCTTCCTAAATAGTCAAGAAACAAGAGAATGGATGTAAAATGGCTTCCTAAAAACGCTTATTAAGCAATCATTGCCATTTTGGTGAATTCTGGAAAACAATCATAAAATATAGTGTAATCATAAAAATGTTAAACAATTAATAATCTTAAAAATGTCCGCCTCTGCCACATCCGTTGCACAAGATATAAGTTCATCATATAGGGATTCTGCATATATTCTTGTTGTGTCCTTCTCTGACACATTTTGCACTATTAAAAGACTAGTAATTGAACTAAGCCAAGATAATATCCTTCTTGAAATTTAACATTTAGAAAGGTTACCTAAACATTTTGAAAGGTCTTCCCAAAACATTAACAAACGAAAGAATGTACGCTCAATTATGCAAAGTGTGTGAGAATAGTCATTTGGTTGCATTTTTACTCACTGTTACACAAAGACGAATCAGTTCAGGATCTCCTTTTATCTTATTAATGAAACTTCACACTTGACAATCATTTCACATATACATCGGTGGAGAATCTTATACCATCAATTTCATCTTCAACGGACTATAATTGAATGTAACCTCTCTATCTTTTACTGAGCAATTAATTCCAAAGTCTTTCTTCGATAACCATCTCAATTAAGTCGATATATTTGACGTTCTCATCTACCACACATACTGATGCTCTTTGTTCATATCGCTGCAATTGGAACTTGTCATTTAATGTCCACTTTCCATAAAACATAATAGATCTCCAGCATACTTACCTGAAAAAGAGAAGAAAAAAACTCAAACAAGGAACTTCCATGAGCTCTAAATGTATAATAAATTTTCGTAAAATAACTTCAAAGACACAATAATCCCTAATCAAACACTATATATATGTGTGTGTGTGAATTCAGCAATGAGACATGTTTTGATGTCCCAAAATCTTAGGATTGGTATGCTCTACGTCAATATCTATTTTATCTTCATCATCTTCTATTGTCTCAATACACACAATCATGTTTTCTCTAATGGTGGAACATGTGAAATATTTTGTAGTCAACCATCCAATAAATTCCTTCATTATTATATGAATTTAAGAGACACATAGAGTTTAACATGACTAACTCTCAAAATCCAGAATCTCTTTTTTCTTTGTAACTGATCGGTCTAGTTTTATCCCAAGAAATACCCTAGCTTAATGAGATCCTCTTGTCGTTCATAGAGTGAGAGAGGAAGAGGAAACCATAAGGGGCTGACTGATATCACTCATTTTTACATGTTTTCATACGGTTTTTATATACTTATCTAATGGTTTTCTAAAGTTTTCATGTCCTAAAAGATATTTTTAAAGTGTTTATAGAGTTTTAAGTCTAAATCAGGTCAAATAAGAAAAATGATGCAAAAGTGGTGAAGTTGTGCTTAATCTTGCAATGCAAAGTAATGCAGACGTATCAAAAGTTTGACATCGTTTGGATGACTTCCCGTAAAGGGAATGAGCTAAAATTTGGTGACAAGATAGCCAAGAATGTTAGCTTTCAGATGCACTTGAAATCAAGTCATTTGGACTAGTGGTATGGAAGATATGATGATTTTGGTGAAGGCTGGTCAAGCAGATCAACAACGCATGTCGAACAGAGTGTATCGATCATATCATATTTCACTTCCAAGACTTGAAAAATTAAAGTCCCAAAGGAGCATATCGATCATATCATATCAATCACATCCCAGAGCAATGTGATCGATATACTTTGCTGATTTGGGCAGTTTTTTAAAAATCTTTTAGGGCTTCCAAAATTTGTTAATTTGAGAGCAAATTTTTTCAAACAGAGAAAAATTAGGTTTGGATGAAAGATGAAACAGAGCAAATGTTGCTGCGATATTTGTGTGGGAAAACGGATCCACAGAAATGGTTCTACACTTGTGATGAGTGTAGAGTCACTTTACATGATAAATGTGTACTTGGAGACTTCTTAAGTCTCATGCCAGGACATACATATATGGATGTTGACTTAACGCTCAAATTTGAAGTGGTTTATTCCAAAAGTTCATCATACCGTTACAAGCCTACAAAGATATACACTCTTTTTTTCTTCTAGGGCTTGCTTAAGCAATTTGAAATTGGATTGAAGTATTGAAAACATTGGAGTTTATTTTATATGCATGGAATCTGTTGACACTGACAACATCATGAAATATCCGAATCTGCAATATAACATCTCCTAGTAATGCTGTTTAGAAAGTAAACAGAGATCTTGTTGTATAAAGAACAAAAAAAAAACCGTGGAATTGATTACAAACAAAGGTGTTACAATGATACAAGTTGACGTGTGTGTATGCATATTTGCTTCTCTTCAGAAGGACCGGATTGCTCCGTCCACACAGAGATATCACCATAAAGTTAAAAACAGGTCGGAGGAGGCCATCTTCTGCTTCCGCCGTCCACAGTGAAGCCTACCTCGAAGGAGGACCGAGTAGCAGAAAAAAAAAGACAGACGGGAGTGGGAGTGATGACCAGAGGACCAAAACAAAAAACAATCTTTCAAGTATCAGCAGCTTCTGTGGTGGATGCTGAATGTGTTGGTTCAGCTTTTTCTTCAGTTTGTGCCTGAGCCGTCTCTTTCTGCTGTTCAGCTAGACGACTTATACGTTCAAGCAACTGGGCTGCTTTTCTTTTCCCTCTGTCCGTCCCATTTCCAGCTAAATCTATCAATGGACCCATAAGGCCGAGTTTCTGCGCTTCGACCAGATGTTGTGGGTCTCCAGAACAGAGGTGGACTAGAACCGCAGCTGCGTTCTCTCTATTTCTAGGCGAACCCGTTCTGATAAACTCCACCAGACTCGGGACTGCGTCAGAGGATCCTATGATCGCTTTCCCTTCGGGATGGCTAGAGAGAATGGCCAGAATAGCGAGCGCCTCATCGACCATTCCACTTCCGGGCTCTGTTAAGAGTCTAGTCAACGTGGGAATCACTCCTGCACGTATGGCTTTTCCTTTGTTTCCTTGGTATATGCAGAGGTTGAATAGTGCCGTAGCAGCGTCTTTCATGCCTCTTTGTGTACCTTCATTAAGAAGTACAACGAGCGGTGGGATTGCTCCCAATGCACCGATAGTCACTTTGTTTTCGTCAATCACTGATAGACTGAAAAGTGTAGCCGCCGCATTCTCTCTAGCCTCCATGCTTCCTTTCTTGAGCACTTGAACTATACCAGGAATAGCCCCAGCAGAAACAATGGCTCCTTTGTTGTTCTCACATATGGAGAGGTTTAGAAGAGCTGTTACCGAATGTTCTTGGATACGAGAATCAGGAGTTGAGAGGAGGCCTACGAGAAGAGGTATGGCTCCAGCTTCTGCTATGGCCACGCGGTTATCAGCATTTCGTTTTGCAAGGAGGCGGATTTCCCCAGCTGCAGATCGCTGGTCCTCAGGGTTTCCATAAGCGAGTCTCCACATAAGATCTTCGATCTTGTTCGCTTCTGCTGGGGACGAGAAGGACGATACTTTTCTGGGTCTTAGACTGCTCGGAGGCTTCGGAGGCTCAATATCGTTGGCCTCGCACCACTGAGCTATGAGACTACGGAGAACATAGTTCGGTGTGAGTGTTGTGCTTGTTAGCGCCTGCTGTGTTTTTGGACATGTCGAGTGCCCAGCTTCTAGCCACTTCTCAATGCAGGTGCGTTCGTAGGTCTATACACAGAGGAGAACATGCTTCTATGATCAAACTGAAGAGATCACAGAAATATATTTGAAGAAGCTGAAGTTGAAGTGAACCTTACCTGCCCTGTTGAAACAATAACTGGATCTCTCATCATTTCCAGTGAAATTGGACAGCGGAAATCATCGGGAATCACGGGGATCTTCTGACCCGCAGCCGTAGAAGTTTGTCCGTTGCTTCTTGAGTTAACCCCTACTTTCTGGTCCTCGCCGTTGTCATTCTCCGTCTGCACAAAATCCTTAATCAGCTTCAGTATCATTGCCATCTCCTCAATGTTTTCACCGGCCTCTCCACAGTTCGAAGCAACCATTTCGTGCAGAGCCACTGATTCTTGAGCTAGGTCAGGAATCTCCATTAGCTGTAACTTCTTCGCAACCCGCTGCAGGGCAGGCTGATAAGCATCTACATCACTGCCTTTGATGCACAGCGACTGAAGATCATCATAAAGTTCATCGTCTGATGCATCTACTCTCCCTTTGGCTCGCCGAAATTGACTGAGAACCAGCTCAACCTGCAAAACAACAAAACGCCATGAAGTGTGCATATATCCGCACAAGATCCTATCATTTACTCAGTACTGTCGGGTTCAATACACATCTATATAGCTCCTAAGATCTTAGCCATTTACGTTAGACAAGCGAGACATATCTTGATCCAACTTCAACATCTGAACTCATCCACGTCCCATGTGAAAACAAAAAACTGATGTTCAAGAACTCATGATCAGCTGATATTCAAGCTCTACGTCAAATAAGAACTATGTCGGGTCTCAGACACTGGCCTCGCCACCTCGGGGTTGTAGAATTTACCTGTTCTCTGACTTCATCCGATATGTCCAGATCCTCATACGGAATCTTGCTCAAAGATTGTTCTAACTTAACTGAAACCTCCAGCAATTTACTTGTCACTTGTTCCCTCTCCATGACCTACAAACAGAACAAGAAGGTCTCTCGTGTCAATCTTCTGTTCTAGAATTGAACTGATCAGAGCACAAAATTTCAACAACTTCCACAGATCAGATTTACTTATCAATCAATTTCAGACAAAAAAAAAAGTCACAGAGCAGCTACAACACCAAATCTAACATCTAATCTTAATTCGAGAGAAATTCGTCAAACTTTCGTTAATCAGCTTCTACTTTCTCAATAACCCACACAGATCTAATCGAGCAAAGGCCAATAAATCGAAAAACAGAGACGCACCACATAAATCTTGCTCCCTTCGCTGCAGAATTTGAGATAATCCTTCGCCGAGCACATCGCCTCTTTCAACGAGACCAACGTCCCCAACGTATCTTCATTGATCGGCTCGGTGCTCTCTCTGATTTCCTCGAACATCGGAACAAGCAGTTTCAACCTCCTCGCTAGATTGGAGCAGAGCTTCTTCACCGTAATCCGGTAATCGGAAACCGCCGCAATCTCGTTCACTACATCAATTAAGCTCTGCGCAGCAGCACCTTTCTCCTCCTCCATCGTTTCACTCGATTGACGGATCCGATTCTGATCTAGTCCGTACAGATTGCAGCTTCTCCAAAGAAGGAGGAAATCTTTCCCGTTTTAGACTCCAGTGCCAAGATTCAGCTCGAAACATAGAACGGTGCCATTTGCAGAAGTGCGAGAGAGATGACTTTTCTCAACGGCTTGGCTTGGTGACGGCTTATGGGGCAAGCTGTGCGCTTCTCTCGGCTCAACATCTAAACCGGAGTAATTTAAAGCCTCGATCGACCACGAAGCCAGTTGTTTCAGACCGGGACCGGTTGAGATTCAATTTGATAGACGTAAACTTATGAAGTAAATAATTTATTAAAAAAAAAAAACGAAATTTTGCTAGAAATCGAACAAATCAAAAATACTAAAATTTTAAATTACTCACCCTTCATATATATGTTTATATATACCTTTTTTTAAAAACATGTACATTATAGTCTTTAGAGATATAAATTTGATTTCCGATGACTTTTTATACTACTCTAACAGTGTGAGAGCGTGGAGTAATCGCTGCAGCAAGGAGGAGTCGCGGTGGTTCGATCTAAGCGGATACTGGTGATGGTGGCTGGTGTGTTTGTATTTCGGTCCGTCTAGGGTTCTCTCTTTGGCCGGATTGAGGACTTGGTTTTGAGGAACAGAAGCCACAAAGCTCCTGATTCACAACCATCGGTATCCGGTGTCGAACAGCTCGGAAATGGCTATAATTCTGTCTCAGTTTCTCTCTGGCGAACCAATTCGGTTTTCTTCGGTTTTTTTTATCAATTTCGGTATGTTTTGTAATTTTTAGTTCTGTAAATCCGATCGATCCTCGGTTTGGATCGAAATTAAATCTAATATTTTAATTTAAAACTATAAAATTATCAAAAATTTTAAAAGTTAAAAAACAATAACATTCAAAATAATTTTAATGGATATCCCAATATGAAATAGTTGCCTAAATTTAGAGACTATAGTCAAAAATCAATATAGATCAAAAAATATACTCATCAAAAATTTATAATTTGGATTCTCTTACTTTTTTAAAATTTTCAATCGACGTGGAAATTTAATCACATGAAGAAATGCTAGCCGCCAGAACAGTCTGCGGTGTCCAATCAGAGCAATTGAGAAGCAGCGATGCTCACATGCCTAAGATCGAGCAGCTTATGGCTCGGCTACGGATAATCACAGCCGTTGGATTTTGAGTATGTACAAACAGTATCAACTCAGTCAACGGTGGAGATGCAGACTCGTATGACGATGATGATTGGTGAGAAAAAAATGAAGAACAGTCGGGAAACTGCATGCCGTTTTTTTGCTCTTTTGGCTGGAAAAGCATAAAGCTATCTTCCTTTCGCAGTGTTTCTTCCATTTTCCACTATTGAAATCACCAATCATGTGCAATAAAACGGCATGCAGTTTCCCGACTGTTCTTCATTTTTTTTCTCACCAATCATGTGCCGTTTAGGCGTTTCGGACTCTTGTTCTGTTCCTGGGCCTGTTTAGGCTTCCACTTTCCCATAGTCAACTCATGTGCTAATTACATACGTGAGACTTCGGTCACTTGTATTAGAAATTCGTCAACTCGTAAGAATTTGATAATGTTTTTTTTTTTGAACATTAGAATTTGATAATGTTCGAGGAGATGAAAAGAAAAAAACTAGATTCTTCCTCTTTTAATTTTCTTAACATGTTTCGAAACCCCCAAAAATGCTTCAAACCAGGTAAGGTATTAAAATATACTTCTTAGTTAAACGCGTTTGCAAAAACGAGACTTTTTTTTTTTTAGGTCAACTGCCCATTTTATTAAATCAAGTTTGGCTGATAATGTGATTATTCATCACCGACTCCGTCTGACTAATATGAAAAAATAAAATACCTCATGCTCGAGCCCCCTTTTACAAGAGAGTTGGCACAAACATTCGATGCTCGTGGAATCTATATATATAAAGGAGAATTCACTCTTCTCTTAGGTTGCCACCTCGTTTAGTCATACTCTATATTTGTGACACATAAGCACTCATTAAGTTTCATTCCATCATCTACTCTAATCTTCTTTTCACTCACTCCGCACTATTTGGTGAATGAATCAAACACTCTAAATAGGCCACATAATGGGCCAATAATTAACAACACATTAAAAAAGATCCAAGACGAAATAGGTATGGCGACAATGGAGATCCGAAGGAAGAATAAGTATATGCCATTACAAATGTAACACTCGGTACACACATGACTAGAGGGATAGTTTTCTGACTCATTGAAAAAAATCATACTTTAAAAATAGAAATTTACAAGTACAATGCAAAGAAAACACAAAACAAAAAATATACGACATATCGTGTGTGAATTCAAATTATCAGTGCTTAAGTATTGCAAATACAATAAGGAGACAACCATATAAAAACCATAATGAATTTGAGGAAGACTAAGATAAGATTAAACAATAATTAAGTTCCAACATTAATAAACCATAGATTTTAATCAACAGACAAAGCAGATTAACGGTGTAAACCAATAATATAACTTTAGAATGGTCAAAACACATCTTAGAAAGGTTGTACCATTCACCGGACCTATACTTTATACATGGGAGTATAAATGATCATCATGTAATGTAACTAAAAGAAAAAACTAATACACATAACTACAACACTCATCAGTATTTTCCAAACTAGAAACGTCCACATTAATTTTTTTTTTAAAAGTAAAACTATGCCGTCACTAACCTAGACGATTATTATATTTGAAAAACTTTAAAAAATAACGAAGAGAAAAATAGTCCAACAAAAACAGAGTATAAAATACACTAAATATAAATGGAATATGAGAATAATCACCATGCAAAAAGAATGAAGGGTTAAAAAAATAACAGTTACAAACGAAACAAAAGATTCCCATTATAACGGCCACACTAAATTAGGAGAAATCAAAGACCACTACCAACATAATGAGAATTAAATGTCAATGAATAGGGAATTAAAACCATGAAGCAACAAAAGCAAACTCAACTATATAAACCCACCCAATAAGCAAAAAAACAGCATTACCAAAATACATAGAGAAAAAAATGCCTCCAAATGCCCCATTGTCACTCATTGAGAATCTCCCAAATGATCTCCTAGGTGATATTATCTCACGAGTGGCTCGAATTTCACACACACCCGTCTGCCATACCATGGAAGCATCTCCAGAGCTAGCAAAGGTAGCTGACGACAAGCGCGTTTACAAAAACGTACATGAATCTAAAACCAATGGTCATGCATTCATTACAAGCAAGGAACAAATACAAGCAACTAATGGAGAGATGTCTAGAAAACGGAAATGCGGAGGCCCATTACATCAAAAGGCATAGAAGAATACTTTCACCGCAACCACACAAACACATTATTGCAACATCTAAAAGTGGCAGCAGAAGGCTCATATGAAAACGGTATGTATATCTACGGTATAATCATGTTATGCAGAGGAGCAATAGACGAGAAAAAAATTACTTGGACAAACTGGGGTGGAAAGAAAACAAAGGCAAAGCATAACAATGTTGGAAATTTAACAAAAGAGCCTTGCATGGAATGAGGGTGATGAGGAAAAGACGCTACATGACAACACTCTGAGCCAATAGACCCAGTCTATGTGACCTGAAAAACCTCACCACCACATGCAACAACTGTTACTACTACACATAGATGGTGAAGTTTGTTTTCTTCATTTGAAACCACCTACATCCTTCAGTATTTACCTAAGTACGGTAACACTTTCAATTTCAATAAGAGAAGTGAGAGTCTCATGTACTTTTTAAATTTAAACAATATGACCAAAATCATTGCCTCGGTCTACAATGTTCGTCTAAGAAAAACAAGATATGCCCAAAAAAAAATTATAGAAACACTATACATTGGAAACTTAAGAGAGCATTACATTGTTTTCGTTCAAGTGAAGCCAAAATAATCCCAGATGACCATAAAATCACACAACCACAGTTGTGTAAATACAAATAACAACAGCAAAAAAAATTAAATAAGATTAATAAACAAATACTAACAAATAGACACGGATACAGCTGAACATCATCTAATTTCCATATATTTCCAGTCGACGGCTTCGGAAGATAAACACACAAATTTCAAATATTAGAAATTCTTCATCAGCTGACATTAGAGACGACAATAATTACACTCTTTCCTCGAAACAGACAACCGTGACAACTAAATATACTCCCGTCATACAGTTCGGCCGACATGAATCACAACACACCTTGGCGTCGGTGCATCGACTATACGATGCAGATAAATGAGGTCCAAACTTTTAGCCGGCGAGAGTAAAAAGAAGCTCTGGTAGAAGATTGCAAACGAGCTTCGAGAAGGAACAAGATATGAACCCCAATTTTGTATGCCGCATCGGTTATAGCGGCAGAGGAAGCGATTGTACTGTCGATTGTGGAGAAGTAGGAAGAAGAGCAGCATCGTGAACATAATTATTTTCTTAGATAAACATAACCTAAGGATCAATAGAAGCGACATATCTTTTTTTACACAAATATTGCTATTGGGTTGTAATATAGCCCAATAAGTGAGTCCAAAGAAATAAATATTGAAAGAATGAATCCAAAACAAAGACAACATCTTCTACACAAAAAAGGTAAAACAAGAAGCAAAAAAAAAAAAACTAAAATAATAATCCCGTGCGAAGCGCTGATCACCACCTAGTCTATATATATATATAAAGTAACATTTTCTCTCTTTTCATGCTGCCACCTCAGCGTCCACATTGACATCCACTACTTTTAAGAAAAACCCTTTAAAATAACATAAACTAACACATAAAACCCAAAAACTCATAAGATTGGTTATGAATATCCTCTCCAGCCCATATAGGATAGATAAACATATTGAAATCTAAACTAACACCAACGCCAAAAGCCATAATCAGAAACAAGGAGATAGTCAGTTCTATGAACTGCCTTGTTCTGAACCCGAAAAACAGAATATAGCAATATGTAAGCACAAAAATACGGAACTCGTATTCATAGGCTTTCATCGTCGGGTATAGCTTCATGAAAGTTGCAATGAACCATGAAACAAGAGAAGCTTATATAAGCAGTGAAGAAAAAATAAATAAATGATGCCATACAAAAATAGAAGGTTGGTGTAATGCAGAAAACACACTAATGCAGAAGAACTCTTCCCAGTCTCCGGTTAGTGTTGAAAGCTCGGCCATTCCAAGGGCAAGACCTCCAAGTAATTGGAAACAACGAAGCGATCTAGGGCTGGGGAGGGAGTTGTGTGAAGAGTTGCGGTAGAGATAGATAAGGCCTTTGCATTCAGTGAGTTTGAGGGATGGTATGAGTTTATCGGGGAGACTGAGCTCCCCTCGACGATGCGTAGTGGAAAAGGATTCTTCTTCTTCAATGGAGATTAGCCGCTCCAAGTCAACCAAATGAACTCTCAAGACAAATATAGCCACAAGGGGGACCATGAAAGCTTACCTTCATTTTATAACTTTCGCCGCTTATAGAGAAACCCTCTCAAATCATAATTATTGTGTGGAATATGTATGTGTTTATTAAGTCTATTTTTATATATTTTTAAAAATTCGATTTCCATATTTAAATGTAGAGAAAGATGAAAATTTAACAAACAAAATGCTATTGTTAAGGGCCAAACCCAATACAACAATAATATATTTAACAATTGATGAAGCCTTTTTGTTGTTGTTAATCTCAGAGAGGGGTTTTGATTTGTGGATTAGAAATAAAAATGGAGAAACAAGAAAAAAGTGGCAGACACATAGATCTATTAAACATTTTTAACCAAAAAAAAACAGATAGATCTTAAGTTGACAAAGAAAATTAAATTAACTAAGAGATCAAGGAAAATAAAATGACAATAGATAATAAACACAATTTAAAATAATTAGGATGATTGAAGGAGGAAAACTAAGTTAAACTATTATTTAAATCCATGTTAATTTATGTTTTCAGAAAACACTTAAGGTTCAAAATTGTTTTTGGGTAAATAACAGTTGACAAAATTGAGCTCATTAAGGTGCGAAACTATCCCATGTAAGGCCTTTTAAGATTCATTTTGGGTTGTTTCTTCTGATGTGTGTTTAGATTTCTTCCATGAACACTTAATCCAGATCTCAGTCGTTACTATGCATGTGTTATTCTCAATGTCGTCGCCGTATTCGAATTGACGATCGGTAAGTTATTATCTTTTATCTTCCTTTTTCACAGGTTTAGTTTCCCACGAGTAGAGGTTTAATCACGATTGAAAAAATACTCGTATGGAAATTGATGATTTCCTTGGAATTATCTGGATTTGGCTTGCTTCCTTATTTAAACAAAGAGCATGTGTTATTGCTTTCATTGATGAATTCGTCGTTTTCTTCTTTTAAATTAAAATAATAGGCAAGTGTGGATTGTGTATGACTGGAATTGATGATTTCTGTATTATTGTGCTAAATCATACTTGTCAGTAATTACATCTCTAAACTAAAATTGTGTTTGTTTAATTAAGAGAAATTGTGTATAAATTTAAAGCTATACAATGTGATGTATGTTGTTGGTTTGAAATAGGAGCAACTCTAAGCAAAGGGTTTAATCAAGCGCTTGGGATGTTATTAGATGGAGGTCTTGCCCTTGGAATGGCCTAGCTTCGACACTAACCGGAGTCTAGACGGAGCTCTTATGAACCATTAGTATATTATGCATTGGTGTGTTTTCTGCATTATATTACACCAATCTTCAATTTTTTTCTATATATATAAAGTCACATTTTCTCACTTCTCATTTTGCCACCTCAACGTCCACCTAAGCATCTAACACATTTAAAAACACAACATCTCTATAATATTATTTAAGATCTCTATAATATTATTTAAGAAGACATTTTTGAAATCGAACTTTGTTTTGTAAGTTATTACATGAAATGCCATTACAAATAACAAAGAATAATTGAAATAGGAAAGGATATAATTGTCTTTTACAATTAGTGATAAGAATATAGAAAGTATTTATTTTGCATTAAAGATGTTATCTAATATATATATTTTAAAAATAATCAATTCATATATATTCAAAGAACAAAATCTATTCGAAATCTTGATATATTTTTCACTATAGTTTATTATATTTTATTTGAATTTATATCAAAATAATAAAAAACTAAACACAAGAAATTTGATTTTTTTTTTAGAGTTCGTGAACTAACCACAAAACTAGAGTCATTAAACGGTGCATAATAGAGTTATGTTTTCAAGATTATAGGTTTTACGGGTTACTCCGAATAATATTTTAGTCCGCTGCAAAACGGGTTAAATAGACAAATTATTCCGTTTGACAATTCTATCTATAATCATGAGTAAGACATATTATAAAATTCAAATAAAAACAATTTTTCCTAAATTTCAAAATAATTTATTTTTGAAATGACCCCGTGCTAATTATAGTGCGGGTTAAGTCTTAGTTATATTTTATTTAAATATATATATCAAAACAAAAGTTAAAAAATATATTATTTTATAAAAAGTTAGACACAAGAAAACTATTTTTTTAAAGATTGTTTTAAGAGTTCGTAGATTAACCACAAAAACTAGAATCATTTAACGGTGTATATTAGAGTTATGTTTTCAAGATTATAAGTTTTTGCGGGTTAAACCGAATAATATTTTAGTTCACTACAGAACGGGTTAAATAGATAAATTATTACAAATTAACAACTTTATCTATAATCATTAGTTAACTATATTATAAAATTCAGATAAAAATAATTTTCTTAAATTTCAAAACAATTTTTTTATAAAATTATTCCACGCTATAATTAGCGCGGGTTAAATCCTAGTGTAATTATATTTAAACTTTTTAAAAGTAGCCTTAGCCCAACTTTTTCTTATTGCTTCAGTAAGGCAAGGCCCAACGTCTCGACTAATGTTGTCTCCTAGTGAGGTTCGTGATAGTTAGCATATCAAATTTCTAAATTCATAAATATCAAATTAGAAAACATACTATATATGGGGTTCATAAAATAGGCCCACGTAACAATCTCTCCCAACGCTTCTGGGATCTTCTTCGTGACGTTTCGTCTGTAATTGTAAGTCACTACAAGAAATTGAGGTATTGATAGCACTAAAACATAGCGTTTTTACAAACTCCGCAATAAATGTTATAGACGCTACTCTTTCATAGCGTTTAGAAATTGCCAATACCATTATAATATGGGCGCGTATAAAAGTGTTACATTTGCTTAATTTTTTGTTTATGCCCTCATGTTTAATTGCATGTGTCATTTGATTAGTGTTATGTTAGGTGGAAGCGGATAACTTACCGCTTATTTTTTTGGTTTGGCTCCCAAAAATTCTCAAAAACCTAATATGTTATCTCAAAGAGATCGAGTTCTCGTCTTTCTCACTGTCGTCTCATATTTCTTACTCTCACTCTCTAATTCTCCTCAATACTCTCGAATTTTTTCCTCTCCTAAGTTTTTTTTTTCATCTCCTAAGTTTTTTTTCCATCTCTTCCTCCTCACAAAACACGATTCTCTCTAGTCGACAAAAAAAAAAGTTACAACGCATCTGGTCGAAGACGACGCTGAGATTTGCTCTCTACAAGCCATGGTTGCTGCTTCCGACGGTAACCATACCGCACCTCATGGGTCAATCCCCTCCTCATAGCTCTCGAGCCACCCAATCTCCTCTCATGTTCGCTCCCCAGGTTTTTTGTCCATTTTTCTCAATTTCAGATTCACTTTCCTTCGCCATCTAAATCTCGAATCGGCGGGGTTCAGGAATTTAATTCCATGAGTAATAATCGTTTTCTTTGAGTGTCTGATTAATGGATTTATGCTCACATATGTATGTATAATTGGTCGAGAAGCTGTGGTGTTTTTGGTGTAATACGCAATCTCTGTTCTATCTTAGCTTTGCAGAGTTTGTAGATTTGTTGACGAGTGAGTGTCTTGTGTTTTTTTTTTAAGAAGGATTTCATTAAACCTGGTTATCTTCTTCTTATTTTCGTGTGAACATTTGTTTTCAATGTGAAACTTCTAAAACTCTAGGATTGATGTACGATGATAAGTCTTTTAAGGTTGCAGCAACAACATTCTTGCGCCATTTTGAGAAATTAAATCTCATACTTAGAAAACTAATCAGAACTCGGTGGCCATTAGTCTGAGTCTTCTATGCAGAAAGGCTAAATTAATCACCTCTCTGGAATATTCGCATTTACCTTTGCATTTGGATATAAAGTCATTATCTGTTTGGAATCTCTTGCTAAAGAAACAACTTTTTTCTTTATGTATCTTCTCTAGGAAAAAGATGATGTTTCCACCTTTTGAATATGCAGAAACTCTACTATCGCAGAGAGTTTGAGTAGGTAAGTCATTACAGTTAGCTCACACTATTTTATATTAAATATTTTTGTTGTAGCAGCTGGTCTTCTTCAGTTAGCTCCAAAGAAGATCACTCCTCGTGTCACCGGAGCTTTTGGATTCATCACCTCTATCATCTCATGTTACCAGGGAAAAGAACACTCTCTTCTTCGTTCTTCACGCCAAACCCACTTTCCGAGTTCATAACTTTCCTCTTCTGATCTTATGTGACTCGTTTCTCTCAACAAACTCAGTTGCTTCCGACACGCCCCAAGATCAAAACACCATGAAACTTCTCGAAGAAGATGGTGTTCAGGAGAAAGTCGTTTGAGAAAGTTTATGTTGGTCCATTTGAGTAATTTGCTGCTGTTATATAAGTCCTCGTATAAATACTTATCTGCAGGAATGATGATTATATAATAATTATGTTTATGCCTCGGAATCTTGATGCACATGTTTTAATTTTGCAAAATTAGGAATTTAGGATGTGTTGATTTTGCTAAGCAAATACTGGAAATAAAGGTTTAGATGTATGTAATTTCTTCGGAAGAAAATGAGTTTTTACTTAACTACCTTTAAAACCTATGGTGACAAAAACTAGAGCCAAATCTCCAACCATTTGTGCGGGATAAATCATCATTGTTCTAATTCGTAATATTAATTTTGGGTCGGTTTTCGGTATAAAGCAAATAAGTTCCACTGAAAAACTATTACAAAATAAAAAAGGAAATGTTAGTGAATCTTTGATTTAGAGTTTAGGGTATAGGGTTTGAAATATTTTTTTTTAGTTTTATTAATAATAGAATATAATATTTTTTCTTTTTTAGTGTATAGGGTTTACGGTTTGATTTAATGTATATAGTTTAGGGTTTGATTTAGTGTATAGGGTTTAAGGTATTGGATATATTTTCTTTGTATTTTTTCAATTTACAATGAAATACACAATAAATTTTTGTCTAATACGGATAACATAATCTAAATCTATTATGTTTTAGAGATATAATTAAAATAAGAGTTAATTCTTCATTTAGGGTTTAGGGCATTGTCATATAGTTTAGGTTATGTTGATGTAGGGTTCTTCGTTTATTCTTATTCGTTAATGCACGATTCTTTGTTTCACTTAGAGTCTGATCCTAGGTTGAATTAGATTCGCGGAAGTGTTTTCTAATTGCTTGAACTAGAATGAAACGAGCAATTTCGCTATAAGAGACGAAAGCTACTTATAGAGTATTGTGAGCGATGACGAATCCTAAACGAAATAATGTGTTACCTCCTTCGCGGCCAGAGACAAAAGCTACTGGTCGAGTTGGTCGGTAACAGTTGGTTAGGATCACGGGAGTGACCTAATCATACATTCGTGATTCGAGTTCAAGAATTTTCGTAGTCGATTACCTTTATCATTTATTTTCACATCGTTTTAGCCATGAATCCCTGCGAATGCTTAGTTTAATAGTTTACAACCTCGATTTTATTCATTCTCTTAGTTTAGTTTAGTCTGGTTTAGTTTAGTTTAGATTCCTAGTTTCGAGTCCGTGAAAAACCATAAAACTTATTCTCGTCTTAGGTTTCCTTGCTAACTCTTTTTCTAAGGTCTCGCAGAACAGCTTTCCTTCCCTGTGGATCGATACTTAAAGTACTACAACGCACGTCTATGCATTTGCAGAGCTTTAAAGTTTACAAATTTAAAATTTGAAGTTTCAGAGAAGAATCCGAGCGCATCATGTAGCTCGATCCACGCTTTAGGAGACAAGAAGTATGAAGAGAGTCTCATGTATTGGTTTGCCACAAGAACGTTTTAAGATAATTCTAGATTCTTTAAACTCTTCAACAAACGATGCAGTTGTTGTAAAAACAATTTTTTTATTCAATAAATTTTACATTTAATTTTTTTTAAAAACTAAATATTTAAGAACATGTAAAACAAAATAATTAGAAACTAAATAAAAAAAATTAGAAAAATCAAAATAATTAAATAACTGTTAAATTTTTCTATTGATGATTTCACGTCGGCGTTCTAAATCTCACTTTATTTAATTAAATCACAACAAAAACTGCATAACATAATTAAATCCTTAAACAATGCTCATGCTTGATTATTTTACTCACCCCATATCCCCATCGTCATAACCGCATTTCTAGATTATCGCTATTATCATTACTATTTCTTCCCCCAACTTTTCCAGCATTTCCCTCTTAGAGCATTTCCAATGTATTTTTCCATTTTTATCTCAAAAATATAGTTGGATTTCTTTCCAATGTATTTCTCCAATTTCTACTCCAAAAAGAATATTATAGGTATATTCTTCTTTTTCTATTTTATTGTTAATTGGTAATTTTATCTATAAAATTTACAAATTGACCCATTAATTTGTTTTCTTTCAAAACATCCATAAATTATGGTATTATTTAAATTTAACCATTATCATATAAAGAAAAACACATTACACCACATAAAAAATAACAAAACAAAGTAGATTTTAATTTAAACGTCATCATTTGAATATTTCCCATAAATGATCAATTAACACATTTCGAAGTGAGAAATGAGCGTTTTTCTCTTTGATTTCTCTGAATAGAGCAAGAAAATTTGGGAACCGAATATTTTTCGTCCTCAGCTACTTCTACCTCTAGAGGTGGAGCTTCTCTTCCCACTTTAATCGGAGCATCGAGATCGCGCTCATCCTCGATTATCATGTTATGTAAAATTACACATGTAATCATTATGTCATGTAACACATTCTTTTTCCAAAAACGAACCAGTCCTTTCACAATATCAAACCACGATTGGAGAACACCGAAGGCACGTTCTACATCTTTCCTACAAGCTTCTTGTCGCGTAGCAAAATATATATTTTTTACACGCATTGTGATATGTGCATATTCTACATGTATTTAGAACACATTTCATATAGGTTTAAGATCATTTACTTGGATCTTCATTGCATATCATACTTGTTTTGTCTCATTTAGAGTTTTAGGGTTCTCATACTAGGTCCTAGAGTGTCTTGCATGTTTTGGAGTCCTTTTCAGGTGTTAAACGAGGAGATTCGTCACCCGAGGAAAGGAGACAGAGATCACACCGAGCATCGATCGATACCAGGTGTGACAACGAGTATCGATCGATACCGAGGTTACACCGATGCCACAACTCGGTGTCACAGCTCGGTATTGCCGCAGGGAGAACCCGGGGGGAAAGTCCTTAACACAGAGCAAAGATACCGAGGAGTGACCTCGGTATCAACTGAAGCAGCATCGATCGATACCGACGGTATCAACACCGAGTATCAATCGACACCGAGGGGCAATACCGATGCTCCTGCTCGGTGTCACAGCTCGGTATTGCCACAGGAAGATCCCGGGGGAAATGGCCCTTAATACGGAGCTGTGATACCGAGGAGTGACCTCGGTATCACTGAAGAACAAACCCGGTGCGTCCTCGGTATCGATCGGGTATCGATCGATACCAAGCCCTTTTTATCCATTTAAACCGGGTCGGTACCCGGTTTGTTCCGGGTCGATCCAGTTCGTTACTATTCACTATTTAAGCCCAAAAACCTAATTTGTGAGGGCTAAGTCTTTTTCTAAGCAAAATCCTCTCTAAGAATGATTTGTAAGAGATTGATCCTTTATTTTATATGCAATTTGAGTATTGTCTTCTTGATTGAATCCATTTATCTTCTACTTTCTAATCATTCAATCATCTTGATCATGAGCTTTAACACTTCTTTCCTTGGATTTGTTAACCCCATGATGATTAGTGAGTAGTCTTAAGGATCTTGGGATGAGGTTGATTAGGGGGATCTAGGGTTTGATTAGTGGTGTTTAGGATTAGATAATCTTATATTCCTTCTTGTCTAGAGTCCCTAATGCTAGATCTAGCTTGAAAGAGTGGGTCT